>CM060602.1:8074617-8454617 GCA_030578255.1 Tiaroga cobitis
AAATGTTATTAGTCACTCAAATACAACTATTAATTAATTCATTCAACCATTCCCCATTACAACGATCAGTCCAAGTAAATCATACCAAGATTACTACAATAAAACATCACTAAAAGTCATATTTACATACACATAAATTATTATTCTTCCGTTTCTTTTTCTTCTTCTCACCCCATATGACCGCTTGCGGGAAAGTTATGAAATTTGGCTCACTGATAGAGGACAGTCTGAACTGTCACCATAGCAAATTTGGAGTCTCTAACAAAATCCCTCTAGCGCCTCCAACTTTCCAAATTTTCACTCATGTTTATGCTAATAACTTTTGAACCATAAGGGCTAGAAACAAAATTCTTTTTTCCAATGATTCCATGACTCAAGTCGATTCGATTGAAGTCAATCAATCAATTCCTATGACGTCATTTTCCGTCATGAAAAATTTGTCGGCCATTTTGAATTGTCAGAAAAACCTACTTTTTTTAACTCCTCCTAGGCCGTTGCTCTGATATTCACGTAAATTGAATCAGATCATCTTCAGACCATGTCAACAAAAAGTTATGGAATTCATGTTGATTCATCATTCTCGAATACCATGCAAACTAATTTGACGTAGCGCTTGCAAAAACAAAAGTAAGGCTGTATCTCTGCAATGCTTTATCATATTCAGACCAAACTTGGTACATGTCATCACAAGCATGCCTTAAGGCTAGATGCTGTGTTTCGGTGCAGCGCCACCTGCTTGTCCGGAGATGCGAAAAATAGCTATGTTTGCTTATAACTTCTTAACGTTTTGTCCAAAAATCATAAAAGTGGTCCCGTTAGATTCAGGGCGTCATGCCGAGTCGACTGATATCCAATTTTGTCATATCGACCATTTTAGGCTTCGGCCATTTTGAATTTTGTACCAAAATGCTGTATTTTATGAACGCATGAACATATTGTTATGGAACTCGGAATGGGTCATCAGACCGATGACTTGAAGGAGCCTGAGAAGTTTTGAACCAGCGCCACCTAGTGAGACCAATGGAGATGAAACCACCGCAGGAAGTTTGGAAACATAGGTCGTTGGCTAATCGCTAATACCCAAATGACAAAATATTAATAGTAAGTGGCAAGAAAATGCAAACAAAGTCAGGTGTACATAATTTTTTTATGTGTTTATAAAAATAAATGTCTATAACTCCAAAACGAAATGAGATATTTTCACCAAATTTGACACACACATGCATGGGCTCACTATGAGGACCCAGCCCGATCTGCCGGCGATTTGATTTCGCCCTCAGCTCAGCTTGGAAACCTGTACATTTATTTCTCCTGCTTCGGTTACAAATTTGCGGGAACCATTCACAAACTGGCTTATCCACCTGGCGAGCTATTGGCGGGTTTAACCCAATGACGATAGAGAAGCGCACACTCTATCTGATTTACCTGTCTCTCACACGACCGTCAATCCAATTCCGTTTAACCTCTCGACCATGCTCAATAGCTTATTTAGTTTAGCAAACAAATCACTCGAGTGGGTGTAAATACCACTCACTTTCATGTTTTTTTGCACAACCATTGCTGCTTCTGCAAACCGCTAATCAATGCTACACCAACACGTTTGTTGACACGTTTCCTGCCTGGAGTTTTCGCGTTGCTGATTGGTTGAAGGACTATTCAATTGAGCCCATTGATCACGCCTCTTGTGCTGTAGAAATACAGAGCAGACTCCCCAGACCAATGGTCTTGTGATAGCCAGACTATGCTATAATGGCGTGGTACGGCTCAGTACGGTTCGGTTTGCTTCGCTTTTCCACTGCGTGGTACGACTCTGCTCGGCTCGGTTCGCTTTAGCTCGTTTTGCTTTCCCACTGCTGTTAGTACCGCTTAAAAGTGGGTGGGATTATAGACTGATCGTAATAGTTTATCTGCTCCTCGGCAACCAACGAGAGGAACGTCTGCACTTCGTCCACTGACCATGATTCAGCCATTTCTATTTTGAACGTTTTTTTTCTTTCTTTTTTCTTCAAGCAAGTCAAGCAAGTAGTTTTAAAACAGGTGCTACTGCGGTGGCTGTTACTGGCTATTTAATGTTTGATGTCTCGCAAATACAATGACGCTGGTAGTGACGATTCTGTCTGACCAATCAGTGATCTGCAGTGTTTTCACGCCACATTTTAGTATCGGTATGGTATGCTTGGAACCTCAACAGAGGTGGTACCATTTAAAGCGAATACCGTACCGTGCAGTGAAAAGCGCCACAAGTGAGCCGTACCGAGCCGAGCCGTACCGTACCATGCATTGGAAAAGAGCCAAAACGTGCCGCACCGAACCGTGCCGTACCGTACCATGCAGTGGAAAATCACCATAATAGAACAAAACATGAAATTGCCATTGACTTCAATACAGTATTGTGATATAAAATGTCATACTTAACAAATGCATTGGTGTAACATTACGAAACTCAGTATGTGCCATCAGCACCATGCCCGAAGGTACTCAAAAGATTTTGAGACAGCGCCACCTTTTGGTCAAAAGTTATAATGAAATTTCCAAAAATGCTAATAAATTTTGAATAAATTAGCCTATTGCAATGAAACTGGTCTTAATAGATCTCTTGGGTCACGCAGAGAACATAAACAACAAGTTTGCCATATCTGGCCACACTACCTGTCCGCCATCTTGATTTTTGTTCAATTCCTGCTTTTTCAAACTCCTAGACCGTTTGTCCGATTTTCAGCAAAATCGAATCATTTCATCTCCAGACCATGTCGACAAAAGGTGGATTTCGTGCTGAAAGATGTTACCGTTTTCCTATATTGCAGCGACAAAGTTAAGGCATGATGCCACAATGACTCTGAAACTGTATATATTATTATTTAGCTATTTTGCCTATAATCATCTTACAATGTCTTCAATTGCTCCTTGCTGCAGTTGGTCTTACACTCCCAGGGATGTTGGCATGTCTTATCGTCTTCTTGGTCTTGGCTCCGATAATTGCTGCTTGCAGCTATATTTTATAAATAATTTTGTATGTGACATTAAAAAATGTATCATTAAAATATTATATCATTATTATATCAAAATAAGTATCATTCATCTTTCCCAGTCATTTATTTTCCTCTTTTGATTAAGACTACTATTTTATTTTAGTAGTAATGTGTAGCTTGTTAGTGAAAGGAAATATGCTCGTTTTCTAAGGTTATGTGTGGCTCTTAAAAGAGCCTTTTTTTATACAATTGGTGGTGGTCCTGATGTTACTGGTGGCAGTGGTCCTTATGGTGGTGGGAGTAATTATGATTAGCATCGAAATGAATCATTGAATCATTTATTTAAACCTGTGTTAATGACCCTCGTGAAGTCATTGGAAATGTCTACCCTGAGATACTTGAAACTGGAGACCATTTCCATAGATGCTCCTCCAATGAAGAGGGGGTGTACCCTCTCCTCCTAAAGTCCATGACCATCTCCTTCATCTTCGCCACACAAATGCAGAGGTTTTGCATTTGTGGCAGGGGCAGGTAGTACGGTCAGTTGGCATTTCAGTGGCAAGTATTCCACCGCTTCAGAACAGTGACTGCTTACCGGAGAGCAGTTCGTACACCACAGCCTTTGTTTATGTATCCTCTGCGAGTATGCTATCTGTCAGTTAGTCATTATGACAAAATGCATCCCTTGAAGGTGGTATAGGATTCTGATCACTCAGTCTGGAGTTTTACAATAATGTGTTTACCAGCATAATGTGTGCAACATAATGTCATTTCTTAGACAGTTTAGTATTTGTTTATTGTCCATTATTTTAGAGTTTATCAGAATTCTCTGCCCCTTTTTAATTTCAGATATACAGTTCTTGGACATAATCTAAATATTTAAAAATACAAATTATGTCATTTAATGATTACTTATGTATCATATTTCAATGGAAATGTAATGTTATTAGGCTACTGACTCATAGGAAAAATAAGTTAGAAACTATTATCCCGCACTCATAAAATAAAAGACCCTGTTACCCTTGTTAGTACCATAAAACCACTTATCCTTACATACTTAGAATAATATTGCTAATTACAACAGCATTAACATTAATATTTATGCATTTGTGCTTTCATCCAAAGCAACTTTGCATGCAAGGTACCATTATGCATTCCCTGGGAATCAAACCCAAGACTTTAGGGCTTCTAGTGCCATGCTGTATTGGTTGACCTATACAGCAATAATCAATAGGCTACTGATGTTTGTTTTTTCTACATAATATTTGGAAATAATGTAACTTATTTTATCTGAATTTATCCACATTTCTATTCCTTACTGTAAAGGCAAGTGATTTATTTTGCTATCTAAATTTGTATTCTTTTTATTACTCCTTTTGTACACAACAATTTTGGATTTGTTCTTGTTCTGCAATTAAAAAGAAATAATATGAAAATAATGCACGCATTTGTGCAGTTACAGTGGCCATAATTTTTGTTACAATTTTGGTGACCATAATTTAAATTTTTTGTGGTCATCATCATTCAGTGGTTAGTAGATTACTGCCCGGTTTCACAGACAAGTCCCAGACTAAAATGCATGTTTGAGCTGTTTAAACTGGAAGCAACTTGTGCTGATATATCTTACAATATTTCAGTGCCATTGTTTTCTCTCAAGGTGCACATCAGTCATATTTTTTTTCCAAGGCATGTTTATAAAAGCTACTTAAATGTCCAAATTTAACGAAGGCCTTCGCTTGTCTTGAGAAACCAGGCCTACGAAGAAAAGTGCATGTTAAGCTCGGCTCTTTTGTGCTGCCTGTGCAGCACTCTTTTGCAGACTAGACTAGGGCGGATCGTGTCTAGTTTAAAAGAGCGGTTGCATATTTAACATGATTTGATTGGCCACCTTTACTGTCGCGTTACGTCAACACTAAATCCTATTGGCTACGTCAAGTAACAAGTATTACTACTGGCCAACCAAATGCCTTCGCGCGGAATTTTGAATAGTTTTCAAAACTTTTGTAGTTATGCGCCTTATATTCCTCCGCAGATTGACAGGGAAACTAGTCCCTCACTTTTATAATGCATTATATGTTATATGAATCTTTGAATAAGGCTCCGATTAATTATTTTCATCCAATATGTGATATTTTGTTTATATATAGCAAATAACTCTTAGCTGTTTTATTGTATTTTATTTTGCGTAGGGATATATGCCGTCAGTGAAGACGGCAACAACACGCGCTGACTGTCGATGCCTCGATGAACACAGTGTTAATGTTGGTGCTAGTAGTTTGTGCTAACGGCAGGAGAGACAAGGACAGCTATCCGAATGCTGGATAATCTGATTTTAATTATAAAATCAGGGCCTAACATCGATGGAATATACTTTGACATTTTGATTTACGGAACTTCAGGTAAAGATACGTTTCATTTCACGGATACAAAGGAACTGTTTAAACTGACACTATGTTAACGACAGATGCGTAACGTTATTTCCGTTAACAATCAAAATAAATAGGTAACTTTTTATTTTCAGTGAATATGGCCACAAATAGTGTGAAAAATATTTTATTCCAGTCGGTCACTAAAACTAAGTAAAATGTGAATTTATACCTGTTATTTTTTCCAGTTATGTAATGTTTTAAATGTCTTTGGCCATGTGCTGATCTTGCGTTTTCAATTGTGTATGTGAATGTGAACTATATGTAGAAACTAATTACATTGAAATGGAATATCCAGAATGTTTTCTTTGTGTTGCATTTATCTTCGCTGATTATATGCGAGTTATGTTCATGACACTTTATTGTAAAATACGGCATTTACAGTACGTCGATGAAAATGTACTCACTGAGTTCATTATATTTTATTTAGTGTTTGCTATACAAGGTAAGTTGTTTTGAAATGCCTTTGCTGGGGAAGATAGTCGTGATCAAAAGACATGGAGGTGGAGATGGGACTGAATTTCCCCTCACAGCGTCCTGTATGTTCGGAAGGTCAGTAACACATCTTATTACAATAACTTTAATGGCTTAACTTACATGATGGCTGTGAATATTTTCAACTTTAATGCTACCAAGTTTTTATAGTGAGGCACGTGAAAAACAAAATCAATGGATACAATTACTACTACACACTATGATTGCAAATAAAATCGAAGTACATTTGTTTAAAAACTTTAACATTTGGTTTAAAATATCTGATAAATGAGAAAGTGCTAAACATTTACAGTTCTTTGTGCCACATGTGCTGTTCTACTGCTCTTGATGCTAGGCGGGCTTCATTGACGTCAAATTGACGTAGTAGACGATCTCTCCAGCCAATCAGAATGCGTTATTATTACTTAACGGCATGAAGTACATGTAATCGTGCTCATTTTATAGATCATGCATGTAACTGATTATATAACCTTTTGTTTATTTAGTATATTTACAGTTATGTTTGGCAAAATGATGGTAGTGGTTTATGAAAGTGGACAAGAGGGAATGGTGACGCTGCTGACGCATGATATTCAAAGTTGTTTAAATATGCAGGTTTAATGCGTATAATAAAAAAAAAGGAAATGTTGAACAACAAATTGATAATGTACTTGAATGTGTGGTGCATATGGTTTGTCATGCTGTAACTTTTTATTTGATTTGAAATGTTCTAGACATCAATGAACAAAAACAATGTTGCCTGCAAAAACTAAGGCACTAATGCAAAAAGCTATTGCTAGAATGTTTCAATCTATTTTAATAACTTATGGTGAAACTAGAAATAACCAATAAATGGAAGATAGATTCATGCATCTTTGAATACCAACTTAGACCACATGCAAACAATGTATTGAAATAATATTTTAATTATACATTTGTTTGAAAATGAAAAAGTGGATTTTTGCCATGAATATAGCCACTACATGCATCATAGTTTAATATTTCTCATTCACCAAAAATAAGCTGTATTAAAAGCCGTTTTAATATGGACTCTTTACCTTTTTAGGAAGCTGGACTGTGATATTCGTATTCAGCTGCCACAGGTGTCTAAAGAGCACTGTAAAATAGAGCTGAATGAGAACAAGGAGGTAATTATATTTTGACATTACACTATGCCCCTGGTTTCACAGACAAGGTTTAAGATAGACCCAGACTAAAATGCATGTTTGAGCTGTTTTAATTTATGCCTAGTTCACTACACAACTTTAAACGTCGGCAGATCGCTGTGCTGTTTACAGGGATTAAAGTTCTCCGTCGCTACGACGGATTTCCGTTAATTGCAGGGTTCCTGTCTGTCCTTAATGTCTTAAATTCACTTTTCATAATTTTAAGGCCGTAAATAGGCTTTCATTTCTCAAATAGTGTAATAAATGTCTTAATTTTAGTTTGAATGGGTTACATTAAGGAAAGACCCTTCCTTAATTTAATTTGCACTTTTCATACGGATTAGGCCTACATAAGCAGAGAGTCTGTTTTCTTTCGTTTTGAATTGTTCTGTTTAAAAGTAGACATTTCAATATAGATATATTTCTGTGAAGTAGGCTACCTTATCTACGCTGAGTTTCGGTTCATTTATGAGACGAGCTCCACTTCACGCGCCGGCGCCTCCGTGTCGTGATTATCTAATGTCTGCTATATTTACTTCTTATTTATTAAATGCAGGTAGGCCTAATTGGTTGATGAAACATTGATTAAAATTAAGATGCAATTAATACAAAACGAAATTTACTTTAAAGAAAGGCTGTGTGCTTTCTGTTTGAGGTCTCTGCTTGAAAGTTTTAAAGCACTTTAGTGCCGCTTCCAGAACTGTCACGTCCTTAACATTGTTTTTTTCCTCATAAATGCAAACACGAAAAATAAAATAAAATGAATATTTTATGCTCTGGGGAGAACCAACCCTTCTTCATTCGGTTCTATTACTTTTGGTTTGTGCAGTGCAATTCACAGAATAGGTCCTAAAACAATATTTTGCCACCTAAAAGTTAAAGATGTTTTGTGTCATGTCTGTAACGCATCTTCCCTCATATTAAATATAATAATTTATATTTTGAGAATATATGAGATATATATTAGAACGTATAGGCTATTTCAAGTTTTGACTGCAAATGTCACGTCCGTAACGCTGGAATTGCCCAATTTTAATTTATCCTCAACTAGTTTTGTGGTCTAGGTTTACGTATTTTATAATGTTAACTTCAAATAATACTAATAGTAATTTAAAGATGTGGTAGCATTGGATCTGGACGGGAAGGATAACTCTGGGAGTTGGAAGGGGTGTGTGGAGATTCTGTCTTCTCACACCGCGACACAGGTTCGTGGATGTGAGTATGGCGACTTCGGTTTTATATCGCGTATCGTTACAGCCCTATTAAAATAGCTTTTAAAATACGAAAACTGGCAATGATGCAGTTTAAAACATCTCCACTTTAAGCGCTATTGGTCTCGACTATTTAAATAAAGTTAAAGGAATATGTCTTGGCCTGGGAAAAAAAAATCCGTCAGAAGATTTTTTTTTCACTTTAATCCCTGTGTTTAGACTTTGCTTGCTCTGGAGTCTTTAAGTCGTTGTGGTGTTCACACTATGTGACATTACGTAAATGATCTGCAACGGGGTTACACACTACATGAGCTGAAAACAACTGTCACCCAACGACTATGCGGTCCCCAAACCACGTTTTGTCACGAAAACATATACCAGAAGTGGAATGTGAAATGACTCAAAATAGTTGTCTATTAGAAAATGGACGCTGGGACAAAATTGGCGGTGCAAAAAAAAAGTTGTTTACGCAATGATCTGTTTAGAACGCCCCGTTTTTGAGCCTTTTTGATGCGTCGTTTAGTATTTCACACAAAGATTGGCGAGCAGCCGAGCGTGGATCACCCGCAGATTTGCACTCGATTACAGCCCGACCTGTTGGCGAGCTCGTTAACTTGCAAATCGGGCTTAAAATCCTGTAGTGTGAACTAGGCGTTAAAGCAACTTGCACTGGCATATCTTAAAATATGTCAGTTTCATTGTTTTGTCCCAAGATGCTCACCAGTAATGTTTTTTTTTCCTATGGCACATTTATAAAAGGTACTTAAATGTTTCATTTATTGTCTCTCTCTCTTGTTTAAGCTCATTTTGACCAATTTAAGCTCTGTGAACCCCACACGTATTAATGGACAAGTTATTAATCAATCTGAGCGGTTAAAGCATGGTGATCTCATCACAATCATTGATCGTTCTTTCAGGTGAGTCTGATTTTTATTATAATTATTATGAAAACGCATTAAAGTTTTCTTTCTTGGAGAATCTTTGTTTTGAGAATAATTTTTGTGTGGTTTCATATTGTCATAATGGTAGGTTTGAGTACCCACCTCCCAAGACACCGAAGAAGAAGAGGCTGTCCACGGCTGGAAAAGACAAAACCGTTCAGGTATGTTGATGTGAGTCTTTAGGGGTTTTCCTGGGTCAAAATTGGTCTTCGGTGGTGGCTGACAGACACTGTCATCCTTTCTGGCTCTTTAAAAAAAAAAAAGCTGTGGTTTTTTTTTCTTTCTTTTTTTTTTTTTCACTGAATTTCATAGCTTTGTAGGATAAAATCCTTCTTTACTAGGCCTGGGGCCGTATTCACAAAGCATTTTATCTTATCACTAGGAGTACTACTAAATCGCACTAAAAGATTTTAGCTAGGAGTTTTCTCTTAAAAGTTATTCACAACGCCTTTCAGACCTACTCTTAGTAAAGAAAAATGACAACTCCTAAACTAAGAGTGAGTCTTCGTTGCTACGGATGACGTCATTAATCATGTACGAGCTTGACTGAAGTGACCACCTTGATTGGCTGATGATTGTAACGCGGGAATGATTCCAAACACCTCCCCTATGATGATGAGTGACAGGTGACAGGTCTGAGAATGCGTGCGCTACACAAGTAGTGCGAAGGACGGAAGATGATGAATAACTGAATTAATAGCCTAAATGAATAAAGAGTAAGGAAAAACAAATAGCCTAGTAGCCTATTGAAACATATGGATTGATGCAATATCTTTGCAACATTATTGAATTAATCTGTCACTATATTTCTCTCCCTACGTTTGCAAAGAGAAGAACATTTTAATTTGATTCACAATGAAACGTTACAATTAGTTTACATGCAGTGAGTAGTTTTGGTTGTTGGTGGCGTTGTTGCATCCCTAGTTATGCCTACAATGCAAAATTGTTCCCTCGCGATTGGAAGCTCCTGTAGCCGCCGCATACGCATTTCAAAACATCGCAACGTGAAATGCCACAAAAAGCGGTTTGTGAATAGGTCTTAGTGAGTTAGGAGTCCTCTCGACTTCCTATAAGCTGTCCCAGGCTTAGGTGCTACTTTTAGGGCTAAAATGCTTCGTGAATTACTCTTAGTCAAAAAAATTAGGAGTCCTAAAGTTACGAGTGACACGCCCATTATTTTTAGGAGTTGCTCCTAAATTCGCCAGTTAGGAGCTACTTTTAGCCTTAAAATTCGTTGTGAATACGGCCCCTGATAATTATTTTTTATTAATTAAGTAGAATAAAAAAGTAGCATTGAAAAGTTTATTTTAACTAATAGTCTAATTTTCTACCATATACAATTGGCAGCTAGCTAACAACTTGCTTTTTGAATAATTTTTTTCTGGTTTCACCTCACTCCAGTCTAAACTAAATAATTTTTTTGTTAATTTTTCTACACATTGTCATAAATAACCTGAAAATACTGTGGTTTATTAAGGCTAAATCTTCCTAACCACTCTTGCTAAATTGGGTAAGCACACTTGCGATCTCATTTCAAAGGTTTTCTGAGCAAATTTGTTGGTAAAACTTTACAATAAGGTTTGATTTGTTAACATTAGTTAATGTATTAGGTTAATTAACATGTACTAACCATAAGCAATACATTTGTTTTACTGTCTTTATTAATTAATCTGTTAATGTTAGTTAATAAAAATACAGCTGTTCATTGTTTGTTAATGTTTCTTCACAGTGCATTAACTGTTAACAAATGCAACTTGATTTCAATAATGTAGGCAATTAGTAAATGGTGAAATTAAGATGAACAAATTCTGCAGAAGTTTATAGTTAAATGTTAACTAATGTAGTTAACTAAAGTTTAATAAATGGAATCTTATTGTAAAGTGTTACTGATTTGTTATACATCGATTCAGACGTCTCGTGAGTTCAGTGTTGGACATAAGTTGTTTTAACCATTCATTATAGTGAATCGGTTCAAAAGAGTCATTAGTTCGTGAATTGGACGTGTCATTAGCGGACATGTACGGCACGTGTTGTGATTATCCTGGCAGTTAGGACATCGCACAAGATTTGCAGACCTGCCAACCTGTACGCATTTTGCGTAGCGGGTACGCATTTGACCTCAAAGTACGCTGGTACAATTTGTCACTCTAAACAAAGCGAAAACCTGGTGATGCCTCTGCACGCGCAGTCCTCAAATCAAGCAACAGCAAAAGAAGCGGAGTTCGACCAATCATAGCGCTGGGTTCATTCCCCTAATAGCAAGCGGGGATGATTGACAGATGCGTTAGGCCTATCCTTAAAAAGAGGCTGAAAAACGACAGCAATAAAGAATCCCGCTCGATCCCTCTTCCACTCCTGCGGCCCGCCGTCTGACTGTTAAGAAACGTAGCCTGCATGTGTTACGTTATTGTGTTAATAACTAAAGTACCTAATTTTGTATGAAAACTAGTGCGTTAGTTACTTATGGATTAAAAAGTACCGTTGTATCAGTGCTGTGCGAGCTCGCTCACAGACACAGACCACACACAGAGAGAGAAGATAATTGTAAAGTGAAAATTGATGGGTTAAGTTTAAAATTTGTTCTTGGTGGGTTTTTTCCTGTCAATGTCAGAAAGCATTTTTTATTATCCATCCGTGTTTTTAAAATTTGTTAAATGACGGACGTTTTACTATTAACACAGCCCTTTGTCAGATTCAACTTATACTTGATATTCTTTTTAGAATAAGTGATTCGTTTTGCTATTATCGGACTCCTGTCTATTCATTGTCAACTATTTTCTATAAGTATATTTGTATTGGCTAACGTTTATTCAGCTAATGCGTGTCCTGTTTAAACTGTGCAATGTTCAAATGCAAAGACAGCACGTCACAAATAAAAGCCCTTTTTTCTTTTCTTTTTATCTAGTATCATATTTGGATATTGGAATAATAAATTAAGTAGAACTATCTTAGATGTACATCTATTTGTTGTTGTTTTTTCTAGGGGTTTCTAAATTTTAGACTAGTTTAACCAGCACACATTATATGCAATGCTCATGGTTTTGAGCAGTATTGAAACTTTGGACTTCCACTGTATATTGCAGTGCAGGTGAAATTTTGGATTTGGGTCAAATAAAAAAAAACTTAAGAAGTCAAAACTAGAATTATGAAGATATATTTTTGTCATTATTTTTTGAAAATGCAAGACAAACTAATTTGAAAACCCAATTTATTTTTTGTTAATTTATCATTTATTTCTTGTTAAATTTTGGATTTGTCATCCTGTAGGCTTTGCAAGACCAGCAGGAAAAAAGCACACCCATTCATGCAGAGAAGAGGAAGTCGGAGCATTCATTTGGTTAGTGATCATGAAATTTATTTTCTATGATATTCTATAAATTTCTTTGTTTGCAACATGTTTGCTGAAGTTGTTTCTTCCCCCTAGTTTTGCTAATTCTGATAGAATATAATTGTCTTGTGTGCTATATTTACAGACACTTGTTTAAAAGATGGGTCAAATTTACCGCCATCTGTGGATCAATCTGTTGAGAATGAACCAGAAGATGGCAAAATTAAAAAGGACAGTATGTCACCTTTTTGTGAGCTCTACCAAATGGTCAAACAGGACCTTGTTGCTAAATCACCATGGAAATCTGAGCTACCAAAAACACCTCTTGCAAGACCTCAGGTTGATCATGAGGAAGCTCCCGCTGCAGATGTTAAAAGTAGCCCTAAACCGGTCACAACTCCATCTACCAAGAAGCGAAGATCCTTGAAATCCAGTTCTGAAGATATTACTGGACCAGCTATCCCTCAGAGCTCATTTAATGCAAATCAGGAAGAGAAACCTGCTGATGATATGCCGTCTGTAGGGTCCATCACCCCCTCACTGACAGAGAAAGGTGTAACTCCTGTCTCCCAGAAGAAGAGAACACCCTTGAAAACGCCTCAGAAGTTCAGTGCTGGTGAGGTTGTCCAGCAAATTCTCTTCGAGCCTCAGTCTGAGGAGAAAACTCCTAAATCCCCGAAAGGAAGAAGTGTTGGATCACGGGATCAGAGCCTTGATCTCCAAATGCCTTTGGGCCAGCCTCAGACTCCAGGCCCAGTAGGTAAGAACACTGAAGTGAAAATGTCACCAAGAACATCCCCAAGATCAAATGCTGGAAAAAGGTTTCAAGTCCAAGGTGGTCCACATGAGATTAAGGCTACAACATCAAGTTCTAAGAACAAAGGTAAGACCTTAAACACTGTCTATGGTAGCGATCATAAGAGCAAATCACCTTTTAAAAATAACTTGGTGGATCAAATAATGATTGTATAGATCACATTGTTACGCCACTAGGTGGCGACAGGTGACTGTTTAAAAAATGTATGTACCTTTGAATCATTCAGTCGAGATTCATTCAATAAACGCTGATCCATCCAGTAATTAATGAGTGAAGTATTTGAGTGAGCCATTGAATCATTCATTCAAACCGATTTTAAAAATAAATAAAATTCAAATTAAACTTTTTAAATAGACTGTAGCAACTACATTTTGTCAGAACCTCTGGTAAATTACATGTTATTTTTAGTTGTCTGTTCAGAATAGTGGGAGAAACGTGATCTCTGTTTGAAACAAAAGAATCTTGATTCTCAATTTATCCAGAATCGTGCAGTTCTACTTAGAAGTGTTTTTTTTTGGCATGTACACTATTTGTCAATTAGGTAAATGTTGCAAACATTTGCCGTTATTTAAAAATATATGATTTCACCATACTTCTGTTTGTCCTGCAGATGGTACTTCAATTAATGAGCTGTGCAGCGGAAACAAATCTCACACCGAAGTATCAGTTCCAAAAGCAAAGAGAAAGCGAGTGTCCTTTGGTGGACAGTTGACCCCTGAGCTATTTGACAAACGCCTGCCCCCGAATTCCCCCCTCCGCCGTGGGGCAACTCCACGATACAGTTTGGGACCTTCCCAGAAACCTCAATCTCTCCTACGACGAGCATCCACCATTGGTCTTTTGGTAATACTTAAAACCAATTTTTAAGGACGATAACATTTATCTATTGAAAACTTTCAAAGATTTTTAATGTTTCTTTATTTTCAGGCTCTTCGACTTGAAGAAACTGTTCCAGATGTTCAAAATAGTTCTCCGAAGAAAGCTTCACCCAAACGCGCTGCGAAGATTCAATCACCTGCCAAAAAGTCACCGAGTATCAAGGCTAAAACTCCATCACCAAAACATCAAAAGTCACCATCTGCTCCACCCAAGGTACCTGCAACATCCTCTACTCCTGCCACACCCAAGACACCTGCATCTGCTAGAAGAGCATCAACTTCAGCTGTTGAGGCTGCCAGTGACATGTCTTTAACTGAGACACCCAGGGTCCAGGGGAGGTTTTCAGTCTCTCGTATCAGTACTCCATCGCCTGTCCAGGACCAGGAGGAGAAGTCGGAAGTACAGTCTACCATTGTAGAAGACATGCCTCAGAAGTGCGTAACACCAAAGATACCCTTAATGAGGAAGAGCATGAAGTCTTCTGTAAGAAAAACTCCTAAGAGTACAATTAAAAGTGCACTTGATGTAATTCGTTCAAGACGCAGTGGAGCATCACGGGCTAATCTAAAAGGTGAAAGATTTAATCTGGTTATATTCATGTTGTCCTGTTTTGAGGTATTAATCTTTAATTGATTTTGATGGTTTAAATAAATATTTAAAATGTATGTTTGTTTCTCTGTTTTAAGTGTTGACTTCTTGGGCTGATATTGTGAAGTTTGGTCAGATCAAACCTCAAACAGAAGTTACAACTAAGAAAAAAACCACAAAGAGCAATGTAGTCAAAAGAAATGTGGTGCCAAAACCCAAGGTAAAATACAAAAGATTCTTATCAGTCTCGAAAATGTATGTTTCCCATAAGTTTTTCTCATTTCTGTTGATGGTTTTAGCTCATTGAATGGCTGATTAATCTATGACTTAATTACAAATTACATTTAATTATCTATGCAGACACCTGCACGGAGGTTGAAGGATGAGATCAGCACTGGGCATGCAGCATCTCCAGTCACCATTGTTGTCGGCAAAGCCCATGTGAGGACGAACCAGTCTTTTGGTGCTGCACCTAAAATAGTCACCAACATAGCACTATTCAAGAAGGACATGAAAATGGATGAGGACTTTACAGGTTTGTTCAGTATTGAAGAAAACAATGTATGTAGTAAATGTTCTGTGAAATTGTTAGTTCAAATTCTAAATGTTTTGTTAGGTGTTGCAGACATTTTCAAAACGCCAGCCAACAGCAGGTCTAAGAATATGGTTTCCATAAATAATGAATGTCCCGAGATGCCTTTGGATGAGATTTCAGTCATGAGAACACCAGAAGAATCGGGTTAGTGTTTTGGACTTGTCGCAAGTAGAGTTGTTCCGATTCCGATACTAGTATCGGAAATGCCGCCGATACCAATAAAAATGCTGGTATCGGCGAGTACTTCTAACCATGTACCGATCCGATACCATTTTCTTAATCAATATCTAGTTATGTACGCTAGCTTTGCATAACGCTGCAAATCGGAGATCAATTCTTCTTCGCTGCTCTAAACAGGGGTTGCTTGAGGTGACACAGGAAGTTGTGCTGTTGCACAAGCAACCACTGTTTAGAGCAGCGAAGAAGAAAACGCGCACGCACGATAGCAGTATGTCCGCTGTTTAGCAGTATTTCAGACTGGACCAACCAGCCAGGAAAACGGCGACATGTCTCGTATGCCATACTGCAATTTCGAGGGGTGGAACAAGATTAGCAACTTCAACACGAGTAACTTAAGGCATTTGAAGACGCGTCACCCCGCAGAACACGATTACACAAAGGCAAGGGCAGAGAAGAATGAGCCGCGTCAGAATCAACAATCTCTGAAAGCTTCATTCAAACAAAGAGAAAAGTTTTCAAAAGACAGCCAACGAGCGATAAATATAACCGACGACATGTATTTTGTTTATTATTCTGGATGACCAGCCGCGGTCAAAACTGAAATGCCGTTTATTTAACAAAATTGTTTATGGACTTTAAATTATAAAGAGATTATTTTCTTATATTATTCATATATATTTTTTTAGATTCCTAGATTTATTTGTTGCACTTTTTTTATGCAGTTATATAGTAAAACTAAAATACCTTTTTCAGTTTACAGTATTAGATGTGTGGTTGCATTTTAAGTTCTTTTTCACTTAAGAAAGATAAATAATATATTGCTGTGAAATGTATGTCAGATAATGAAAATACTCTAGTTCACTATGTATTTGTTCATGTTTAATTAAGTGATAAGTCTGAAACACGCCATAAAATAATTCTATCAGTTCATACAGTGCTAGTATGAATTGCAGCTGTATAGATACTGTACACACCCAGGTATCGGATCAGTACTCGGTATCGGCCGATACCCGGAGCCCAGGTATCGGCCGATACCCGGAGCCCAGGTATCGGCCGATACCCGGAGCCCAGGTATCGGGAAGGGAAAAAGGGTATCGGAACATCTCTAGTCGCAAGTTAGTTATCTACTGTGTATTGTTTTGATATCATTGATTTCATGACCTTGTTTTTCACTCCCCACACAGGTGAAATGATCATCTCTCCAATAAGTGTTATCTCCACTGCCAAATGTGGACTGTACAACAATGAAGCAGTTACACGACTTCTTTTGGACAACCAGGATGGTAGTTTATTGGAAGATGAAGGTCTTTCTCAACTCAGTGACAACTCAAATGAGGCAAGTGGCCATGACATCATTCCAGATCAAGAGATGTCCCCCAATGACCAAACAGAGGAAGAGGCTGCCCCTGAAATGGTAGTCAAAACCCCAAAACTGAAAGCAGCACCATCCTTGTGCCTCACTGGAGTAAAGCGACTCATGAAGACACCCAAACAGAGGGGTAAACCAATTGAAGACTTAAGAGGAAAGCTGCTCAAGACCCCCAAGGATAATAAACCTCCCCAGGAAGATAGTCTGGAAGGTATTAAGGAACTCCTAAAGACTCCTAAATACAGGGGAGCTCCAGTGGAAGACATGGTTGGAGTGAAAAGAGTGATGCAGACCCCAAAAGAAAAGAACAACCCTGTACTGTGTGCAGCTGGTCTTCAGAGGCTTATGAAAACTCCCATAGAAAAGTCTGAGCAACATGAAGAATTTGCGGGTTTGAAAGAATTGATGAAAACACCAAAATTAAAGGGAGACCTGGAGGAGAATCAGTTTGGGCTGAAAAGGTTGGTGAAGACACCTAAACAGAAGATAAATCAAGTCGAAGAGGACCTAACTCGTGTTAAAGAACTGATGAAGACCCCTAAACACAAAGAACCAGTTGAAGATCAAATGGGTATTCAAAGGCTGATGCAGACTCCCAAAGAGAAGGTTGAACCTGTAGAGAACTTGTCTGGTGTAAAGCAGTTAATACAGACCCCTAATCAAAAAGGAGAACCTTTCAGCAATCAGTTGGTAATCGGTAAACTGATGATGACCCCTCAACATGGAGTGATGGCAGAGGAAGTTATTACTGGCTTTAAAGAACTTGAAGAACCAGAAAATAACTCTACACTGACAACAGAAAATGGTCTGACTGTGCCTACTGAGGTAAACGGCTAGGTTACTCCTGTTAAACATGCACATCATGTCTATGCAGTAAATAATTTAGTTGATTACAATGGAACTTTTTGTCACACTGCTGGCTTGCATTGTAAGGAAATGTTATTCTGATAGATGGTATAGTCATTATTTGTTTTAACTGTAATCTAGTTTATTTTTATGTATATAGATAATTAACTGATCTTCATATATTTAATGTCTAGATACAAAAGCCTCTTCTAGCAGTGGAAAGTGGTACTGCATTTGTGCCAGCTAAAGGTGAGTTAAAATTGGGAAATGCACGTTCTCTACTTTGTTGTTCTCAGTCCTAAAATTTAGGTTTTGTTTAATCTTAAACAGGAGGTACACAATGTTTAACTACTTGGATTAAGCTAAATTTATGTTGTCTTGACCCATAGATCTCGATGAGGAATGCGACAAAGAAAATATCTGTCCAGTTGAAACCATGGAGACTGAAGTGGATTCCCAGTGCACCACTGAAGTTATTGATTCTATTCACAGTGATGTAAAGACTGCAGCTGTAATCCCCCAGGAAACGCATCCTGACAAGATTAAAGAGTCGTCGGTTTCAGTTGAAGCTGTTGATGTCTGTTTTTCTGGGACTGATGAGAAAAATGAAGAGCAGTCTGAAGAAACTCTGTGTACCTCTGAAAATAGCAGCGCAACAGTTGAAGCTACCCTAACTTCATCCACTGCTGAGGAAGAGGAGATAATCAAGTCTTCACTTGCCAACAAAATTCAGCGTGGCAGTCGAGGTAGAGTGCCACAGAAATCCAAAAATGCTAACAATGACAAGGTCAAACCTCCTGCTGTGTTGTCAGTAACTGAAAAGAAAAATATAAATGGTCCACTTCCCTCGAGCCCTGCCAGGGGAAGGAGAGCCAAGAAGCTTTTTGAAGTTCCAGAAGTCACTGCCAGCCCAGTCAGAAAATCTGCCCGTGGTAGAATTCCCAAGCACCACTTTGTGGGTGAAGAGGAAAAGAACACTGAGGCTTCCCAAGTTCCTGTAGACTCCATGAAAACCGAGAGACATTACTGCCTACCTGTAGTTACCAAAACCAGGAGAGGAAGAAAAGCTAAACAAGATGATGTTGCAATTGAGTCCATTGATGATATAAATGCTGGTGACCTACAGTGTCCTGATGCACCTGCAAATGAAGAGCTTGTCCAAGCCCCTGTTGTAAAACCTGGGAGGAGAAAGAAAATGGATAAAACGGGAAGCCATCCTTCAGAAGAACTTGAACAGAAAACCCCTGAAATTGTTTGTGAGGTAAATGCTGTTGCACCAGGTGGTGTCAAATTGTTGGCTTCACCAGTTACTGAGACTGTCTCTGCAACTAGAGCTAGGAGAGGAAGGCCACCAAAGAAGGAACACTTGAAAACTGAGCAAACCCCTACTTTGGAAAATGAAATAACCAGCACTCATGCTGCTGTAGTGGCTGAGAAGCCACTGACACCTGTAGCAAAGTCAGGGCGAGGAAGGAAGGTTAAAAAAGAAATTGTCAAGGAGCAGCTCTTGGATAATGATGATGCCATGGTTGTTTCTCAAACTGTAGCAGAGGTGACTGTTGAACAAGATAAGCCTGAAGCACCTGTGGTCAAGTCTGGCAGAGGACGAAAGGCCAAACAGCAGAAACCACAGATGGCTGAAGAGGTTGTTGACCAACCAGCTGTAGATGCCAGCACACTTTTACCTGTGACCGATGAACACACTAAAACAGTGGTGAAATCTGTGAAGGGAAGTAGAAAGACAAAGCAGTCAAAGGTGACAGTTTCAGTTATGACCGAGGAGAACATTGTCAGCCTTGTTGAACAAGCAGAGACCCCTGTTGTTAAATCTGGTCGTAAAAGGGCTGTTATTGCAAAGGAAACAGAAGTGGAGGCAGAAGTTTCTGTCAAAAGAGGTCGCCGTGCTGTTGCAAACCCTGCACCACCAGTTGCTGTGGTGTCCAGCCGTGGACGTAAAGCAGCTGCCAAGGCAGAGTCAGAGGTTACTGAGGATGTAGCTTCATCAGAAGAGCCAGCTAAACCCATTAAACATACCAGGCGAGCAGCAAAAGTACCCGAATCAAAGAGAGAAGAAAATTCCATGACACAGGCATGTTCTGAATTGGTTGCTGCTGAAAATACAGCAATTGTGGCACTGGAGAAGGTGGGAAGAGGTAGCGGTGGCAGAAAACAGAAAGATTCGACTAAAGACATCCCTAACAACCCAATCAATGAATCTTCTAAAGCCAAGGAAGCTAGTGAAATTAAACCCTCAAAAACTGTTAACTGGAACCCAGATTTGGTGGTCTCTAAAGACATTGAAGAGATCAAACCTTCTGCAGATGTAGAACAACAGCTGAAGAAATCCAAAAGGTTAGGCAAAATACCAGCTCAGACATCCTCCACATCAAATCAGTCAAGTGATCTGCCACCCAGGGGCCGCAGAGGAGCCAAAAAAGAGGAACATCCTGTTGAAGTTCAGATAAAAATCAAGCCATTGAGGGGAGGAAAGGCAGTGGGCTCTGCTGCACATAAATCAGATCTCAGTGATAGTAAGGCATCAACTCCCCCCAAAAGGAAAAGGAATGATTTGCTGGAGGTAACTGATGAGTCATCAAATAAGGGACCTTTGCCAAAGAAAAGAGGCAGAGTAGCCATCAGCGCTAAAGTTGCAGCTGAGGTCTCCAGCAAAGAGAAAATGCCTGACACTGAACCAGAAAAGGCTGAGGTTAATCCCAAGAAGACTGGTAATAGAGCTGTAAGAGGGCAGAAAAAGGCAGCCCAGGAACCAGATCCAGCACCTGCTCAGGAGTCGGTTTCAGGTACGCATTCTGTAAATGGTGTCTCCAGTGTATTCCAGAATACAAGAGAACTTTACATTGGGGTCTAGTTGTGCATCTTGTGACTGTAAAATAGTTTTTTTATTTTTATTTATAGATGTAGCCATATCTTTCAGCGAATTCTATTTATCACATCAGCCTATCCCTAATTGGACGGGACTAGTCTTCATGGAGGATGTTAGAGAAATTTGTGTTTCACAGTTGTACTTTGTGATTTTAATCCTGTCTGAATCTGCCATGTCTGTTTTTCTCATAAAACCTTAGTAAAAATTCCGGGCAAATTACCTAAGTTTTTTCTGTTAACCCAACAGTCCTCTGGGAAATCTAATCCTATCCAAATGCCAAAAAATATATCAAGTAATTCATTTAAATAAAACATACGTCATGCGTGATGCACGCAAGCACAGCAGATGATCTTCTGTAAAACCCACGACTAGAAAACACACTCACCTCTGTAATAAACATGAAGATGTTAGTACTGTTAAATCGTTACATGAAATCACAGACATTGAGTAATAATAATTTGAACTCAAAAACATATTTTAAAAACTAGTGCCTTCTGAATAGGGCTTTGTGTCAAAAAGATGTAATAACCATTGGACCCACCAGCATCAAATAAGTACAATATATTTTGCCTGTTTGATCTTACACAATAAATATTTTTATTTTGCTTTGTGGCATGTAAGGCCACAAAAGCTGATGGGCTTGACAAGTGTAATGGGTAAATACTGTTTAGACCTGTTTTATGTACATTCAGTACATGTTACAATTAGACTTTCTGTTTTGAATTTGGTGTTCTGTATCATTTATTCAACTTTTGAGAGTGAAGTGTTTACATTTTAATGTTTTCTCACAGGGACCACCACTAGAAGAGGAAGAAATGTTAAAAAAGTAGAGGAAGTGGACATCTCTACTGAGGCAGCTCCCGTCAGGCGTACCAGGAGGAAGTGAAGCACTGATCTTACAGAGTGGTCTTATTCTTCAAATCTCTGAAAAAAAGTTTTAGTTTTATATGTTTGTACTATTTCATTATGACATTTTTCTATAAATTTCTCAGTGTAATTTTAGCTGCTTTTATTTTTTTAGTGAGAAGTGTTTGTGTACACTTATCGAATGTTTTAATTCTAGAAAATGTTTAAAGACCGTTTCTACCGTTTAAACCGTAAACTTCCATCCAAAACATTTATCTTCTATATTCCCTTTTGTGTTCTTTTATTTGTTTTTGTTTTTTAGAAATGTATTAAAAGAATAAAATAAGCGAGGTGGTACAAAACTTGGCTTTAGCTGTCACAATTTCTATGTAATGTGGGTTAGTGGTGTTACATGTTTGATGTGACATGCTTGAAAGTTTTCATTAAAAAGATATTTGTAACCTCGTGTTTGATTCTTTTCAAATTTATTCTGTTCGACCTAAAGAAGTTTTGACTATTCATCCATTCTTGTATCTAATGCATTGCTAATGCAGGTGTGCCAGAGATCAGCAAGTATCAAAGCTACATGTGTGTGGGGAAAACGCCTGCAGTGCAACACAAGAAAAATGGTTAATGGTGTATATACACTAGTACGTTTACAAGTACATTACGATGGTTGTATATAATGTTGATAACATGGTACTTTTGATACAATGAATACCTGAATGATTTCTATTATAAGTTAGCACCATGGTATTTATTTAAGTGGTACAGGTACTCCAAGGTGCCATAAAGGTATTATGGTAGAGTAAGATATCCCTGCAACCTTTAATTTTTCTCTTGTTATGTTAAATGTAATCTCAACATATTTATTGATTGGCTCTGTTATTAATCTTGAATTTTCATTCATTTGAGATTTATTAAAACTGACTACTTAAGCAATCTATTTTTTTATTTATCTTTTTATCATTGGATAGTAGTTACCTGTGCATTTATTTTGAATATTAAAAGGTTTTCGGTTTAATTGTTAATGGTGGTTTGTGGACAGTAATTCATTTAGATTAGACGAGTAACAAAAGGTTAATATTTTAAAGTGGAATGTTAAAGAGACAGAAGGTCCTAAAGGCATGGCTGTTGTGGTTTTTAGGGTTTAATTTAGTAATAATTATAATTCATTGAGCTATTTAATAATTTGAGTGGTGAGGTATTGTATTGTAAAATTAGTTGTATATTATTAATTGCAATTTTTACAAAACGTCAAGCCTTGATGCACAGCGCAATTCCGCCACAACAGCAGGAGGCAGTACTCCGCACAGCAGCTGAAACTGAGGCGTTTACGTCATCAGAGTGATCCGTTGAGCAGCGTTCGCGGAAATTTTTGAAATTCAACCGAAGCATCGACGGAAGAATACACTTTTGTATATCGAAGTATGTTATATGTATTCGTGATATATCTGGTATGCTGATATTCATATCTGGAGTATAGTACGTAATAACCGAGAATCGTCCTCCAGCTGAAGTTTATATCGGAGGTAACGCGTTATTGGTTTGTCCATAATTCTCATTAAGTCATTTATTTCGTTCCTAGCATAAGTTAATATGTAGCAGCTAACTTAGTTCAGTTGTTATTCAGTTAGCACCGTTTAATGTAGTACAGTTTCGTAAGAAATTGTATTATTTCTCAATCAGTTTAGATGGTTGTGTTTCAATGTTTGTATGTGTGGTTTTTAAACTTATGTTCTTCGCGTCAAAGCTAACGTAGCAAGTTCATACGTTATATTGCTAACATATAAGTTACTACAATTAACGTACAGTATAGTTTTGCATGATTGTAAGATTCAAAGTACTGAGTAACGTTAAATCTGCGTTCTTTGTTTTTACGCATTCGTGCTATTTAAAACAAACTGATTCTCATATAGCAGTAGTACTCAACATTTCTATTTTATTTTAGTCCAAAATGGCTCCATATCTGGGACATCTAACACGCTAATACTGTGTTCTTTGTACCGTACTTGTACTGTGGTAGTATCCCGAAGCATTTTTTTTACGTATGTTGGAGTACCATATAGCAATCATTTAGAACCATTATGTACAGTATGCCATAGTACCATACATAACTGTACCATCGTAAGGCCATATACACATAAGTGATACTGTGGGAGGTGAGGTGAATTCTGTGTACATGCTGCTTTCACTCACTCTTCTCCTGTCTTAATTCACTCAACTTCATTTTTGTTTTCTCTCTGGGTATGTTGCAAAACATTTGGTTTATTTACATTAACGTTACATGCAACACATTCTTTATTAGTAGTATTTTAGATAAGACAATGGCCGAAACTATTAAACAAATCCAAACTGTCTTATCCTGGACATGATCACTACTTTTCTTTTACTATGGTAGTAAGTTAACTGAATCTTTTCTCTGTCCTACATGTGAAGGGTGTGTTCTTATAAAGGTCAAGATGAGTCGGCGACCCAGCAGCAGATACTCTGAGATGCCCATGCGAGTGACAGACAGCAGGATGAGTCTGATCAATGCCACCCCTCAAAAGTACACTCCATCTATATTTCCTTTTACATTACTGCAGATGTATCCGAGTGCACACTGAAGGGGTTTTATTGGCCTAAACTGCTTTCAGCGGTAATGCTTCAATATATATGATATGTTAACTTGAATTTCATTACAGCAAGGACAATGTCTTTGGCAAGCTGAACATACCTAAACCTCAGTCTACCACATCTGAGAGACGAACAAGCTTTTTTGGAAAGTGAGTCTGGTAGTAACTTGTGTTTGTGCATTGATCATGTCATATAGGCCTGGTTTCACAGACAGGGCTTAGATTAAGCCAGGATTAGACCTTAGTTCAATTCGAGCATTAAAGTTGCTTTTATAAACATGGCATAGAAAAAAACATTACTGGTGTGCATCTTGAGACAAAGCAATAGCACTAACATACTTTAAGATATGACAGTGCAAGTTGGCTTCAGTTAAAACATGCATTTTAGTCGGGGACTAGTCTTAAGCCTTGTCTGTGAAGATGGAGTTGTCAAGGAGAGACAATTGGTTAATCATATACTGTAGTACAACAGTGTCCTCATCTTTCTCCACAGAGGCATCGGGGCAGGTGGCCAGAGAAACAGCATGTTTGGGGCATATGGGGGCCCAGAGAAGATGAAGGACCCCAGACCCCTACATGACAAAGCTTTTGTCCAACAGTGTATCAAACAACTTTGTGAAGTATGATAGGTTTTAATGTCATATTGCGGGTTGATGAAAAGTTAAAGGGATTGTTCACCCAAAAATAATAATTCTGTCATAATGTACTCGCCCCTAAACCTGTATGAGTTTCTTTCTTTTGTTGAACACAAAATAAGATATTTTGAACCAAACAGTTGTTTATTTGTTTTCATACTATGGAAGTCTATGGGGACCAGCAACTGTTTGGTTACCAACATTCTTCAAAATGTCATCTTCTGTTTTAAACAGAAGAAAGAAACTCCTAAAGGTTTAGAGCAACTTGAGTGGGAGTAAATGATGACAGAATTTTCATTTTGGGTGAACTGTGCTTTTAAGCCATAATGTAATAAGCACAAACAAATGATAAAAAGGGTAACAGTGAGGCACTTACAATCGTCAACTTTTTTGTGTGTGATGATTTAAAGGTAAAAATGTGAAGCAAATTAGCAAATCCTGAAATATTTCTTTAACCATAAATTGATATATATTACTTTCTGCTCTAATAGAGATGGTGTAAGCTGTGGTCAATCCTCCATGTGTCAGATTCCTTGTGGAAAACAACATTTCTTTAGAAGATTCTTAGATGTTTTTCAGTGTTTTCACCATCAATAGTTTTTCTATAGGACCTGTGAACCTCTATATTTCTAGTAATGGTCAGCTTTAAATAAATAAATATTTTTTCAGTTAGAAATTGCTCTTTGAGGAGGCAGTCTCTACAATATTATTTTTAAAAGCTTATCTTGTAATTATAAGCAACTTAAAAAGTTAGAAAGTAATTGGGCCAAAAGTCTGTTTACAATTAATTTATTTCTCCATTATTTCTAGTTCCTGGTGGAGCGAGGCTTTCCAGGCAGCATCACAGTGAAGGCTCTCCAGTCTCCATCCACAAAAGAGTTTTTAAAGATATACGAATTCATCTACACTTACCTGGAACCGTCCTTTCAGATGCCCACTGCCAAAGTGGAAGAGGAGATCCCAAGAATGCTCAAAGATCTGGGGTAATCACATTATCATAAAAACAAAGGATGACAATATTACTACGCCCTGTACGAAACGCTACAATAGTAGTCTGATGTCAAAAACACGTTGCTCAGTGTTAACCACCCTGTATTTTGCCCTAATCGTTAAGAGATGATTATCGTTTTGTTTCAGATACCCGTTTGCACTCTCAAAAAGTTCCATGTACTCCATTGGTGCTCCTCACACGTGGCCACAGGCTCTCGGAGCTCTTATCTGGCTCATCGACACAGTCAAGGTGACTCTTCTTCAGACCTTTAACATATTTACGTGAGATATAATCTGTACATAGAACTATTACTGGTTTCCATTTAAAGTTATGAAATAAGCGAGACTTTCACTGTTGCTCATAGCAAAACAAACAGTCCATAAATATATGTACACTACCATTCAAAAGTCAAAAGTTTTGTAGAGTTAAGGTTTTTCCACTACCAAGGCTGCATTTCTTTGATCAAAAATACAGCAACAGTTGTGAAATATTATAAAAAAAAAATGTAAAAGACGATTTTCTATTTGAATATATTTTCAAATGTATAAGTCTTGATGGCAAAGCTGAATTTTCATCATCATTATTCCAGTAGGGCCCTATGAAATCCGTTTTATTTTTTCCCAAATTCCGTTTTTTCCGGTTTAAATTTGGGGAATTAGTTTTTTTTTTACCCTTGACTGTTATTTTAGTCGTAAAAAGAGTGTGCTTTTAAAGTTAATGATTAAAATGTATTAAAAAATACAAATAAATTAGGAATGACCTTAAATGTATTGAGGTAATACAGACATTTACTCAGTAGCCTTTTCAGGACAAATACTGCATGATGCAACACAACACTCCACTCTTCAAGTAACAACAAAATATGGTTATGAGCTTTAAACTGTCCAGTAATATAAATTATATTAGCTTATATAAGTTTAAATAAAGTCACACTCTGTCTCTCTCTCGCCCAGTGTCGCTCACGGAGTTCGCTTCGCTTTTGTCCAGTCCGACGCCTCATAGACAGACGGCGTGCACGTTGTGTGTGTGTGTATGTGAGAGAGACGCGTTAGTGAGAGAGAGACGGAGGGAGAGCGGGGAAATACAACTGAAAGAATACGCTGCGTGTTTTAAATGGTGTTAAAAAACGAAACGCAGTATGTGGTGGCGAATTAGTCTATGTGTGGGAAACACTGCATAAGTCACGTGCGAACTTCTCGGCTCGGCACTGACGGCTTATAGCGTTGAGTTTCTTAACTTTTTGCCGACGAAAGGAGAGCCGTGGAGAGCCGCTTCGCCATGCTTTCCTTTTCATTGTTTTGATTTCGTCATTGTAGCTGAAATGACGGGGTGGCGGGGTTGTGTCACCCAGATTTGCTTCCCCCGGTCTACATTTTAACCAGCCATACGTTCTTCTCCCACAAAAAAAACAGAATTTTAAACCAAATATGTAAAATTCCACGAGATTCCGCGTTAATTGGCCAATTCCGCAATTCCGTCCGTGATTCCGTGATCGCGGAAATCATAGGGCCCTACTCCAGTCTTCAGTGTCACATGATCATTTTAATATTCTGTTTTGCTGCTCAAGATTTTTTTTTTACATTGTTGATAGTTGTGTTGCTTAATATTTTTATGGAATCTATGATAAAGTATTTTCAGGATTATTTGATAAATAGAAGAAAAAAAACAGCATTTATTTTAATTAGAAATCTCTTGTTACATTTATTTACTGTCACTCTTGATCAATTTATAATCCAGTTCACACACTTGGCATGTTTGGTTAGATTCACAAGATTTCAGTTGCAATTGCTCTGTTTGTGCGGTTCATTTGAATATGCGTGAACGCTGCCATCTGACCAAGACTGCTGAAAAGATGGGTCTTGGTCTACTTCCAAATGAACTCTAGTACGCTTTGACTGAAATATAAACGGAACACGGACCAAAGACTGAAGACCCTAAAAAGGACAGAATACTCAAGCATACCTTTTTTTTTCTCGTCATAGTCGCGATGTTGCCCATCTCAGTTCGGTACATGTGATGGAAACGCAGTCTCCTTGTAGCAGATGTTTGTTTGTGTGTGTTAACTTACAGAGGAATTCCTGCCGCTGTTTTAACTCTTTTACACATTTTCTAAGCTCTTATTCAAAAGTTCCAAATACCAATACATATCATAAATACCATCATATTTACGCATACACTGAGCGCATTTAGCCCAGAACACAGCATTGTTTTGGATGTTCGTTAAGTAGCATCACAAAATAAAAAACCTCTTTCTTTTTAGGTTTAGTCTTAAAAATGACAGTGTGAACGCTAAGGGAACCAGGACTAATGTATTATTTTCTTTATCTTTTTTTTGCTCCAGACCAAAAGAACCAAGAGAACCGAACTACAAGGGTTAACACCTTTAATGTCGTTGCTGAATAAAAAAAAATATTTTAAAAACATTGTGCCATTGAGTTTTGACGACAAGGACCATTTTCACATGAAACTGTGAAAATCTAGCTTTCCTTACTATCCCAGACTGCAATCTGAACAAAAACGTGCACGTTAACATGTAGAAGGAAACATTATTGCACCTTTGACTGAAATGTAGATATTCTCCCTACAGCTCTTCAGTGGTCTGAGAGACCAGGGTCTGCTGTTCTCTGACTTCTCAGATGAGCTGTGTGATCTAGAGGAAGGGACCGAGTACAACAAGGTACCATATCAGACAAAACGTCTGCTTTGACGGTATATTTCACTCTTCTGCATTGTAGACATCACATATTTGCCAAATGTGTATATGTATATTATCTCTGTAGCTCTTTATGGAATACTGCTCTGACACCTACAACAAGTTCATGCAGGGAGCAGATACGTTTGAGGATGAGGAAGATGACTATCTTAATAAACTAAGTAAGTTACACCACAGTGTGAAGATGTAAAGTGTATATTGAACTTATTTGGATGGGGGGGGGGGGATTTAATAGAGAAGATTCTGCAGGAGGTAAATTATATCCGACCTTCTGAACAATATTTCAGTAAAAATAAAACAACATGAAATAAATTCACCCTATTTTCTAAATGGATGTTATTGTAAACAATGTATCTCTACGTTTCTTTTTTCTTTCTTTTTTTGACCTTGTAATGTTTAAACAATGTCATAACTGGACCTCTGGTGATGTATGGACAAATTCTCCAATCATTTTCCCACTTAAACCCGCTCCTGCAAGCTTGTTCAACTGCTTCTGCTTTTTTTTTTTTTTTTTTTTTTGCCACATAGCAACATTTAATCCAAAAACCATTGCATTTTTTTCTTTAAAAAAAACCCTGTTACATTTGGATGACAGTCGAAATAATACCAGATATTTTATTAGGAACTACAACATAATAAATGTTTGAACTTTGTAGTATCAGTAAGGGTTGGACTATATCATTGTTTTTCTCCAGCACTCTGTTTGTGTGGGATATCCCTCACATTAAGCAACCAAAACAAAAAGAATAAGAAGGGAAAACTTTGTCTTTACGTTTTTAATAATAACAGTCTTTAAATAACTGTATATTTTAAATTCAGACTGTATATATTATTTGAATATTTCTAATAACACTAATGCAAAATATGATTTCATTGCTGATAAAAAATATTTTTGGAATTCTCTCAGAGAAACTGTACAATGTGGATGGGTCGCTGTTACACTCCCAGCAGGAAAAACATGCGATACTGATGGAGCACGTGGAAAGACTTGAAAGGGAAAGTCAAACTGTGAGTGTACATGTTTCCTTCACTTGTCATTTATCAGGTTCATTAAGATCATGAGAATTACTTCGTCAAAAATATAAGTCAGTCAAAACTGTGAAAAACATTAATGCGAGTAAAAAGTATGAGCTTCTTCAAAGTTGCCACCCTTTTTTCTTGATTTACAGCTTTTCACGCACATCTTTCAAATACCTTCATAAAACCTTCTGAAAATGTATGACCCCAATATGACAAAGAAAAAAGGATGGATTGTGAAAACTAGGCTAGATGTGACATAGGACATTAAGGTCTTAAACATACAAAGAATTCTGTCATAAGTCAAGTCACCTTTATTTATATAGCGCTTTTTACAATACAGATTGTATCAAATCAGCTTCACAGTGATAACATGAAAATAATACAACAAAGTTTGTTTCTAAAAGAAAATTGCGTCAACATCCACCTTAAGTAAGGCAGATCAATAATGTTATTGAATATTAAATGTCCCCAACTAAGCAAGCCAAAAGCCAAGGCAACAGTGGCAGAGAACCAAAACTCCATCAGGAGACAGAATGGAGAAAAAAACCTTGGGAGAAACCAGACTCAGTCGGAGGGCCAGTTCTCCTCTGGCCAACGAAGGAACAGTGCATGATTCGGGCAGCATTACAAGTCATTTTGGAAGTCCAAGTAATCACGCCGGTATTGAGACGAGTTGTTGAGGATCAGTGCCGTCCACCATAGAGGGTCCTTATCGCCAGCGTTGAGTCATCTCTTCGCAGGCTTTGTGATTGGGGAATCTGAAGTCTCCGTGAGAGGCTGGATACAAACTGGAGCTGACGAACGCCATTTTCCTCGGGACTCACGTCCCGAGATAACAGCAGAAGAAAATAATTAGCATAGCTGCTGTTCATAATGATTTCCATAACACGAGTGTAGATGATAAAAACATGAAGACAGTGACTCTTGCGTCCCAGAGTCACCCTTCCGTCCCCCACACTACTCAGCCCAGCTTACTGACCTCTACATCCCTCCTGCTGCTGAGACCTAACCACAATCTCTCCGCAGCCCAACCATACGCGCCAACCCGTTTGACTAAGGCTGTCGAGCCCCACTGGTGCGTTAATATGCCGTTTCAGTGGCAAACGGTTCCATATGGCATACCACCTACCGCAAAACACAATATCTGCCCAACCACCCGTCATTCACGCAATATGCACAGGAACGTAATGACTGTAAATACTATACAACCTATACAGTTAACCTACAGACTCAAGTTTTATAATATTAAATGCATATAATAACAACTCTCTGAGAGAATGGCATGGGAATGGATATGGAAATGTTAATGTATTTGGTCTTGGCCAGTGTTGTATGTAACGCGTTACATGCTCACCGAACGGTAAGATGGCGTTCACTCAAATCCTGCTCCGACATTAAATTGCTCTGTACTGTAGGCTAATAGGCCTACGTGTTGCAGCCTAGTCATTAAAGAAAACGATTTAGTTTCATATTTATGTTTAAATAAAATAATTTATTATTTTATTTCATCTATGTTGATTTATATGAAAAGTGAAAAGCATAAGTAAGATCATAAGATGCGCAATCAGGAGACAAATGGACTGGGCAGACATGATTTTGACCACTTCATTAAGTTTGTTTTTGTAGAAAGCTTGTATTGTATCTTAATTTTAATCAATGTTTCATCAACCAATTGCCTGGATTTGATAAATAAGAAGTAAATGTAGCAGGCAATATAATCAGGACTTCTCAGGAGCTCCTTGCCGGCGCGTAAACTGGAGCTCGCCTCATAAATGAGCCCAAACTCAGCGTATAAGCTTTGCCTCAAATACCGAAGAAATGTATAAAAAAACTTGAAATGTGTACTTTTAAACAAAACTATTAAAAACGAAAGAAAACAGACCACTCTCTGCTTATGTAATCCGTATGAAATGTGCATTTCTCTCTGGCGCGTTCACTATTGCGAAGATCGCGAGTCAGCATTGTCAACTTCATCTTTGCTGCCGACACTGACAGAAAACACTTGTTTATTAATAAACAATTGAAGTGTCTCCTTGCTATATTTGACATATTCATAATCATTACTTTTGCCGGTTCTTTGTGACATTTTTCATGAAAGGCGTCACCACCGCATCACCATTTTCCATCAGCGGTGTCACCACTGCTCAATAGTTAATATTGTTCTTTGGTGTTCACTTATACAGGTTTTTTAAATAAAAATATATTTTTTTCAATTTCAAAATCTTTCTTTTTTTCTTCTAGTTTTTCAATAAGTAGAGTTCATAGTAGAACTTTTATATAGGCCTACACATTTAGGAACAGATATTGGGTTCTGTCCAAAGTCAAGCAATGTGAAAGTAACGTAAAAGTAACAAGTAACGCAAAAAGTTACTTTCCAAAGGGGGTAACTAAGTAAAGTAACGGATTACTTTTTTAAGAAGTAACGAGTAACGAGCAAACACTACTTTTTAAAAGTAACTTCCCCAACGCTGGTCTTGGCAGAATAGATCTGCTACGATTCTGGTGCAGAGCAAGTACCGAAACTTGCTACTGCCAATACATTCACAGACATTGCTGTGAGCATGTAAGACATGTTGCTGCACATTTAACATGCATGAAATAAACCCCCAACAACATGAACAAAACATGAACATTTTAAAGCCCTCTTAAAGAGACTATAGTTTGCTCTTATCTTGGATGTTGATTTCAGATGCTTTCTGAAATCCGCTGCAGACTGCTAACAGCAACACTACCGGTATTTGGTTGATGTTGCAGCTCATTGGCTGCTGATGGAACAGTAACCAATCAGCTGCGGTATGTAGATGACGATGTGATCGCTACCAAATGAGTTAAGGATCTTTCAGCCTGTGCCATCTAGAGTTTCATGCCAGAACAAGGTTAAAAAAAATATATATATCAATGTTAAGGCTGTGTGTATTGACAGGATCGTTTAGCAGGGAAGAAGACAGAGAAGCTCAGATTACAGGCTGATCTGCAGAAGCTGCAGGACTATCGTTGTACTCTGGAGGACCATAAAACTGGACTGGAGAAAAAAGCTGCTGGACTGTCTGAGGAGCTCGAGGCTGCTGGTAAGAGAGATTACAAAATGCAGCCACACATACCTTGTTCACTTATCACAGAGCTAAGACAACATACAATGTGCAAAGTAAGAATTTCATTGTACCTTGTACACTACAAATGACAATAAAGATACAAAGGTTGAATTCAATTGGTAAATGTCCCTGTTCTTTGTACAGAGGTGCAGTTGGAGGGTCTGAAGCAGGAGAGGACGAGGCTGCAGCACATCCTGGAGAATCAGAAGTTCACTCCAGCTGATATCGAGCGTATTAACCGAGAGAGGAATGAACTGCAGCAGACCGTTCACAGCTTAAACCAGAGTCTAGAGGAGGCTGAGCAGCTAGTTTGGAATGAGGAGGTCAACCTGTCCAAAACCAAAGAGAAGGTCAGGACTTTACCCACAGACAGACATCCCAGCAGGTTTAGTAAGAGATGTTTCACAGACCAAGGGCTGATTCACACAGAACCCGTTTTTGCAGATAAAAAGGCGAGACGCAGGTCAGTGAAACGAAAATAGGGTCTAGAGATGTGCTTTTTAAAAGTTTAACAACTTTTAACTTCAGTGCCATGTGTTTTAAAATGCTGTGTCATTCATGAGACGCTGCAAAAGACAAAAGTGCAATGGTCAAATACGTCTACATCTTTTTACAAGTATCGCAGTGGACTGGAAAAATGCATTCTGTGTGAACAGACCCCAAAGCTGCGTCTCATACTGTCTGAATGGGGACTTCATTTGAATAAGTACGTACTTCGGGACCATATAGTATGTTCTGTAGTGTAGTACGAATGAAATTCAGGCAAACTACATCTGCCATGTTGTTATTGTAATGTAACTTACAGTGTCATTTGTCAATTTACTGCCATTCACAGCTCCTCTACTGTGGCCTCAATGGATAGTATTTATCCCCATAAATTTCCTGAACATATCTCTGATGGACACTTTACTATGAATTCAGACTTTTTTTCACATACTTTTTTATCCTTAATATAGTAGGGACAGTAGGCATATTCATATAGAGCGCAAAACTTCTAAATATGCCTCCTTTCCTACTATATCGTAGGACTGGAGAATAATTCAATATCAATATATCGCAATTTTTTTTTTCAATAACGATATTTCCGGTATTTCAATATACATTACAGGCATGGGCTACGTTTACATGCAACCAGATAATCCATTAGTAATCGGATTGATGGCTCAATTGGACAGAAAAGCCTTAATTTAAACACCTTAATCGATCAGATTGAGCTCGATCCGAATGTAGTGTGTAGATCGCAAGATCCGAAAAAGCCCATACATTTGCCTGCCCATTGACCCTCCCCTCAAAGAAATCAGGACAGAAGTAGTTAAAAGTGGACATAAGATATGGATTAAAATAACAGATGTAAACGGGAATGTGTCTCGCTTATGATTTTGTTGCAGGCGGAGGTAAAGGTTGCGGAGTATAATAAACTGGGTCGTAAGCTGAAGCTCATCCCGCAGTCAGCAGAGAATGCCTGTGGTCATGACTTTGAAATCAGAACCGATTATAGTGCCACTACCATCACGCAGTACAAGACACAGATACAGGTACAGTCATTACTGCCATCCATCAGAAGCTTTATTTATTTATTATTATTTTAGGATGTTTCTTTTTTCTTTTTTTTTCTGTCTTGTCTTAACTGTTAGAATCCTCTGAAGAATATGATGGTTGACGTGGAGGATGAATGCAACAGACTCACCAATGTGAAGTTGAGTTTGGAAGAGACTGTTGAACAGGTGCGAGGCTTTCGTTTTACCCCTTATTCAGTTGCTGTTTATGCCTTGCATTTAAGGAAACATTTATATCTTGTTAAATACACCAAATTACTGATGTGACCCCTAATTATCCTAGTCTGGTGAATCTCACAAAGTCTGTCAAGAAAATGTCTAGTTTATATTTCACTCCCAAATCAACAAAAACAAGATATGGAATTTTATTTTGCATAAAGAATGTTTTAGTACAATTAAGACTGTACTGTTTATTATTTGCATTGTAACATTTTAACAACTCTTAGTGAATTATATGTATTTTATTATTATTTTTGGTTAGTTGATGAATTATGATGGTGTTTATTAGTGGTCGACCGATATATCGCCGAGGCCGATATATCGGCCGATATTTGTATTTTTTAGATATCGGCATCGGCCGATAAATATTTCTGTTTGGCTGATATATTTCTAAACAGTTTGTGACAGTGCATTAGCGCTTTTTTCCACTGGCGCGAGCAGAGCGAGTATGAATGAACTGAATACGCTCGCTCTGCTCCGCCCAGCACCATAAGACAAGCCACTCAGAAGTGAAGCAGACATCTGACAGACACAGTAAATGACCAATCAGCATTCGCTTTCTAACCTGACGCTACATTGTGTTACACACAAAAACACTCCGGCGTGCAGCGAAGTCTATTCAAACAGTACCGTGATGTGTTAGATCTGCAGCCCAGCGACAGCTCCAGTGGGGGGTCACAGATGTGATATAAACGAATTCAAACAAAACTGAAAACATTTTACCTCACAAACAGTCAAAAATCCTCTGACTGGCTGTTCCCTATACGCGCGCTGTTCTCGGTTACGTTTAAACTAGACGCTGTTTCCTCATGGACTGAAAAGCTGGGTCGCGTCCACTACAGATCAGTGATCGCGTGAGGTGGATGAGAAGAGAACACTGTATGGTATAATACTAATAATAATACGTTTGGGGGAAAAAATCCTTGAAAATGTTATTCACTATCTCTAACTGCTGTATTTAATTATCCACGATTGGCCTAATATTGTGTGTAGTATACCTTTTCATATGTTCCGGTCAGATTTGATGTTAATCGAGCATGCAAATACATGTGACGGCTTGCAAAGTTTCAAAGAAACTAACAAGCAAAACTAAAGACATAAATCCATTATTATTTAAATATACTTACAGTAAAACAACCTGTTTAAACTAAATAGTGTAAATAATCTGTGAGATTTTTATTTAACTATGTGTATTGTACATAAAATGTATGGAATTGCACATACTATTTTGTCATTAATTTATGAATATTGTTTAGATTGGTTCATTAATGATACATGTTATTTGTAACCTGAAGTAAGCAGCAGTAATTATTAAAACTTTATTTATTAAAGTGTTACAGTACCTCATTTGTTTACATTTTAATTACTTAATTAGTAAATATGTTTAATTGCAAAAAGAATTTTGCATAAATATTATGTACAATAAATGTTCATTTAGTTTCACCAATATTCTTTCTCTCATTTACTGTATTCACATGTACTGTATCGACCTCATATCGGCCAATCAGCCAGATTGCTTTCTCAATATCGGCATCGGCAACGGCCATTAAAAATCCCATATCGGTCGACCTCTAGTGTTTATTTTGTAAATTGTTGTAGATGGTTGTGGTTAGTGTTAGCCTGGATGCCAGCCCGAACGCCGCCCACAACATTTTTTGGTCGGGAAGTTCGGTCTGGACTCAATCCATTGAGGAGTAATTATGATCGGTTCAGAATTAGTCGGGCCAATCAAATTGCCAGGGCGGGCTTTATACGATGATGGACAGATGATTTGCAGTTACGTAATCATTACGTTATCAAAGAGCGCTTGGGTTGAGCTGGTTTCCCTCAGAGATGACTGCAGCTGGAGAATTGAGATGTATAGATTCCGCTATTGCGTCTGTTGTAAAAGAAATCGACAGCGCATTCATTTGAAAAGACGAACAGAGAACTGCAATCAAGGCATTTGTCGATCGGAAAGATGTGTTTGCAGTCCTTCCTACGGGATTCGGCAAAAGTTTATTTTATCAGCTGGCTCCGATGGTCGCTAAGAAGATGGGACGCAATGAAAACCCTATGGTCGTTGTGGTTTCTCCTTTGGTCGCACTCATGGAGGATAGGGTTGCGGCGGTGAGGAAAATTTCCCACCGGTTAATCGACGTGTGACAACACCGGTAATCACCGTGGGGCGGGGGGGGTTAAATAGGTTTTAAATGCGTGCGTGGTATACTTTCACTTTCGAAATAAGCTTTTCTGTAATTTGACTCGTTCTCATCTCCACACGTGCTAAATGGAATCCTGATGCTTGCTGATCTGTGACGTGACTGGCTCTTGGCACGCACTGCGCAGTTCAGTTTTTAATTATAATAATGTATGCTCTCTTCTGAACTAAATAATTGATAATTATTATTTTTAATTAATTCAAATAAATATTTTAGCAAAAACGAATACTTTTAAAAAGTCAAGACATTGCGGTGTCACGGTGGGAAAGTGATGTCACCGGTGATGGGGCTTAAAACCGTCAACACCGTCTATCGCGGCAAGCCTAATGGAGGACCAAGTAAAAGAAGCAACACTCATTATTTTACTACTTCTTCCAGCGTGGTGTAGTTGAGTTCTGTTGACAACTTTGCGTATCTGATTAAAAAAACACATACTGCGTTGCTCTGATTGGTTGTAGGTCTATCCAATTGAGTGAAGAGTTTTTTTTTTTTTTTTATGGTTTGGTTAAGACACGCCTCATAATCAAAGCCCTATGGAGCAGTATCAGACTTGCATTCTGACTAGAATATGAGTATGACGAAGTCAGGCTAGGTTAGTGTTGTCACGGTACTAAAATTTCAGTATTCGGTACCAATACCAGTGAAAATCCACGGTTCTCGGTACCAATTTTGGTACCAAAGCTTAATTTAGATTAAATTTTACATTTATATTATTAAAGTGTATATCACGGTTACAAAGATGGAAATGTAGTATTAAAACACTTTACAATAAGATTTCATTTGTTAGATAACATTAGATAAAATGACCTAACAATAAACAATAGTTATATACTGTAGCAATTATACACCTTGGGGTTAATTTAAAAATGTACTAATACATTTTTAAAATCAAAAGTTTTATTTGTTAACATTATTTAATGCACAATGAATGAAGTAAACAAACATGAACAATCAAGTGTTTGTATTAAATAACGTTCACAAACATTAATTAATGTTGTAAAAATATATTGTTCACTCAATGTTTTGATGTTAGATAATAACGCATTAAGTAATGCTAATGAATGGTATCTTATTGTAGTGTTACCAAACTATACAGGAGATAAAACGTGTTTAAAGCTGCAGTCTGGCGTTTTTCCTCTTTGTCGCCATCTCTGTTTGAAATCTTTAATTGCAGTTATTCGCGGAATTATTAACTTTGCGTGAGTTGTACATCGGGATGAAACAGCGCGGATGAACACTGTTTTGAGGAGACTGCGTGTCTGTCAGTCACCGCGACGGTGTGGATACTGACAAGTAGTCATTGTGCTATGAAATAAACGGTTTATGAACTGAATCCCTGTTATGCATAAACGTGTTTTACATAATATAACTCTAATATTTTTTTGGAAAAGAATCATTTTCACTTTACCGATCTGATTCAGATCCAATGCTTGACAATGGAGGAGGCGCGTTTGGTTTTCTTGGAGTAGAGTGATTTGCTCCCTCTCATAGCTAGCACAAAATAATTCATATTTACCATAATAGCGAAACGAAAAAAAGCCACAACAAAGAAAACTCCGTAACTGTGTGAATTAAGCGAACAAGTGTTCTACTGTTACACGGTTGAACTATTGAAATGTCTTACCTGTCCAACAGAAAAAAAGCCGTTTCTGCGTCCGTTTTGAACCCCTTCAAATATCACGGAGTTCACGCCACCTTTCAAAAGCCCTGCCAATGTTAATCCTTGTTTTCGCGTGGGCCCGGTTGCATTCTCATTTTTTCTCTACCCACTCCGAAGTCCGAATTCTCCTACGTTTTACCCATGGTTTTACCACGGGTAAATCTCCAGTTGTCACTGGTGGTTGTCGTTTGAATCTTTCTGGATCCGCCATGAGTTTAATTATTTGAAGAGCTGTGAGAAAAGGCTAAAAGCTTCCAACTCCAACATCCGCTCACGCAAAATAGCCTACTTGCCGGGACTCCTTCTTTATCTGTACAGATGTGACGTTATGACGCAAAGACATGCTCGAATTTCCCGCGGAAATCCACCAGTACCACTGGAATTAAAATCATTATTACAAGCTTACCGTTTTGAATCGAGCAAAGGTAAGCAGATATTTTTGAACACTGGCTGGTTATGTTTATTATTATTATTATTATTATTATTATTATTATTATTTTGGATCATTTTTAACCCAAAAAAGTTACGGACAGCAGTTTTAATTTGACTTAACTTTACTTTTATTTAATCAAAACTGCCAAAAATCCAAAAATGTCACTCTTGCCTGTCTTCAAAACTTGAGAACGCTGTATCTGTACAACGCAGCTTTTTATTTCTCATCTCCATAAATATGACTAGTAAAGCTAATGCAAGGGCTAGAAATCAATTAATTCTTTAATGATTCTTCCTCGTCATCATGGAGAGCTCAGTTCGCACCGCTTTCTCCTTCTTTCCACGAGCGCTTGCTCTCCCGTGTCTTCGCTATGCAATCATGATCAGAGGCGCGCCTGGAAAGACGAGCTCGCCGCGCCACATCGCTTCTATTATGAGCGCGCTTGCCGCGTGCCTACATTTGAAATAATGAATTTGCACGCGCTATGTGAACGGCCCATTATGACAACGTGACATAAGCCTAATTCAAAATATTTCCATTTGTGCCTTTTTCCTCCTATCTTGTCAACAAGTGGATTCAGAGCCACCGCATTAGCAGCGCCGCCGGTCGCCATGTCTCAGTGTTTTTATGAAGAGGACGCAACTGTGCACCTTTTTAAAAGAATTTAGTACCGAGTTTTTTTACAACACTAGTTAGAGTGCATATTTTTGAATGAGAGGACTTTTTTTTCTAGATATTAATGGTATTTTGGTTACACAATATACCGCACCTAGCATTTAATTCAACATAAACTCTTACTGTCTAAGAACAAGCCCAAGAACATTGTTTAACAAATTTAATATATAGATTTTACTAGTATCTGCACAATCTTTTTATTGCCTTTCTTTAAACATGTTGTTGTTTCTGCAAAATCCAGTATCGACCAACCTATATTTGCATGTATTGATATATTAGCAGTAGCACTAGGGCGGTCAACTGATTTGCATTTTTTTAAAATCTATTTACATGATGTGCTGATGAATTAATCGAATGAATTGCAACGTAATCACACATCAATTTTGGCTGAGAAATTACCCCCATTGAAGACCATTGAAAGTAATTTTTGGGTGTACTCACACTAGGCACGGTTGCCATGAACCGGGCCCGAGTACGATTGTCCCCCCTCCCCACTCCCCCTCCCCACTCCCCCTCCCCACTCCCCCTCTGGCCTGCACTCACATAGGGTTTCAGCATTCGTGCCGGAGCACGCTTACGTCATTATGGTTCGACGGTTTCGGGATAAACAAGAAGAGCGGCGCTCTCTGAACACAATGGAGTCCATCGCTCTTTTCTTTGTGGATAATTTTGTGTCGTTTGGTCCACGGTGGTCCACAGCCCTCTCACAGCCTGTTGTTAAACAGATGTGTTGCCTTAGTGGCACGAAAATTTTCACGTAATCGTGCTGCTCGTATGAGGAGGTTTGCAAGGTACCAGCTGAAGTGCAGAACCATGACGTCACGCGTCCTGTTCCGTGCTCCAGCACGGTTAGCGCTCACACTGCATGTGAACCGCGCCCGAGTCCAACTGAACCGTGCTCTGGCCCACCTCTTCCAAGCGGGCCAGGGCCGGCTAATCGAGCCGCGCCCGGGCACGGTTCGGAGCACTCACACTAGTTAAACGAACCGCGCTTTGGTGGTCAAACGCACTCGGGCACGGTTCAAACTGGCTAGTGTGAGTACACCCTTTGTGTTAGCTGAGAAAAGCATTGAATAGATATTACAAGTTCATTTACTAAGTAATTTGATTCAACATAGGATTTATTATACACAAATTTTTAAGGCTACATTATGTTCATAAATGTTTTTATTTATTTATAAAGCTGCATCTGAAGTTGCATTTTGGTATATTTACTTCGATGGTTTAATGCAGCTCAGAGGTGGCATGAATATGGATGAAAAATGAAATGATCCTCTAAACATGAAACTAAAACTGCCAGTAGATGGTGGCAAGTCACTGTCTTAATGAATTGTTTGGAACTTTTCATTGCCGAAATTGAGCAAAAACAGACAATATTGACAATGTAATAATATTCAATTCTTGTTTATTGAACTGTCGTATGAAATCCATATCAGATTTGCAATTGTGCATATATTTGGGGGAAAACAGCACAGATTGTGTGATATTGCTAAACTATATCATGAAATGAATATGACACAAATCCATACATGGGCAGTTTTTGCCCTCATATCTTGAATTTTAGTGGCATTTTTAACTGCATTCTATAAGGCTTCCTCACACAGTTAGTCTGCCCTGCATCATGTTTGTAACTAATCTGCATGCAATGTAAGATGACATACAGGTCTGGTCCGGGGTGTGGTGTGTTAAAAGCGTTAATAAATGTAACCCCCCCCCCCCCCCCCATATTTAACCGCCCCAAATTAATGCGTTAAATCGACAGCGCTAATTTGCACATAACCCTATTTTAATACATACCATATACAGCGCTTAAAAAATGTATTAGACCACCACCCAATGTAAGGTTTGTGCCACAGCTGCCCTAAACTAACAGTATTGGTGATTACCAAAATCATTGTTAATGTTTCTATAATGGTTAATCCACCAGTATATGTAAGCTCTTTAGTCACAGTTGGCTCTACAGAAAGCCTTTGGGAAACAATTTGGAAGTCAATAACAACAGAGACTGTATAAAAGTACTGTACACAAACAATGCCAGCAAGAATGCAAGCTGTTATCAAGGCCAAAGGATGCCACTCAAAATATTTAGTTGTTTCAGTTTGTTATTTGCCTAATAAATGACCATTACGTTTTTAGTTTTAAACAAGTTTTTGACAGATTCCTAAAATATTAGTGTTTTCTCTTTATTATTACAGGTGGTCTAATAAATTTGTTAAGCACTGTATATTGAGTATTTTAAACTTTCAGTTAAATGTGAGCCCCAGCCAGAATCTGAGATTAATGATTTTATTTGTTTGTTCTGTATGAACATACAGTATTAATTTTATTTGTGCAGGTTGTAAATTTGATTTTAAAAACTGCAGATAGATACCTTGTTGCAGTTGCTGGCAATGTAAAGCACTTCAAAATAAATCAGTCATTTATGAGTTTCAGTTATGGTAGAGTTTCAGAAACCTTAAAAGGGAGTTATCTATGTAGAAGTCAGACCGCTTTCTAGGTTTTGTAATAAAACATGTGCTTACAAAGCTTGATGTGAGCTCATGTATTTACCACCCCATCTGTTTATTAGGTGAAGTCCAACATTTTTGATAAGGAGAATGACATCAAGCAGCTAAAGGAGCAGATTCGCAGAGTCGACCAACAGCTGGAGCATGACATGCAGGTAAAATGCATCAGTATGGGGATTTCTGATTTTAAACCTCCTTTAATATATTAGCCTAATATATGTTAAATTAATTCATGGGATTTTTAATTAATTTTCAGTAATGACACATTTGAAATTGTTATTTGGTGCATGTGATTGAACTAGTTATGGTGTGTGTAGGAAATGGCACAAGAGGATGAGAAGTGGGCAGCTGAGGTGGACTCTGCTGAAACCCACAAGAAGCGCTTGGAAAAGAACGTCACGCAGGGATGCGAGGAAGCCGAGGAGGAATGCAAAGCTGCCCAACAACAGTGAGCATCTTTTTTCCTCTTTATTCTTCTAAATACGTCACCTGTCGATCTCACTTTATGTATCTGAACTTCTCCACCAGGTACCATTTGGTCGTGCAGGAGACTAACGAGGAGCAGCGCATGGTGAACAAAAATCTGACTGAAATCTTCTCTTATGCTGCAGACCACTTAGTTACAGTTGAGGTATGTGATGATTTTTGCCTACAATTACCAGTCACATCTTGACTTGATATGTTCTACATGAGATTGAACATTTTGCAACTACAATTTTCCTGATACAGTTCTTAAAAAAAGCTATATGTATCTGAATTATACCATGGTTTGTCTGAATACTGTAATTCTAATTGGCTGGAAGGTGTCTGTTAAAGTTCCGATTACCCCAAGAATGATAACTATAAAAGTACCTATATTAGCATCCACACCAACGAACAATAATGTTCTGTTTATTAGTTGGACATGCTGCAGTTCTGCTGCATTAAAGGCTCGAGATCTGTAACGTCAGGTGGATTCTGATTGGCTGTTGATGATTTTTATCATTCATCAGCTGGAAAACATTATTCTAAAAGTGATTCCAACGATTGTTGTAGTTGTTGTGTGGACTTCCCTATTTTATTAGTTATCCTTGGTGTGAACAACCCTTAAAACAGTTAGTCCTAGCCACAATTTATGTGCTGTCTTCATTGAAGCAAACACAGATACATTTGCACACATACAGAAATTTGGCAACGCTGCCTGCGACTTTTATTAATAAAATAGCATTGCTTACTCTCATTTATTTTCCAATCTTAACGTACTACTCTGATTTAAATCACACAAATTGTGTTATGTTGGCTGTCTACCAGTCAAATTGTGTGCTGCAAACATTAATGACTGCTTTGACTTGTCAGTGCTGGCAAGTGGCCATAGTATAATCGGGATAATCGATGACTAGGTGTCCATTACTTGATTTTATTTGACTCCATGAAGATTCTTTGCTGCCATGTCATGAATTAAAATTGCTTAAAGTCCCTGTAAAGGCAATTCTACAAAAAAATTCTAAACACATTATAAATGTTACAAATGTATTGCTAAAACATATTACAAAGACTGTGAACTGTGAAGTACTGAAATGCGGAGTTAGACCGTTAAACAGTTTTTCACCATTGCTATTTTACGGATTTTTTGGGCGGGGCTAAAACAGGGCTCGACGACGCACTGGAGCCCATGAGCTCGTGGACACGCCCCTACTTGATGACACACCGAGGCCACTGAGGCTGATCTCTCCCGACCCCATTCGCATTCGCCGCTCAAACGCGAGTTACTGTCAGTACTATTAGTTACTACAGCCTACTGTTTGCTAGCTAGCTAAGCCTTCAACACGGAAATGCATATAGGCTACTACCTGGATGCGATCATGTACAAAACAGATCGGTGTCTTTATTTAAATTTCCTAAAAACGATCACATCAAGAAGAGGTGGATTAATTTTGTGTAGAGCCAACCTTGATGAAGAGATGAGGATCACCGCCAACAACACCCGCCTCTGTAGTGATCATTTTACACAGGATCGTTTTATAAACTTTCCTCAGAGACAACTGGGATTCACTGATAATCTGCTGTTACTGGTGAACGGGGCCGAAACGACTATCCCCCGCCAGCGTTCATCCTCCCGTCCCGAAAGCAGTATCACCTAATATCGCCGTCGACAGCTTTCCCGCTAGTGGGCGTGGTTTCAGCGCAGCCAGCGGACACGCCCCCAGCGTTTGAGAGCAGAGAATAATGCTCACTTTTTCAAGATGTTGATAGCTTATTTAATGTACTTGCCGGCTTTTTTTATCGTTCAAATTTGGCTGGATGGCTAATAACACATTTTTCTGTGGTGTGACATACTCAGAACACATACTTAATTTTGACTTTACAGGGACTTTAATGCTCACCCAGCCCTGTATTATTGCTTATATACCACCCCATTCTTTACATCTGTACTTCAAAAGGTTATATGATCAGGTTTGTGTAGATTCTACCTGTAAGCAAAAAAATAAAAAAAAATTGTCTCTTTAGAAACACTGCAACGAGCAGCTGAAAAGGTTTGATAAGATGAAGGAAGTCATCCGTGAAGACGAGGCTGACATGAAACAGCTGATGGATCTAGTGGAAAACTTCATGAAGAAAGCGAACAGCTTGTAATGTCTTAATAGTTTTGATTTGTAAATAGTTTTACTCTTTACTTTTTTTTTTTTTTACTGATGTTTGATTCTGGCACCATGGAGTAATGTTGGAGTAAAGACAATGTCTTTGGAGACTGAATCATACTTTGTGTATTTATCCTGTATTTACATGTTTGTTTACTAAAAAAATAAAGTTTTTTTGTGCTAGTTTGTTTACACTGCTTGCATAGGTTCTTAAAGTAACATCTTTTTTATTTAGTTTTTTTGTTATAATTCATCTGTCTGAATAAAACATTTCACTTCACATTATGTGGAGGAAAAATCTTCTAGTTTATGTTAATAGGATTTAGATCATATGTTAGCAAATAAAAATACTTGGTCACCTATATATCAAACCAGAATCAGATGTAAATGTCCTCGAGAAATTTCACATTTGTGGGAAAAGTACATTTTATATTTGTACATTAGCTACTAGAGTGTAATTCTATGGTAAATTGTTTAGATTTGTCTTCGGAAAATACTGCTATAGCTTGTTGGATGCCATATGCCACAATACAATGCTTTTAGCTTGACATTATTGCTCCATGTGGTCCAGAGGTAATACCAACTGTGATTTTAACTCTTTCCCTTCCATTGACGTAATATTCTGGCTTTCCGTGTTTCCACTGGTATACGCTACGGGGCGCTATGACACATCTTATGCAAATCACGCGATCATTAGGGGTGTTGATGGACTCGATTTACTCCATCTTTGTTTTGTTCATCGTTCTGAATATGACGGGTAGACTTTTGACAGAAACGCGATTTTCTCAGCTTTTTGCTCAAAATTGTTTTTTTTTGTTTGTTTTTTTTAATAACTTGCTCGTATTCAAGAGTTGATTTAAAAAGAATACAGTTTTTGTTTTAAAGCAGAGATTCTATTCGTTCATTTTGACATATTGCATATTCAGAAATTCATACAACAAAATATTCTGGAGGCCATGACATGTTTGTGAAAATGATCAAAAACGCTGGTGGTGGCTGGCAACTTAAAAAAATAGTTGGCGTGGAAACCTTTGCAAAAGGTTAAGACATTTCTATCCAAAATTGAATTAAAAATGCAAAATAAAGGAACCTAGGCTACGTTGTGACGTGGTCCATTTGAGCAAAACAAATTTACTTGGAGTTTTGATGCCAAAATTAAGCTATTTTTCTTCTTAGATGTTTACTTGCATTTCTGAAGAGGTAACAATTGCTCATCATTGGCAAAGATTGCAATTGGAAGTATTGAATTAAGGAGTGACTCTAAAATGTTTATACTAAACCCTGTTTTGTGAGTGCATTACATAATTTTTTGTAAATATATAGTTAAATGTAGGGTATGTACAGTATTGTTATATTACAGATATTCCCTTTTGACAGCACAGCTAATCTCAAATTGTGATATATTATAATACATTTTAAAACCCTCCTTTTAGAATAAAAATGCAAAACCTGTATTTATTTCCTAGATGATACTCTAATGATTTTATGCAACTCAATAGAAAGTAGCGTAATTTTGGTTGCATATTGTGTTCAGCATTTTTCTGTTCAGTTAACAGTATTTTCATTGCACGTTTTATTGTATACTCTAAATATACATGCATTAATACCAAAGAAATAACTTTAATTTTAAAGTTACTAGAAATAACTTGTAACTTCATCAGATTATCTCTGGCAACCCTCTCTCCTGAAGGGCGGAACAAAAATTCCCCGCTCCGCCTCCGTGTTTCTGTCGGAAGAATTACGGTGACGGACGCAGTGGAACATCATGGAGGGAGATTTGAGTTGTTATATGTAGCAACTTTGACGCTTTTCTTTGGAATTACCAGCACAGCCTCTCAATGGAGCTCGATAAAGACATCCAGACAACGCAAAGAGGATTTCACTGCAACCTCTGCAATGTTAATATACCCAACAGTAAGTTGTAATAAACTTAAAACATAAGCGTTAGAGCTAACGTTAACACAAGCGAGACACGTTTCTAGGCGTTGCTAACTTGTTATAATAGAACAATTGCCACTATATTTAGTTCACTGTTAGCCAAAAGTACGTTTTAACACATTCTATGGACTATGATGATACTACGGTATTTCTTGCAGCATCTTTGAGTTTTGTAAATATGGTAATCATACGCACTAAAGTATTTCGAAATGCTACAGCTGCAAAAATAGATAGACATAGTCTGGTGTTGACAGCTTCCGAACAAAGACAGCAAAGCATGCAATTTTAAATACCATCATACGTCTTACAAGCACTGTTTCTGGTAAATACAAGTGGATATAAATCGAAGAGAATTAAGGAAACTTAAATGATCAACTAAATGCATATGATGAAGGTCAATATATGAAGTATAAATATGTGAATACAAATGAATAATATGCAAAAGAAAATATGGTAATACTTTAACCAATTTTAACGAATGACAACTTATTGTAATTTATTAACTAACATGAACTAACAATGAGCAATACATTGGTTACAGTAGCCTATTTATTCATTTTTGTTAATGTTAGTTAATAATTACACTGTCGCTCATTGTTTGTTTATGTTAGTTCACAAAGCATTATATAATGATAACAAATGCTAACTTTTGATTTGAATAATGTATTAGTAAATGCTGAAATAAACATCAAGATCAATAAATGATGTTCATTCTTAGTTCATGTTAACCAAAGAAGTTTACTAATGGAACCTTACTGTAGTGTAAAGTGTAACCGAAAATATGAGTTAAGAAAATCATCACAAACATTTGACTGTTTAGATACACCGGTATTCCATCATCAATGATGTTGCTTTCACATTTAACTGGGGTGTTTTTTGTGCAGAGCCGAGCCTGGAAGATCATGTTAAAGGAAAAAAGCACCAGCATCTGCAGCGGCTCAGAGCTCAGCGTAAAGCTCAGGAGGAAAACAGCGTGTTCGTGAGCGGCTTTAAACCAGACACCTCTCAAACCGATCTGAAGGAGTATTTCACACAGTTTGGACAGGTGTCAGATGTGATCATGGACAAGGACAAGGTTAATATACATCTTTATCATGTGGTATTACCGGTAATTCTCATGGTATCTTTTTCTTTCTTGCATCTTTATTTAAAGGTCTGCCATACATCAAATTCAGAATATGAAATTATTATCTTGCCATTTCATCCCCAATTTACATTCACATTTCCAGAAAAGGTGGGACATTTGTAAAATACAAAGAAATCAAGAATTTGTTATTTTTTTCTATTTTACCTTTATTTATCTGACAAAAGAGTACAAAGAAAAGATTTCCAATGTTTTCACTGTTCAACTTAATTGTATTTTGTAAATATAAACATTTGAATTTGATTGCTGCAAAAGTTTGGATATAGAGGCATGTTTACCACTGTCACATCACCTTTCCTTTTAGGGTGTTTTCACACCCATAGATCGTTTGTTCAGTTCTGAAACAGGGACTTAATTTGTTACAATGCTGCTTTTTTTTCTTGGTTCGTTTCGCTTTCACAAGACAACCTTTCAAAGCATACCAACCAAAATGTGTTTATGCAAGTCACATGCGACTACAACTGTCCTCTTATTGGTCAGAGTTTCCTCTGCATCATCCATCAAGATGATTGACAGGTCCGCTCCATGAGCTTATTCTGGCTTTATTTGTAACTGTAGAGACAAACTCAAACACTATATGAATGTAGCCATCATTCCCGCTGTTAAATGTTATACTACATTCGTATTAATACTGCAGCAAATTTAAACATGCTCTCTCTGGATCTCCAAGCGCTGTCTAGGTGTTAACAGTGTCAAGACACACGCAAACACTATATGAATGTTATAATGCAGATAGAGCAGGAATCAAGGCCTCATTCTCACACAGAGAAGCACAAATACACAACATTTTAAGACATTTTAAGAGGTGCTCTTGGTTTTCATTTGTGATCACTAATGTGCTCACTCACAGAATCAGACACTACTGCTATTTATATAGCTTTATTGCATTTTACAAAGTCTTTTCTGGAAATGGGATTTTAAATGTGTGGTTAATGTTATCCAATTATCAGTGGTGTTTACTAAGGCAAGCATCACTGTTACTGTTGCTTATACAGTACTTGGGCTTAATGATTTAAACAGCCCTCAAATGATACCTGTGTGTCTACATACTGTGTGAGAGCAGATTATCATAGAGACTTGGGCATTTGAAAGCATCACATAAAACAAATATAAAAAGAAAGTTGGAATAAAGGTTGTGAATATGTGAAGGTGTTAACTCGGTAAAGCCAGATATGAAGTAATAGTCAGAAAGACAGAAGAGTTAATGGAGATGTTAATGTGAGAGTTTTTGTTCTGTGTAGGGTGTGTATGCTATAGTGGAGTTCTCCGAGCCGAAGAACGTTCAGACAGCTCTGGAACAGCTACAGCATCAGCTCAATGGACTCCAGCTCCGTGTCAAGCCCAGAGAGAGGAAAGACTTCAAACTGTCCAGCAGGGGGAAACCGAAAAACACCCAGATCAGCCTGGACAAACTCAACTACGAGCTCTGCAAGGCTACATCTGTAAGAAAGCGTTCTACATTCACACAGCTTTCTTGTTTTAAAGCCTTTTCTCATTTTTACGTTTTCTTTTCTTTTTGTGTGTAAAAGGTCAATGAGCAGATGCAAAAGGTGGTGGAGTTTTTTGAGCTGAATGACAATGAGAAGAAAGCGAGAGATCTCCTAGTTCAGCTGCTACAGGAAGTCTTCACAGAGTTCTTTCCAGGTCCATTCTTAACTCAAACTTGAACCAGATTTCCATCATTGCATCCTTATCCTATAAACCAGGGTTTCTAAAATGGGGGGTTCGTGATGAAACTAAAGGGGTTCGTTAGTTTATGAAAAGCTAATGATTAAATCAAATGCAGTAAATGCAGAGAACTTAATCTCGGCATGTGCTGAGTTTAACATACATTTGGAAATGCAGTGTGTGGTGGGTTGGGTTCACACTATTTACATTCACTTTTGTATAATTTCCAACATTTTTGTGGACAAAAGTTCACAGAATTGTTTTTAGTATTCTGGCAAAATAAACGCTTGAATTTAAAGTGTTAAAAGTTTGAAGGTTTGAATGTTTGAAAGTGAAGAATTTAAGACATAAATATTTGTATTATAACTTTTAGTCTAAAATAAAACATAATTATCACATATTTTATTTTACAGTACAATTGTAATTTATAACGGTTATGTATTTCTGTTTTCATTTTAAAGTTAAAACTAATAATAATAATTAGTGTTGTTTATTATTGTTATTAAATTTGATTAGATTCCTAAAAACACCAGTGTCAATGTAATGTGGACTGAGATGCTTATCACAACTAAAAAGAGGTTTGTGTCCACTTCAAAGTCCAGCTACAAAGATCAACATCATACCGCAGTTCATATCAAAATATGACTTAATCACAGTATAATATTTGGCGAAGTTATGCAGCCTTAAATATAAATAATTTAAAAAATAAAAACGATCAAAATAAAAAGCGTACTATAAAATATTAATTGAAGATTATCTGTTCACTCGCATGCCATGTGACCATTAACCAAAATTAGTGAACCATGAACTTTACTCCTTTCAAAAGTATTATTATTACTTTACTCATTACTCCCTGGCAACAGTAATTTGTTACACTACTCGTTATTTTACTTTTACATTACACGCCACAAAATTAATAATTGTATATTTTCTCCTCAAAATTCTGACTTTGCATTTGTGCCTCTTTGTGAATGTTAGGCTATATTTACACATTTATTTAGAATTTCTTTCAGAATCATCATTAAAAAAAAAACATAATTAAAGGGTTTAATGACAATATGTGGTTATGGTTACACTTGAAATAGTTGATAAACCATTAATTGTACCCAGCCTGTATATAAAATCTTACCTGAGAGACAGGTCAAGTGAGACAAAAGATGTGTCTTTAGCCGTTTCTTGAGATAAATACTTAAATGCTCGTGTGGAGTTAGGCAGGTCATTCTACCTGCAGGGGAACAGTCAAGGTAAAGGACTGTAAAAGTGATTTTTTTGGCTCTTTGAGATGGCACCACACAGCGCTGTTTACTTGCAGAGCGCAAGCTTCTCAAGGGCACTTAAGTCTGAAGTAGTGAGTTTAGAGCTTGGACATTTTGTAGTGTGTTAAGGGCCTGATCCTCCTAATGTTGTACAAGGCAAATCTGCAAGACTGGGCAGTTCTAGCAATGAGGTCTATGAAATTTAACGGATTATCAATCACAATTTCAAGGTTCCTGGCTGTCCTGGAAGGAGTTATGGTTGACAAAGCTAGCTGAATGGAGAAGTTGTGATGAAGTGTTGGGTTGGCTGAGACCACAAGCATGACTGTCTTTGGAAAATTGAGTTGAATGTGGTTGTCCTTCATTCATTCAGAAATATCTGTCTAGCAGCTACCGTCGGATCATCTGGCTGGAATGAGAGGTAACTTGTGTGTCATAAACATAGGAAAGGTGATACCAAAAGCCATGTTTCTGAATGACAGATCCTAGTGATGACGTGTAGATGGAGAAAAGAGGTGGTTCAAGCACCGAGCCCTGAGGCACTCCGGTAGCCAGATGTTGCGACTTAGAAACCTCACCCCTCCAAGACACCCAGAAGGACCTACCTAAGAGGTTAGACTTCACTGGAGTGCGGTTCGTGAGATGCGCTTCGTCATGAGGTTGACTGGAGGATCTGGTCGTTATGTTTCAAAAGCAGTAATCATATCCAGTGTGTGCTGTTAAGATGTTTGTCAGTTTGTGGTGTGGAGAATAAGTCACTGATGGTGGTTTTATTTATGATGAATAGTCATCAGCTGTTAGAGTTGTTGAAGAATGGGGAGGAGGAGGACAAAGAAGAGAGGAAAATGGTTTTGAAAAGTGTGCGAGAGTCAGAGGAATTGTTAATTTTGTTGTGGTACTATGTCGTTTTACCAGTGGAGACATTTGCAGAGAATGAAGAGAGGAGTGACTGAGACAAACTAAAGTCAATGGGATCTTTTGATTCCATTACAACACTCAATGTTTATTACAAACACTCGATGGTGGTTTACAGTAAGTTGAGTAAAAGCATAGTATTAATCTCATTAATTATTATGTGTAGCTTGATGCTAATTGTAGATATAATTCACCTGTTATCGAGGGAAAATTATATTTTATGATGAGTGTTGTCAAAATATTCACGTAAGGTCCTAAGAAAATGTTTTGTTTTTTTGTAGAAAGACTTTTTATAATAGGTGGGTATACTGTATACCGGGATCAAAGAGATGTGGATGGGCAAGACATGTAATGCCAGAGTAAAGTCTGCCACAACTTAGATTTGACAACAGTGTACTTTTTATCTTTTCTCTCAACAAAATCAAAGTAATGGCAATATTTCCAGCTGCTGAATGTAAGCTTTTCCATATTCCAAGTGACTGTAATCATTGCAGAATATAGTGCAACTTTTTTTTAGCAGCATTAGTTCTGGAAATGTTTTCAGCATCAGAAGAAGCTTTATTTCCAAGTATGTTTCCTGTTCATTTTCTAGTGATTTAAAAAAAAGTCTTTTGTGTCATGTGTTATAGATTGCCAGATTGTGCCCTTTGGCTCCTCTGTGAACACATTTGGGATTCACTCCTGTGACCTTGATCTGTTCCTCGACCTTGAGAACACCAAAGCATTTCAAGCTCGCGCAAAGACTACTGGATTGGTGAGTTAGCACAACTAATGCTGGACATCTGTGAACTCAAACATCAAATAATGAATCTATTTACATCTATCTGTAAAATGTCTAAAACTACTTATTTCAACAGACAGGAGAAAATCAGTCTGAGGATTGCCATTCTGAAGACTCCATTTTGTCCGACATTGACCTGTCCACTGCCACACCTGTTGAAATTTTAGAGCTTGTTGCAGCCATTTTGAGGAAGTGCGTTCCAGGTGTACACAAAGTACAGACGCTCAGCACTGCCCGACTTCCTGTGGTCAAGTTCAGTCATCGAGAGCTCAACCTCCAAGGAGACATCACAATCAACAATAGGTTGAAAACAGTTATTTTTGGCCATTTTGTAAAATAAACCACTTTGAATGTATAGCACCCCATTTGACAGTAGTATACTTTAGGTTTGTGAAATCTTTGTCTATAATGTCTTCCCTTTTTTCACCAGATTGGCAGTAAGAAACACTCGATTCCTGCAGTTGTGTTCAGGCATCGATTCCAGACTGCGACCCTTAGTCTACGCCATCCGATTATGGGCTAAGCAGAAACAATTAGCAGGTAATGTAGTTTTATATGATAATTAATTGTCTATAAAAAATGTACATTCTGTAATTTTAAGGCTACATTTTTATTGTGACTGCATATTAGTGATTATAACATACATTTTCAGTGCAAAATATTTATTCTCAATACTGTAAAATGATGAGACTTCATTGTAGAAAAGTAATAAATCCTCTTGTTTTTTAACGTCAGTGTTAAAATAATTCAAACTTATACTTTACAATAATTTAAAAAAAAATGTATTACAGTAATGAGATAAAAATGATCTTTGTTGTCATGACAGAAATATCAAAATGCAAACTCTTATAATGTTTCTAAAACCGTTTCATTTTCCTTATGCAAAATATAACTACTTTTTTCTTTTGATTTTGAGGTGAAACACTATGACGGCCTGGACGTTTCTTGATGCATGTACAGTTTTCTGAGTTAAACCTTGTACATTTCTAATGTCATAGGGAACCTGTCTGGGCCTGGACCGTTGTTGAACAATTACGCTCTTACACTGCTGGTGATCTTCTACCTTCAGAATCGAGACCCTCTTGTGCTTCCCTCTGTGAATCAGCTCAAGAACATGGCCTGTGCGTTAATCTGGACTACTGTTTATTTAACTTCCTTAATCAGTTGTTTTATCTGTATTTTATTACTTAATACAAATTTTGTTGACTGTTTTTCAAAGAAATATTAAATTCAAAAGCAATAGGAAGCCAGGCAAAACAGTATCTATCATGAGAGTATGAGATGTGTATTAAAAGTATTAATAATTAGGTGTGAATCTTCACTTGCCTCTTGATTCGATTACAGTTCTCGGAGCATCACAATGCATCTTTGCCTCCCAATTCTTTTATTAATATTTATTATATTAATAATCACAATATAGTTATTTTTTATTTTATCTTTGTTATTAAAAATAAGAACAAAGATGCAAACAATAGAGCGAATACAATATTAGAAAGAAACAAACTAATTTAACAGTGCTTTACTTTTTTTTTTAAATACAGAAATTTAATAATTAAGTGTAAAAGTAATCATTGCAGTCTTTCATGTATTAATTACACATAAATTGATAATTAAACCTACAAAAGTTTTGAATAGAGCAGTGAGTGGTTCACTCTTTTCTTTTGTTCCTTGATTAACATTAATGACAGACAGCAGCAGATTTATTATATTGCACCTATTAGACTTAATGCACGCATCTAATATAATGTTACACAGAATCCCCCCAACTGTTTACGATCACTTAAGACATAACCGACAATGTTTACATAAATGCTCAAAAGACAGATATTTTGAAAAAATGATCCGTTCAAGTGGAATATGCCACTAAAGAGAACTGAATTCAGGTCTGAGAGAGAGGTGTTCACGCTTCACAGTGTGTCAGTCAGCGCAAGTAACGTATTGAGATCTTTTTCATGTTCTTTTCATAAAAACCGCTACATCAATAAAACAGAACATTATTAAGTCTTATATGCCTATTTAAAAAAAAAAAAATTCAAAGATACTTTTGTTTTTATGCATCGATGCAGAATTGTTTAGATCAGCAGTGCAATGCATCGTAAAAACGATTGTATACCACAGCTCTATTAAAAATGTTTTTTGTTTGTGTAGGTGAGGAAGAAGAGTGCGTTATTGAGGAAAGGGATTGTACATTTCCTAGTCAGCCCTTTAGTGTACCACCCAGCAAAAACACTGAAGATCTCTGTAAGTACCACACATGCTTTTAGATCATTTCAGTTGAATTATCAGTGAGTGTTCACATGAACGTTCTTAAACCAGTTATGCCTAATAAGGTGACAAAGTGCGTGCTCATGTAAACTAGGCAATCTGTTTTCGATTACTCGCCCTCAAGTCAGTACAAACCTGTATGCATTTCTTTCTTCTGATGCACACAAAAAAAGGATATTTTGAAAAATGTTTTGTTCCCATTGACTTCCATTTTTTTTTGGTCAATGGGAACTAAAATTGTTTGGCTACAACATTCTTCAAAATATTTTCTTTTATGTTCCACAGAACAAAGAGCCGTACAGGTTTGGAACGACGGGTAAATAAATGATGACAGAATTGTCATTTTTGGGTGAACTATCATTTAACCGGCATTCTGTCTGGTTACTGTTCTCATCTTGCGCAGCCAAAGGAGTTGTACAGTTTAAAAGTCATGACTTTTGATCCATACGGGTCTAAATATTTTATTTAAAGGGACACTATGCAGCTTTTTTAGCTTAACTGAACAGCTTCAGAGTTATTGAAATGGTTATATAACTTCTTTCGGGTTGAATGGTGGGCGTCTCGACCCCCCCTGGTGCCTGTGAGCGCAAAAACCTCACTTGCAACTTCGGTGCGGCGGGCCGCCGTGCTCAGTGTCAGGAAGTATCGCGTGATATCAGCTCTCGCGATGTAACATATTCCTTTACGGCAACTGCACACATACACACAGGAACAAGGTATAGAGGGATGGAGTTTGTCACACTATCGTCATGGCTGAGCCGGCATATAAGATGCAGAAAGCTAGGAAAGCATTGTCGGAGGAACAGAGAAAGAGGAAACGGCAGACTGACCGAGCGAGGAGTCGGACACGAGCATAGGCATAATTTGCGGGTGTGTTATGTCCCCATTGAAACCTCTCGCGGCACGGATGTACCATTACAAACAAATAAAACATCTCCAGGTAACTCAATGAGGTAGAGCATTCATTTCGTTTGTTTGTTAAATAAGAGGCGATCTGAAATGTGTTATTTTTTAAATCAAGTGACCAAAGTGCTCGTTGCCTCTGCGATCAGTGGTGCAGATAAGTTACAGTGTTTTGTTGTGACGCGCGCACTGTCTTCACCATAGACTGCACACGGAGGCGATGGTGAAATCACAAAACCTAATGCACAAAAAACATGTCCCTGCTTGAAATTCAACCACTAATAAACAATCGGTTTTGATGAGGAAAATAAACTATACTACTAGTACCGATTAGAACCCAGAACCTCTGACACACTTGGCAAAAGTTCTGCCTCTGGACCATTAAAGTTCATAATTGTCGGATCTATGTATTTAATCACGTGAAAATTCTCACCACTAACAACATATATTATATCTCATTAAACGACAAATTAAACACAATGTACTATTGTATACTATGTAATAGGCCATGTCACGCTCTGAGTGATTGGTATTTACGACAGTAACGTTAAATTCAAGTACTCCACAGCAACTCTAGGGGTCGCTGTTTGACAAAAACGGGATTCCTGCATAATGCCCCTTTAACATCCCAACTTATACAGAGTTGGATACTCTTCTAATTACATATTCATGTAACTAGGTAATAATCTGATTACCTACCTGATTTAAAATGCTTATTTAAACTGGTTGTCAACCGTATTTCAATACACTATATTACTTTTGATCAACTTTTTCACGTAAACCAAGGCGGTTGCATGTATCCTTTTTGGGTAATGCAAGACCAGAATAAATAGGGAAATGTCTTCCTATTTCCTCTGAGATTGTCTTATTGCCATTTATCTAAATGGTAATTGTTTGGCTAATGTTGACCCACCCTGCTGTACTCGGTTCTTTTAATGTAATAATATAATTTATCTACCAGAATATTATTATTTTTTATTCGTTTTATTTTGTAAATGTGGTGTTTTTTTTTTTGTCAGAAAGCTGCTTTTGAAACAATAAGGAACATGCTGAACATTCTGTTTACATCCATTATATATGCTGTGTAATGGTATAGCTACAACATCTACCAACAGGGGCAACATGGGCTAGATTTCAGTCAATATATATTGGAAATATTTACAGAAATCTAATATGAAAAAGGTTGTTCAGTAATTGTGAATGGTTATTTCACACAATATTGTTAGAAAATTAAATTGCATTATTAGTCTACTGAGTGGTTGAAAGTGAATCAAATGCCATTAGTCAAGTCCCCCATGTTAAGAGACAATTATTGACAGTATCAGAAAAATGAACAAAATAATGAAAACAAAAAAAAGGTGAACAAAATGTGGTCTGTTGGTGTTTATTTATACCGAACATTTTATATCACAGTTTCCATGATATGAGAGTTGTTTTCTAATCTTATTTTCACTTTAAATAAAATACTTTTCTACTGTCCGGTAGAGATGCGCGGTTGGCGGTTACAGCCGCAGACTAAATTTATGACACAACACATTCTGCTTAAATTAATGAATGTCTGTCTATCCTAAATGGAGATCACTAAACTCCAGTTTACTAGTTTGTTGGTATTTTCATTTAATCCGTGCTTTTTTTGCCACAGTGTGAAGAGAGCGCTTGCGCATGGTTGCAAGATTGCAAAGATTAAGTAAATCACCGGGTAGAAAACTTTTTTTTTTTTTTACATAAAAGCTCTAATTGGGGATTTAAATTCTTGAAATCTGGCAACCGCAAGCAATAAAGCTCGTAGCGGCTTACAAATATATATTTTTTTCTTTTTTCCCCCCTAACAAAACAGAGTAATGTGGTCACATTTTAGTCAACGATATTGCATGTTGATATAGTCACATTTATTGATGTTGGTGTCTCGTCAATGAAACATTTTTTGTCATAGATTTCGTTAACAAAATGAACACTATTCAACATTTTTATCATTGTTTTAATCACCATAAGAATGTCCATTAACCTAAAATTATATTTAACAACTCTGTCATCCAATCAGATATTTAGATACTTTCTTTTTGAGTATGCTACTGTCTGTACTGGTATCAGTAGACTGTGCAAATGATGTAAATTATGTCACGTGTGCGTTCATGGACAAGCGATTTGTTATTCTCCCTATAACTTTCCCTATCTCCTTTCCCTCAGGCACTTTGCTTTTTGGATTCTTCACCTTTTACTCACAGTTTGATTTCCCTGCATCAGTGGTGTCTCTGCGAGACGGCCGTGTGCTGCCTATTACAGACTTCCTTCACAGTGACGAGGAAGCGGTAAACGCTGCAGAGGCCTCTAGTCCCAAACCGAAGCGCTCCTCTGCCCCTAAACTGGGCCCAATGAATGTCCTGGATCCATTTGAGCTAAACCACAATGTGGCTGGAAACCTTAACGAACGAACGCAAAAGAACTTCAAGAGAGAATGCTGCGATGCTGAGAAGTACTGCCGCAGTTTGCAGTACCAGCGCAAATCAGCCAAGGGCAAATCCTGGGGCCTTGTGCGACTCTTTGCACCGCCAAGTGAAGCAGGACCCCGACCGAAAGTCGAGACTGAGAAGATTATGGAGGTCGGCATCTCTTTCAAGGCAGCCATTCTCCCAGAACCCTTACGTGCCCAACTGGCATTGGCTGGGAAGGGTTTTAGGGGTCTTTGGTTTGCAAAGGTCTGCTCTGCTGTGCAGATGGTGTTTCAAGAAATTTTAAAATGTTCACCCTCTGAGGAGACTCAAACTGCAGACCTTTTCCAAAGTCTGGACAAAGCCAACAGAGATGGAAATGAAATGGAGGTGAATAATAACCAGAGTCTAGAAGATACTGCTCCTCAAGCCAAAGGTGAAGCTGGTAAGAAGAGGCCTTTTATAATGGAGGAGGGTCCATCAACCTCCACTGTTATGCAAGCTAAAAGACAGAAACTAGATGTTGATATGGAGCACCCAGAGCCGGTCCACTGGACTTGGACTCAAAGGAGCTGTGTTTGGGCAGGCCGACGGAAAGTGCGGAGAGATCTCTTGAAGACTAGTGATGAGACTTCCAAACCTGAAGGAGGCTGCGTTGACATTGAAAGCAGGGTGACACAGAGCATTGTGGAGAAAGAGGAGAAAATTCAAGAATTGTTGTTCAAAGTGGATGCAGAAGTTGTTGGCGGGAATGAAAACACCATGGTTGTCCTCCGTTTTCACCCCAGCCATGATACTGCAGGCGTCTTTCAAGACTTCTTCCATTTTCTAGAGTCCTTCCTTCCTAAGATGGCAGAAACGATCCTAGGGAGAGCAGAGGATGTTACAGAAATGTCATAATTTTTTTTTATTGTTTTTTTGGTTAAACATTGAATTTGTATACAATCTGTAGAGCTAAGAGGTCTACTTTTTGAAAACCTTATAAGCAAAAAAAAAATATTTTAGTGATTTATGTTTTGACAATATAACAATATACTTACATGCTATGTTTATTGCATGTTTTGAGTTCAATTTTATTTCCTGTTTGAATTAGGTCCCCCACCCCCCATGATTTTGGCATGTTTGCCTCTCTATAATGTAAATATAATGAATGTGAACACTCACATTAAACTGAAAGTTTAAACCATTGAGACCTGGACTGTAGCTTTCTGTATAAAATGGATAGTTATGATTTCAAAATCTGATTTGATGCGGTGTGTTTGGTCTGGTTCCCAAGTTTTTTCTTCTCACTTTCTACCTCATAATGGCGTGGAGGACCTTAGGTACCCAATGTAATCTTCATCTCTTTTCTACCATTTCCCCCAATATGATGAAATTCTTTTAGTATATTGTCTTAATGAAAAGGTCAGAGTTTCCATATTGTACACATTTACAATTTCTTGCCATTCATATACAGATGGAGGATCTTCCTTGAGCCATTTCCTTGTAATGGCATTCTTAGTTGCTATGATATATTAAAAAGGTATATATATCCTCTGTTATTTTGGAAGGAGAAATGCCCAAGTACATTGTTTTAAAGTTACACTCAAGATTCCACCCCATTATTCCATTTATTTCTCTATTCAGATGTCAATATGTTCAGTCCCAAAAGATGTGAAAATTATCAGCCATTATATTTCTGCATTTTTTTCCAGCATTCACCAGCCTTTTGATTCCCAGTTTGCATATATTTTACTTTGGGTATTATGAAGCAAATTCCCTCCATAAATCTGAATTTGTTGTAGGCCTACTCATCTGTTTTACACATAGTTAGCTGTTCTTCTTCTGTATGGTAGATTTTTCCCTATTTCGCACCTGCCCTTAAATCTACCTGGGTCTCGTCTACAATCGACGTCCCCTTATGTCTACAGTCGACGTTTAGTCTATCTGGGTCTCGTCTCGTCTGAAATCGACATCCCCTATAGCAGGGCTGGACTGGGACAGAAAATCGGCCCTGGCATTTTGGTCCAGACTGGCCCACTACATATGATAATAAACACCACCCATCTTTGCACGCCCTTAAATATGTTTTTGTGCAACTCCTATTCATTAAATCCACTAATGCCATGTAATGAGTGAGTATAAACGAGAGAGAGTCAACAGATGTACAAAATTGTACTTTATTAATACAATTGAACTATACTCCAAAGTGATGCATCCAAAAAACAAGCTATAATCTGCATTGGCATATAAATACAAGTGTTTCTCACAGGAATTTTGGTAAAACTGTGGTGGGCGGACCTCTGTCCTTCTAAGGGGTTTCGGGGGCATGCTCCCCCTAAGAAAATTTTGTGCATTTTAATGTTAAATTCATCAATCTGGTGCAGTTTGAGGGTTCAAAATTAAAAGCTCCAACCCATATTCAGTGTGCAAATATAACAAAGAAAAAAATAAACCTATTTTAGTAACAGTGTCTGTCTATATTACACTACTACATAATAATAGTTATAACATTAATCTCATGACAGTAGCCTAATAGCCATATATTGTAAAACACATAATAATAATAATAATACTAATAATAATTCATACATTTATATAGCGCAAATGCACTGAAAAATAAAGAAAACTTTCATAATTAGTTTTGTACTAATTTCTAAACTTGAAAGAGATAAGCACATGATCTTTTATTTTGACGGAAACTGCATCAAGCTTTTATTTTGGCGGAAAACATGGATAAAAACTAAGGTGTCATTAAACTTCTAGTAAATTTCTGTAATCGTCAACTATGCAGATGTGGAAATAATGCGTAACTGGGTTATGGGTTCCTACACTCATAGCCAAAGTGTTTTGAAAGTACTTCTGCTTACCGCGGACTCTACACTTTCTCATCTCACTCCTGATCCTCCTTACTATTTTCCTCATCAGCCACTGGATGTTTTCTGCAGCTGGTCCTGTTGCTGCAGAAAACATATTTTGACACATTTTACAGCGTCTGCTATTTCTATTACACGCTATTTCTCTGCACATTCCTTGCGTTTCTTCTCCATCTCTCAGACTATTTTGACAGATACACACTTGACACTGCACGCTCACTCAAAGCCCAAAGGGGGAGGTGTTTAAAGATGTGATTGGGCCAGCCCTGTGTCAATCAAGAAAACAACCAATGGGCCGCTGATCTACGCGTTTCATGGGCCGGTCTGTCAGTGGAAAAAAAAACTGACGCTTACTTTTTTTGACCAATGCATTACACCGGGCACCGGCACTAAGTTACCCAGCGCCGTCAATTAAACAAAACAAAACGAATGGGCCGCCGATATACGAGTTTTATGGGCCGCTAAAAAAAAAAAAAAAAGTATGAGATGTATCGGCCCAAAAAGCACGTCGGCCCACCGGGCATTTGCCCGGTATGCCAGATTACCAGTCCAGCCCTATAGCCTACCTAACTTGTTCCCCTAACTAACTTGCTGCGCAGCAATAATAAACAGACAGACTTCAGCAAATGTCCTTTAAATCCTTTATCACGGCCAGTAGCCTACTTGAGCAATTCTCAGAGAATCTCACCGAAAAAGAAGAATGCATCAGGTTTTATAGGATAAAGACAGACACAACAAAATAAGATCTTCGTGACTAACATGTTCAGGTTCAGGTTCCTTTATTTATACCCGTAGGTAGATTTGTGTGTCAGAGTTATCCGCACAATTTTTTACGACAAACACAGACAATACACATTTGACAAAAAACAAACAAACAAAAAAGGCTCTCGAGGCGCATACAAAAATAAATAAACAAATAACAAAAGACTTTAAAACCAGTAACACGAGGACGCCAAAACGTCTCCGGTTACTATCGTAACCTCGGTTCCCTGAGAGGCGGGAACGAGACATTACGTCATACTGACGTATATGGGAACTCCTCCCTTCTCCATTTTCACTGAAATCTTATAGGATAACGCCAGCTGGAGACAGCTGGCCAATTGACGCAAAACATGCAAATGCTGACCGGTCCGCGGGCAGTATAAATAGCATGGACGCGACAATTACGTCAGAATCAAGACTGAACGCTAGCACAGCTGATCAAACGGCGAGCACGGCGGTTGACGTAATGTCTCGTTCCCGCCTCTCAGGGAACCGAGGTTACGATAGTAACCGGAGACGTTCCCTTTCAAGGCGGTAACTTCGACATTACGTCATACTGACGTATATGGGAACTGTATAGAATCCCGCCGTGAGCGCAGTGAAGATAAGCCCTGAACGGGGTCAAGCTACACTCCCACAGGAAACACAGTTCTAAGCCAGCAGCGCCGCTAGGAGCACTCAAACTGATAGGCGAACTAGACCAACGTCTGCTCCGGCTTACCAAGTTGCGCATCCACTGCAATGAGGCGAAGGCTGCACTGGACAGGGCAGCACAACACCATAAGCACTCGAGCACAAGAGCTAACACAGTGTCGACGGCATAGCGGTGACAGCTGCATAACCTTAAGCCACACGCAGTTAACAGTACATTGGAAACTACTGCGTAATGTGGAAACAGCTATGTAACCTTATAGTCATAACACAGAGTTAGCAGCAATGGTAACTCTGCAATACAGACTACTGCACAGCTGGTGGTAACAGTTTCATGAGTACATTGATAAAACTCACCGAACCCACGACGCTAAGGTGGTGCATCAAACTTGGAACCATGGCGAATGTGTTCTGAGAAGACAGCCAGCATCCCTAAATCCCGTAGGCATTAAGCAACCATTTAAAGCGTCGAATTCAGAGAGAAGTCTCTGTATAAAACATCACGTCCCTAGTACCATCCACCAAGCACACAACCAGCTGGAAGACTGCTGCCTAGTGATCCACGTACATCCACAAATCCCTTACAGGACCAACATCACTCTGAGCATCGGCATCATGCGAGGCTGAACTCAGCAGATAAGGCGGTCAGGGATCAACCTGTGCTCTGAACGGTGTAAGCGACTTCGGAACGTAGCTTGGTATCGGACTGAGAGTGACGCTGCAGTCATCAGGTCCGAGACAATGCGACACTATTCACTAGAATGAGCGTAAGTCTCCAAGTGCTTCGCTGGGGCGAGAGCCGGTGGTAAGGCCATCTCAGGGAGAGCTCCGTCTCAGCACTTGTCAGTGTGAAGTGTCTTGCTCAACTAAGGACCCAGCAGCGGACACACAAGTAGGTTCCACAGCTTGGGGCTGGGGTGCCACCTTGTAGAACATAGCCAATGTTCTATAGCCAATGTACAGAAGTGCACATCAACACATAACTGAATGTACATAAACACAGTGCCAGTGGCCGTAGCGACAACAACTGTGAATATACGCAGTTAGAAAATAGCCCCATAATAGCATAGCACCTCAGTAAGCACACAAACACAGTCGTAACTGTAGCTACAACTGTGAATATATGAGTTAGCACAGAAAAACCAGTTGCCCTGATGGGAACGGGGCAATATAACAGCGCAGCACATGCACGTACAGCATAGGTCGCTGTAGCCCCAACTTAATACACGCAGTTAGCTCAGTATTTAGGCACTGAAGGATACGGGGCTGCATGAACACATCCATTTGTAAATAAATGCAGCGCATGTCGCCGTATCGACGGAGACTGTGAATATGCACAGTTTGACTGGGATAGCTAGTTGCACTGAAGATACAGGGCAACATGGCAGCATAACACAAGTAAGTAAGGAATAGCGCATCCTTGCATGTACATAACGCAGCGTAAGACGCTGTAGCAACAGAAACTGTGTAGAGACAGAAACTAAGATGCATAGTTAGATTAGGATGGCTAGCAGCACTGAAGGAAACAGGGCAGCATTACAGCATAACACATCCGTTTATGTACATACATCCAGAACTGCGAATATGCACGGTTAGATTAGGATAGCTAGTTTTGCACTGAAGGAAACAGGGCAACAAAAAAGCAAAAACACGTCCTTTTACGTGCCGTGTAGTCGCCATAGCGACAGAACAGAATATGCAGTTAGATAGGATAGCTGGATGTTGCACTGAAGGATAGAGGGCAACATAACAGCAATACCCATCAGTGTGCACATTTCAAACATCTGAGTGTATAATGCGGTGCAAGTCGACGAAGCGACCGAAACTGCATGAATATGCACAGTTCACATAATGGTCAGTTACGTTAGCAACATAACTGCATAACGCTTCAGTGTGGACACAGATGCCGCAAGTCGCCGTAGCGACAAAGTGTGACTATGCACAGTTAGATAGGATAGCTAGGTGCACTGAAGGATACAGGGCAACGCGATAGCATAGTCACATTAGTATGTACAAAAACACAGCGTCAGAGGCATCGCGACATCGACTGTGAATACATAGTAAGTCAGAATAGCCGGTTGCACTGATGATACAGGGCAATATTTAGCGGCGTAAACATAGCACATCAGTGCGTAGCGTGTACACAGCGTCAGTTGCAACGCACAACAACTGTGTACTCAATCAGAATAGCCATTTGCACTGAAGGATACAGGGCAATGTATAACGGCATAAATCATAACACATTCAGTGTGTAGAGTGTACATAGACACGGCGTCAGTTGCATCACACGACAACTGTGAATATGCACTGCGTAGTAATCAGAATAGCCATTTGCACTGAAGGACACAGGGCAATATATAATGGCATAAACCATTACACAGTGAGTTGTATGTACGTAACACAGTGTCAGTTGCATCGCGCCACACTGTGAATACGCAGTTATCAGAATAGTTATTTGCACTGAAGGATACAGGGCAATATACAACGGCAAAATTCATAACACAGTGTGTAGTGTGTACATAAACACAGCGTCAGCTGCATCGCAAAATAACTGTGAATACATACTACATAGTAATCAGAATAGCCATTTGCACTGAAAATTACAGGGCAATATATAATGGCATAAATCCCAACGCATAACGCTGTGTAGTATGTACGTAACACAGCGTCAGTTGCATCGCACGACTGTGAATACGTAGTAATCGGAATAGCCATTTGCACTGAAGGATACAGGAACAGGGCAAAATATAATGGCATAAATCATACACATAACAGTGCGTAGTGTGTACGTAACACAGCGTCCGTTGCATCGCAACAACTGTGAATACGTAGTAATCAGAATAGCCAGTTGCACTGAAGGGTACAGGGCAATATCGTGGCATAAGCATAACACACACACATATCAGTGTACATAAACACAGCGTCAGTGGCATCGCACAACTGTGAATCAGAATAGCCAGTTGCACTGAAGGATACAGGGCAATTTTTAGCGGCATGAACCATGAACACATAACGGTTTGTAGAGTGCACGTAAACACAGCGTCATTTCATCGTACAACAACTGTGAATACGTGGTAATCAGAATAGCCATTTGCACTGAAGAAACAGGGCAGCATATAACGGCGCGAATCTTAGCACATATCAGTGTGCAGTGTGAACATAAACACAGCGTCAGTGGCGTAGCGACAACACTGTGAATACGTCGTTAATAGAATGGCCAGTTGCACTGAGGGATACAGGGCAATATATAAGGGCATAACAGTTAAATCATAGCACAAATCAGTGTGCAGTGTGTACATAAACACAGCGTCAGTGGCATAGCGACAACAACTGTGAATACGTGGTTAAATCAGAATGGCCAGTTGCACTGAGGGATACAGGGCAACATATAAGGGCATAACAGTTAAATCATAGCACAAATCAGTGTGCAGTGTGTACATAAACACAGCGTCAGTGGCATAGCGACAACAACTGTGGATACGTGGTTAAATCAGAATGGCCAGTTGCACTGAGGGATACAGGGCAACATATAAGGGCATAACAGTTAAATCATAGCACATAACAGTGTGCAGTGTGTACATAAACACAGCGTCAGTGGCGTAGCGACAACAACTGTGAATACGTCGTTAATAGAATGGCCAGTTGCACTGAGGGATACAGGGCAATATATAATGATATAACAATATATAACGGCACAAATTATAGCACATATCAGTGAGCAGTGTGAACATAAACACAGCGTCAGTGGCGTAGCGACAACAACTGTGGATACGTGGTTAAATCGGAATGGCCAGTTGCACTGAAGGATACAGGGCAGCCTGACGACATAAGCTGTAGCTGTGCACCTCCATTACCAGAGCGGGGCGTCCTGGCGCGGCGCTCTCCGTGGCCTGTGTCGCCACATTACCGGTCCCGCCCTCTGCCAACGGTGAAGATCCGGTTCGTTCGGGTTCGAACCGTTTTGGCGGCTGTAGCCGAATTAGGCGGGACGAGGTGCCGACGAAGAGAGACATCGAGGAAGGCTGGACCGTATAGAGATCAAAAGTTTCGGTGTAAAGTCTGGCCGCGGCGAGACTAAATTTTATATGCTGCGAGAGCTGGGATCGAACACGGGTCTCCCGTGCGACGGCTTTGGGTTTCGCCACTGAGACACAGGGGGAAATGCCCACTTTCGCGCCTTTAGACACAGAGCCATGGCCTTGCCTCGTCTCTCTGGATGCGTCTTTCGCATGACTTACCATAGGACGTCGTGAAGACGGAATCTTTCTTGAAGTAGCCTGGTTGTTTTTAGATACCGGGCTATTCAACTCTTCTTTGGGCGTGAGAGGGCCCACCAGCGGCCGCTGGCGGCAGTGGGCCTCATCCCAGCTGATGCCCGGGTTTATGAGGGCGCGCACTGGTAGACCGGCACATGCCTGTCGTCCGTGAGTGCGGCCTCGGTAGATCCTTGTTTGGGTAGAGCGAGTCAATACCGCACATATCTGGCATGTAGCAGCCATCGGATGCGGGGAGGAAACGTGGTGAGTAACCTCTATTGCAACTTCCACGATGACTTCAGATAAGACTTCTAGCGTGAAGAAAGAGATTCTGACGTAATTGTCGCGTCCATGCTATTTATACTGCCCGCGGACCGGTCAGCATTTGCATGTTTTGCGTCAATTGGCCAGCTGTCTCCAGCTGGCGTTATCCTATAAGATTTCAGTGAAAATGGAGAAGGGAGGAGTTCCCATATACGTCAGTATGACGTAATGTCGAAGTTACCGCCTTGAAAGGGGACTCTCACTGCTGGTCGCCGCGTGCGCATGCGCACCTTTTCATTAAGACAATAGGCTTGTTTGAGATGCGCCTTGCCTCGCCTGAAATGTAGTCGAGAGTAGGCGGCTGCAGTGAGAGGAGGAGTGAAAAAAGCGCAGGCAAGATGGACAGATCTCTCTTCTCGCAGTGGATCTGACACCTGTGAGATCAAATGCGGATATCGCGGGATTCACGGGATTCACACTCGTGCACGGTGTTGCTAATAAACTGGATGTAATTTAAGTTTTGTTGCTTGAATATGAAAATAAATATAATGAACAAGACACCCAAAGTACTTATTTAATTCCATTTTAAATAGGCCTACATGTTTATGAATCATTTTTTCTTTAATACAGATGTGTTTTTATTTTAAATTTAAAAAAAAATTACATCACATAGATTGCACTGTCAGAGAGTTTGGGGATATCCACACATAATTTATACACATAAAACATGATATCAGAGTTTTAAAATCAAACATTTTAAAAGAGAACAATACATCACGGTTGTTTAAACCAATGAGCATTAAGCTGTGCCGTCAGCAAGTCGTTTCCCATCATGCTTTTGATCAGCGCAGTCGGTGGAGAGCAACTGCGCGCGACTATGGAAGGCCATTAGGGCCAAAACGTGTGAAACTGTCGTGTTAACGCGTAATTACGCGTTAACACGTAATTACGCGTTAACACGACAGTTTCACACGTTTTGGCCCTAATGGCCTTCCATACGCGACTGCAGAATCCGACACGTGCGCCTTGCGGTCGCGAGAGTTTTTTGACATACGTCGGCATGACATCAGAGCAAGGCGGACCGCACTCGGACACATTTCTAACCGGCATGCATCTCGCGCTGATCACCGGTGATCGGTTCTGCGCAGATTTTGCTCATCTCAAACAAGGCTAATAACATGTCACCTTCTAGATTGGTTCAATTGGTAAAGCAAGCCCCCAATCATCATAAAAAAACAAAAAAAAACATTGCAAAGGGTTAAAATTTCAGTTGATTACTCAATATATCATGACATAATACAGACAAGTATATTTTTGATTTTGTCATGATCAGCACTTGAGAATTTTCCATAACACAAATAGAAAAATAACATAACGTTTTGGTACATTTTGTCCAAAGTGTTAGAATGTTAGACCTAAATGGGGAAGTAGGGTTTATTAGTAAGGGGAAGTAATTAAATTTATGTAATTGTGTCTGCTGAAAGTTTCTATCTCCCAATAATGCTTGAAGGGGTAACTTAAGTTGTGACTGTTCAAATTATTTCCACCTTGCGCAGTACTCATCATTATAGAGGGTATGCGCATGACGTCACCGTCGGCCGGGGTGAATGCGGTCACGCCCACAAGTGGCAAAAAGACTGAGCGGCGGCATTTGTTTTCAGCGTGAATGCCGTGAAAAACACACAAAACACGTCTAAAACTGGAAAGAGCTTTGCGATTGACTGTACAACTATATTTGACCAGAAATCTGATGTACTGTATATTTTTACAGACTGCAAAAAGCTACAGAACAGACTATATTCTGCATATTTGGATGTTTCTAAATAAACACTGACAAAAAACTATACAAGTTTTAGGGCTGGACGATATGATGATATACAGTATAACATTAATGTAAGTGATCACTCGGATTTAGACCTATCTATATTCTATTTATATAAAACGTTTACAGGCAAATTCTCTTAATTTATTTCCCGGGCGTCGAAATCAGGCACATATAAATGTCAGGAAACACGATTCCTGGCTGCATGTCAATATCCATGGATCACTGGATCTTTGATAAGTTGTAAGGAACACTATATCGAGTCCAACTTTTAGTTTAAACTGATAATAGTTTGTTTTACTCGCGTTTTCGCTGTTTCCCCTATTAACTCCAGCCACGCAGCAGCTCTTTTGCCACTCAGTCCGGCTGAGGGGGGCGTGTTCCGGCGGGGAAATGACGTTAATGCATTCCCTCTATACCAGCAAACCAATTGTCTTATCTGTGCTGCTTTATAATAATCATCTAACGATGGCAGACCTCCCACCCTGATCTTTAGGATGTTGTATGGTATTAAACCGCACTCTAGGCCGCCCACTTTTCCAAATGAAGCAAGGTATTCGTTTTGTCCATTCATCAAATTGCCTTTTGGGTATATCTACTGGTAAAGCTTGAAAAAGAAAAAGGTAATTGTGGCAAAATATTCATCTTTATAATCTCTATTCAATTATATAAATCTAAAGGTAGGAGAAGCCATCTATTCAAGTCCGTTTTTATGATTTATCTAGGGCATGTGAGAAACAACAACACGTCATCAGCATATAAACATATCTGGTGTTCTATATCCTTGACGACCAGTCTATTTCAATTTGATCTCTGATTAGCTGTGCCAATGGCTCAATAAATAAAGCAAATAGGGTAGGGCTTAATGGGCACCCTTGTCAGCTTCCCCTTTCTTAAGTTATATAATCTGAAATGTCACCATTAATTTTGATTCTTGCTGTAGTTGAATATAAAGATTTTATAATTCTAAGAGAGTCATTTCCAAATCCAAAACGTTGCAAAACTGAATATAAGAAATCCCAACTCACTGAAACGCCTTTTCTGCGTCTAGACTAATTAGGGCACTAGTTTTATTCTGAAATAAATCAATTATGTGTAGGGTTCGCCATATGTTATCATATGTCTGTCTTTGTTTTACAAAACCTGCTTGATCGTTATCTATTACATCTAAAAGAATGTGTTCTAGTCGTTTAGCTGGATGCATAAAGTCTGTAGTCAATATTTAGAGCTGAAATAGATCTATACGAGCACATTCCTTCTCTTTTCCTATTCCTACATCTTTTCCTGCCTTTGTCAAATTCATTATTTATACTAATTAATATTAATTACTAATTAATACTAATTGTTTTGTTGCTTGGAAACTATACATCGCCTACAGATACTCTTAAGACCTATATAATGTATCTTGGTGGAACAGTTGTTCACATTCCTGCTATAAATGGTAAATTTATTAATTTTCACATGGAATTGAGCAAATGTTCTACTAAAACTTGATCTCCATAATATAAATACATATATTGTATATAATATAGTATTTGAGAATATTTTAAATGCCTGGTATTGTATTTCAGTGGTTAGTTGCCATTCCCATACCTAAAATACATATTTTACAGTCACTGTTATTACAAATTGAAAACCACTATATTCTAGTGATCAAACACAGCTCAACGGCTCTACCAGTGGCTGCCTTTATAGAACCCTGACATGGCAAAATTTGTAAAAAATCCGTATACTCAATTTACAGTGATATTGTGATGTAAGAAAAAAACTAATATGATTTCAATGTTGATTACTTGTGAGTGTAATGTTTTATCCAATATCTTAATACAGGATTGTGACATGGAATTACCCACCTTCGGTAAATTCAATAACGCACCTTATATGGCTTTTTGAAGATTTATTTCCATGTTAATATTCAAGACCTGTTCTACCCGTCAGCCTGATGTCCATGTGGTGGACGCTATGGCCGTAAGACATGGTTAGAACGGCAAACCTGTGAGTACTCTGGAATGAGAATTCAAAGGTGTGTGCAGAGATAAATGACTGTAATTACACAACAAGGCATGCTACTTCATTACAGCTAATGTATATGACACTGGAGGATTAGTCACAAATGAACAGCACATATTCTGCCTTATTTCACGCAGTTTGATGTGGATGCAAGAGTAATTAAGAGATAAAATGGAGGAGATAGTAATATTTTTATTGTTGGAAAGAGTTGGAGAAAATGTAGACCGGTTTCAAAATTTGGATAGTATTTTTTTTTTTAAATTTAGGTTAAAATGGCGGCTGTATTTGATACATTCAGTTTGATAATCAAGTATTAATATCAATATTCTGTGGTGTTCTTGTATATTCTTGAACATGTATGTATTTATGGGTATTATGCTTGTTTTATGATGTGACGCCATGCCGCCATCAGTGACATCTGTGAGCTGATTTTTTTTTCTTAGTTGTTGCATTAGAATGTCCATTTATGAAGAGTCAGTGTATAAAATAAACAGATTAAATAAATTGTATGGAGTAAACCATTTTGTTAGGGGATTTACAGTTAAAGACCCAAGGACCAGATATGATTAAATTAAGACCTGGAGTCAGAAGTGCAGTCAATTTAAGACATGAGTCAGAATTATAATAAATTAAAGTTTTTTTTTACTGAAGATAATTTGCAGTTTCATCAAGCATAAGTCAGCTTCAAGTCAAGTCACCTTCATTTATATAGTGCTTTTAACAATATAGATTGTTTCAAAGCAGCTTTACAGTGATAATAGGAAATTAAAGTAACAGAGATAGTTTTGGCTTTACAGCAGATCTAGAATAAAGTTATTGTCTAGTTAAAGTTAGTTTTGATTGATTCACTTCCGTCGCAACGGTCATTAGTTATAAACTTAGGGGGCGCTAACACGACATCGTTCTAACAGAAAACCCTCACTGTGATCCGGCCGCTCATTTGTACAAAACAGTGCCTGGTGGCTCGAGAACGCAAACCATGAAATAGATTCCAAGGAACAAGCCTTGAAAAATGTATAATACAGAATTTTTTATCGCTTCCGTGTGGCCACATGAACCGGAATTATCCCGACAACGTTTTATCTGTACAGTGGTAAAGGGAAGGGAAGGGAAGGGAAGGAGGCCTTCACAGGGGAGAGACTAGTTGACACTTCAGGACTGCGATGTCGTCATGTCCAGGCGCAGGTCCTTCATCAGATCCGGATAGGGCCTGTATCCGGCGGACTGCAGTAAACCTCGGGATAAACAGAGAGGCTAATATTAGCATAGACGCCATCCTTCGTATGATGTAACAAGTACATCAGGATTTATGGTAAGTGTTCCTGGTTCCGGCTGAACTAATCTATGCAGCCTAACATTGAGTTATAGAAGTCTATAGTGTGTTATGTGTATGCTAGGCCAAAGAGATGTGTTTTTAGTCTAGATTTGAACTGACAGAGTGTGTCTGCTTCCCGGACTATGTTAGGAAGACTGTTCCAAAGTTTTGGTGCTAAATAGGAAAAGGATCTACCGCCTGCAGTCGATTTTGATATTCTAGGTATTATCAACTGGCCGTAATTTCGAGATTGCAATAGACGTGACGGACTATAATGCGTTAAGAGCTCGCTCAAGTACTGGGGAGCTAAACCATTCAGTGCTTTGTAAGTAATCAGCAATATTTTAAAATGTATACGATGTTTAATAGGCAGCCAATGCAGTGTTGACAGAACCGGGCTAATATGGTCATACTTCCTGGTTCTGGTAAGAACTCGAGCTGCTGCGCTTTGGACCAGCTGTAGTTTGTTTATTAAGCGTGCAGGGCAACCACCCAGTACTCTGTTTTTTCAGAATTAAGTAGTAGGAAATTACTAGTCATCCATCAGCATAACAGTGAAAACTAATGTCATGCTTCCTAATAATATCTCCTAAGGGTAGCATGTACAGAGTGAACAGCAACGGTCCTAGTACTGAGCCTTGTGGTACGCCATACTGAAATTCGGATCGATAAGACATCTCTTCATTTACTGCTACAAACTGATAACGGTCAGATAAGTATGACTTAAACCATGCTAATGCAATTCCACTAATGCCAACATAATTTTCGAGTCTATTTAAAAGACCTGATTGGCTAAGAAATAGATAAACACACATTTTCCACACATAAACAGATTAAAGTATATCTCCATCGATTATGCAGCTGACACTCAGACCCTGAAGCTAGGCACATCGTGACCTTCCAGGTCGCAGATCTGTTGCTGGGCGCCAACCTGTTGAAGAAAACAAACCAGTCCATCTCCATTAATGCCACTTGTTCCTTAACCCTGTAACCAAGAAGACTAACACACGCACACCTACACACAGCTTCTTCAAGGTTGGATTTGGCCAGGCTCTAATTATAAACAGGAGAGTCTTCTCAAAACATCAAAATAGTACATTCTTTCTCTCAAGGAGAGGACACTTTAATCTAAATGGAAAGTAAGGCTTTAACAAATAAATGGTCCCTTAAACTATAGACTTCAATGACCCCTGTGACCATAGTTGTCAGGGCACCCTAGAAAAGCAGATGGATATAGTGACATGTTAAAGAAGTCCATACTTCATTTCTGAAAGCTGGGCTAAATGAGCAAGCACTGTAACTGCATTCCTGGCATTGGGCCAGACCCTCAGTCACCTCTCAGATATACAGACATAAGAGAATACATGAACATTTCAGTAATCACACTGGTAACTTCTATAACAAAGTAAAATATCATAAGCCTAGATAAGTCATTCAACTCATGTGATATTTAGAAGGAAAAATATTGATTAATGCCTTGATTATAATCACTCATTAGATATACATTGAAGCAGCTAGTGGATTCCAGAATCCACCCCTTCAATTTCAGACACACCCTGTATATCTATACACTGAAAAAATGGTGTAGAAACAATTTTCACCTTAAGCAATTTTTTAACAATTAACAACAAAAAAACGGTTAGTAACATTAAATTAAACAGCATTTTGAAGTAGAAAGCCTGAAATAGTATTTTTATGTAAAACGTGCTCCAATAATCTTTTGTTTTTCTGTTTACAACTTTGATTTGTTTTATAGTTTCAAAGGCTATGCTTCCAAATGCTCCCAAAACCACTAAATCCTTTATTAAACTAGATGTTTTGTCATTGAAAATAATTGATATATAACTGAACATAAATTATAATGAAAAAGTTAAATAATATTAATAATTAAATTGAATAAATATTTTTTTCAATTAAGATTACCATTGAAATATATAATATTTAAAATATTGAGTTTTTCATTATTTCTTTATGTAAATGTTTCATATGTAGATTTGAATGCTTTTTTTGCTGATTAAAACATGACACTTTTTGAGCCATGTGAATTTTTCTTGGTTTATTTAAAATGAATATATTAAGTTGGGAGTTGGCGGGTTTGTATGGCTAACCCTAAAGCACCAGACTAAAATGTCTGACAGTTGTGTATTGAACTTTGTTAAAAGCACTTTTTTAAAAATCTCACCAAGCACACCATGAGCCAAAAAAATGACAGAAAATTGTTCGACGAAACCTTTATAAATAAATGAAATAAAAGTTTTTGTGTGGCGAATTTCCAAATTTGAATTGAATTAGTAATATATTACAATATTTCATAGGCAGTGTATCATGCCTTAATGAATCCATTTGGACCTGTTTAATTATATTTAGGGCTGGTTTCACAGAAAGGGCTTTGATTAAGCCAGGATTAAGCCTTAGTTAAATTAGGATATTTAAGTAGCTTTTATAAACTTGCCTTAGAAGAAAAAAAAAACAATAGTACTGGTGTACATTTTGAGACAAGATATGTCAGTGAAAGTGGCTTTCAGTTTAAACAGCTCAAACACGCATTTTAGTCTGGGACTAAGCTTAAAATTTGTCTGTGAAACCAGGCATTAGTTGCATTACTTTATATGTTAGCATTTTACAATCAGTAGTAATGAGACTGAATCTAGATGTTTATTCTATCTTTAAAGAGTCATGAAAGTATTTGTTAGGCTCAAAGTACATTTTCTCCATCAACACAGTCTACTTTTTGAGATGAGATTTTATTGTCGAAAAGTGGAGAAATTGAACGACAACAACTTATTGACCCAGGCACAACACATTTCAGCTGTAAATCTTTAACGGCACATCAACTGGTATTTATCTGTTTTAATAAGAGGATGCTAACTGAAGAAGAAAGAGTTACATGGTTCACTTGAGGTTGACTCTAGGGAAATCAGTCGGGTTGTCTGCATTACGAGTCATTTAGTTTCAGTTGAGTCACTACACTTATTTGTTGTTAGATGCTATTTATCTCCCAGTGGGAGATTTGAGAAATGTCAATGAAACAGCCCCACAATAGTGAGCATTTAGAAGTGTGAAGAGTGCATGTCTTCACTATTTAACTGAGAGTAACCAGACCCTTTCCCGCAGATCCTCTATGTAGTTAACCTTTGAGCTGTACAATCTAACAACGGCATTGTTCCTATGAATTTCACTACTCTAATTTACAAAATGAACTTAGTCACAATGATATACTTGTCAAAATGGTTTTAACACCAGAATAAGAATATTCATGATTTTAAAGCTGAAAATACAGAATAATTTTAGAAGAATATGCTTGCACTCTGTCACTGACTAGATATATTTAAAATAATGTTGGCCACTTTTTACTGGTAACATAAGACATTTGGCGTTGTCAGGACCCACACATATTCCCCCATTGCATTATTATACATTAAATTCAACACTATATAGTTTAGTACTGACACTAAAACTCTGAAAACTTAAATTTTTTCTCACACAGTAATTTGTATTTTTGGGTGAACAATACATATTGTTGCTTTTTTGTATTGCTATATATTGTGATATATTGATATTGTGTATTGTTACCCCTACTTGTCTATATTTGGGGTTGTAATACAAAGTAAATGTCAAATAAAACATTTTTATTTTTCAAATAAAAATCAGCTAATTTGCATGTCCCCATATACTTTATATAGTGTAAATAATTTAGTTAATTTAAAAATAATTTAATTGTATTAATGTCAAACTTTGACCTATATTAAAATGATTTTACTGTCTACATAGTTTTTTCCCCTCTAAAATTCAGAATTTATCTTTGCAGTTTCTGTTCAACCTGTTATGATATAATATCCCCCTCTTTAAAATAATAGTTTTATCATTATGATGACATCATATTTACAGGAGTAATATCATGTTTTTGACCACATGGTTAAAACAAAGATTAGTTTTTCTTTTATCAGTATTTCATGACGTTTATATGTATATTGTCCTTGTCAAGTTCAAAAGTTTGACTGTTATCACAAAGCATATTGATTAATTGTATCATTTATTTAATTACAATCTGTGATTTAGGCACTCTTTGAAGTAAGTATATAAATTTCATTGCATTTTAGTGTTAGGATTAAGGTTAATAACTCTAAATAACTATTTGCAGATTTAGAATCAGTCCCTGGAAAAACACAAATTTGTTCACCAATTTGAATATTTGCGTGGACGTATCCTATTGTGGTCCCTCAATGGTGGGATGGATGGTTTGCCTGGAAGTATGTATCTGATAACTTTTATTTTAATAAATCTCCTGAAATTTCCTTAGAATGGGGTCTATTACCAACTCAATGCACGACTACAATAATTCTAATAGGTTCACAAAGTTTCACCATAAAAACAATAGCAATTTTCCCTATTACCTTACACGGCCTACACACACATATGTTGATAAGTGTCACTTATCTAAAATGTGCATAAAAGTAATTTAAAGCATGTTAAACACTTTGGAAATGTTCCCTCTCTCTTTATAATGTCTTATTCTTAGTTTTTTTGGACTGGCATTATGCTATCAGCGTTCTGTCTCTCTCAGGTCATCAAACTCTCTCGGGTCGTCTCTCAGAACTGAATCAGCTCGTGTAAACATGCTAGGCTGCTCCCAAAGCACTCTGCTCACATTAGTGAGGCCATAACATGCGATAAGTCTGATAATAATTCCATCTTTTCCTCTGACTCTCTAACAGTATCCCTGAGACAGGAGGACAGCCATAAATGCAGGAAGTTTCAGGATTTTGTGTGCGTAAGTGGAAGACCGCACGGTAGCAAAGTTAAAACAATGAACGATTGCAGCTTTTCATAAATGGCCATAAATGGCTTTTTAGCTTTTTAGAGTTCTTCTCTTTGGCTCCTTTCTGTCTGAATGATGGCATTGAACTTTTCTTGCCTCTGACTTGTGTCTATTTTCCATGTGTCTTTTCTGTTCGTTAAGCTTCTCACACAAACATAGCCTTTGCCAAAAAATGAATACAGCTTTTTAAATATTTAAATTTAAATACAGCTGAACATTTTTTCACCATCAATATTTTTTAACTGCTGTAAAACTACGGCCATACCGTGTGAATACCGAACTTTTCTGTATTGATTTTTTTTACTGGACCATACACTAAAAAAATGATTGCTGTGATTATTTATCACAATTCAACATTAGAATAAGAAATAATGCGTTTTTCAACTTAAAAAAAGTACGTGTTTTTGCTTGACTTAAATATTAAGTTTAGTTAACTTTAGTTAAGTTGGATATTTAAGTTATCTCAACAAATTTGAAGTTGTTATAACTAATTGCAGCAATGTATTTTACCCAAGTTTTGAATTACACACATACTGTATTTTTGAGAAAGGAATAAGAAAATGTTCAACTTTCAGGACAGGGCTGATGCTGTGTCACACCTCATGTCAATTACCCTTAAAAAGCATCCATTAGACATTTGGTGTAAACTTTACAATTAAACTCTTCATTGCAAATTGACATTGGTGCATTTTCTATTTTAAATAAGAAGGATTCAGTCACAGCAAAAGGATAAGATGTATATCATACTCTATATGATGGAATAGGCTACATTAATGTACAATAATAACTGTTTTTTAACTGCCATGTGTGGCATTTCACTACCTTAATGTGTTTTTCCTGCTCTAACCTGTTTATTTTGTCATGTTTATTCTGTAGCCTATATCACTCCCTTTCCCAATACATAGTTTTATGATTCTTCATATAATTTAATTTTATGCCTAGTGGAATTATTACACATAATCCCGCTAAAACATCAAATCAATACAATTACAACAAGCTCCATGGTAAAAAGGTGTTCCCAGTATTGATCAGAAATTACACCATTCATTTTCATATGAAAGTATCTACATTGAACATGCCGAGCACTCTCAGATCAAAAGGTTTCTTCTCTCAAGTTCATCCGAGCACCCTTTCATCCGCACAACAATCACCGCGTCAGAGGATATTATTTGTAGAGTTATCATAGCGTAAACACTCAGCCAATCAGTTTGTGCTTGTATTATCTGGCGTGGCTTTCTCAGTGTTTATTCATACTGATAAGCTGAAGTGTGAGCATCAATATCTACTGTGTGTTGTTTCTCCTCATTGACTTTTATTGTTGCACTTGCTGGGCGACCACCGATACAATCCTAAAAATTTTACAACAGAAGCCATGGGAAGTGTTCCTGTAAATTGTATGCGTAATATAAACAGAGGAACAAGCAATCTGTATCAATCTTACACATTGTAGGCTGATATAATATTTATATTTGCTGAAGAAAATGTCCTTAAGAAAACATGTACAGACCATGCACCACTGAGATTTACACAATTTTATACGCCTTCATGACCGGCCATGACACGAGGATTTACACTTTAATCTGTTCCTGCATTTATGGGAGCTCAGAGAGAAAGTGCCCATGTTGCCTTTACCTGCAAGACGCATGCATGTGTTGGAAGAACGTGATATGTAATCTAATGACAAGTTAGAAGATGAATTACTAAAGACGAATAAGAGTAGATTTATTAATTGAGTAGAATTAATTAGGCCTAAGTATTCAGCAGAGGTGGAATAATAGTTAACAATACTACTTAATATTTAACATTATTGATCTCTGACTGTAGGCCTACTGATGCTGAGCTGGACGATGCCATCTTTTTTTTTGTAGAACTGCTTTATGAAATGAACTAATTTAATAATTGATGATCTTTACAATGGAACTGAATTAACACTGAAATGACTTTAGCTGAACAACAGCCGAAATGCGTAATTTTTCCGTTTTCACTGTAAAGCTGCTTTGAAACAAAAAAGCGCTATATAAATAAAGGTGACTTGACTTGAGGTGGAAGAGTAAACACAAAATAGCCATTTTTAGCAGCTATTCATGAGAAGAATGCAGATTAATTTGTATGACTGTCTGATAAGTGGGCCAATTTTTGTGGGCCAAACCCCTGAAATGAATTTTATGCCCTTCTGATTCCATTGTCCTGAAGTCAATGGGTTTTTTGAATGGGTTTTTGGTTAAAAGTCTGAAATAAGGTCTGTGGTGAACACAAGCTCAAGATATTTCTATATTTTAATTCTATGACATAAAATATATCAGTAATATATGCTACCCCCATTGTGGTTTTTATAGCTTTTACTTGTCATGAAAAAGGTGGTTGCTAACAAGTTGCTAAATGGAGAGAAATCTTTTTTTTTTAAATAAAGACTGAAGTTGTTTAGGTTTAGCTTTTTACTTCTGTCGACTGTATTTGGGCTTCATTCATAAAAATTCATAAAGATTGTGTTTATTTGTGAAGATTATCATAAAGAACAAAAGAGCTCTGCGGAGCTCTACAATAATAAAAAAGCCAATGGAAAAATCCTATAGGGACCTGGCCTATAAATATGTAATTACTGCGGCACTCTATTAGTATGCAATCTGGGAAAAAATTACAGAAATATGTAAACTTCAACTCAATCTCATGAGAAATATGTTCTATTTGAATTATGTCATTGATCTCATATGAACTTATACGAAAAAAATGTAAGCATTAAGAAGGTCCATCCCTGACCTTAACCATCATAGGGCATAAAAGCAGATCATACGAAAATGTATGAATGATATCATACAAATTCATATGAATTAGCTATATTTAGCTACTCAAACACAAAATAGTAGCTTTTTAAAGAGAGTTTGTTGGATTTGTCTGTTCATCCATATTATTTGCATATTATTACATTTCCCAAATTTTATTCCCGACACTTACGTTTAAACATAATCGAGTTGTTAGTCAATATTTGTAATTTGAGCGCTCTGATAGTTGTCTCATTAAAACACTTGAAGATTAATTCCACTGGCTAGTTAAGTGATCGGGATCAAGATGACTATTGATTAACCACCCCTGCCTTCTTTACAAATCAATGACGTATAATTAACATTTCCAGCTCTCATTTTCTTCCAGAGTCTTTATTCTAAATGAATGTCAGTCATTTAGAGATTTGAGAGGAATTCTTTGCATCAAAAGCGCCATCGTCACAGTTGTGTGTGTCAGTGCGAGAGAACACGCTCACACACAGCAGAACAGGAAGGCGCCCATTTCCACACAATTCGTTTTATCCCTTCTTTTGTACCACACGTTAAATGGCAAGCCGTTTTAACATTTAATCATTTAAACCTACTAGTCTCTATTTTCATGCTACTACTTATTTTTTAGATACTGTAGGCTACTTATTCATTAGCTAGTGCTTATTCTTTAGATACTAGTGCCTTTTCTTTAGATACTAGTACTTATTCATTAGATACTAGTCCTTATTTATTAGATAGCCTACTAGTGCTTATTTAATAGACTTATTCATTAGATACTAGTACCTTTTAATTAGATACTAGTACTTATTAAATAGCTACTAGTACTTATTCAATAGATACTAGTACCTATTTATTAGACAATAGTATCTTTTGTAATTTTTACTAGTAACTATTCTTATCCTACTAGTCACAACTGCTTTTTTATAGTCTTATGTTAAGACAAGTCAGAACGGCCACTGTAGAGTTCAACTAAAAATCTTACTAGTAAAATAAAAATTCTTACTAGTAACATTTGGAATAAATACTAGTATCCAATAAATGGGTACTAGTATCTATTGAATAAGTACTAGTATTTAATTAATAAGTACTAGTATCTAATAAATAGGTACTACACTTTAAAAATGCTGGGTTGTTTTAACCCAATTTTGGGTCAAATATGGACAAACCCAGCTGTTGGGTTAAATTTATAAATTGCATTTTTTAATCCAACAATTGGGTTTGTCCATATTTGACCCAAAATTGGGTTAAAACAACCCAGCATTTTTTAGAGTGTAGTGTCTAATGAATAAGTAGTATCTATTGAATAAGTACTAGTAGCTAATTAATAAGTAGTATCTATCTAATGAATAAGTACTAGTATCTATTTAATAGGTACTAGTACCTAATGAATAACTAGTATCTAATATATATGTACTAGTCACAATTGGAATACATACTAGTCAGAACTGAATAGTTGATATCTGAATGACAGATCCCCATAGAAGTCAATGGCAAAAAAATGTTACTAGTAACTAGCAAAAAAATGTTACTAGTAACTAAAGAATAGTTACTAGTCACTATTGAAATAAGTACTAGTATCGAATGAATAAGTACTAATATCTATTTAATAGGTAGGCTACTAGTATGTAATGAATAAGTACTAGTATCTAATAATAAGTAGTAACTAATGAATAAGTACTAGTATCTAATGAATAAGTACTAGTATCTAATGAATAAGCACTAGTAGCTAATAAATAAGCACTAGTATCTAATAAATAAGGACTAGTATCTAATGAATAAGTACTAGTATCATTAAAAAGGTACTAGTACCTTAAGAACAAGCACTAGTAGCTAATGAATAAGTACTAGTACTTAATGGAATAGATACAAAATAAGTAGCCTACTAGTAGCATTAAAATAGAGACTAGAAGGTTTAAATGATTAAATGTTAAAACGGCTTACCATACACGTTACAAATGTCTGGGAGAATCATGATGTTAAGACAATAGTGTACAAAGATGTTTTTTTTTTACTTGTTAGTTGGACGCAAATTAACGAAGGTCAAAACATGAGTTCCACGTCCCATACGGCCTACGTGTCTGCAGACTCTGCACGCACTCAGCACGCGCTGTCTGTTTGCTCAACTCCGCCAACTAGTGGATTTACAGAAGCATTTTACATTTATTAAAGTATTATTTTAGAGGACACTTTATCAAACGCGACTCATGAATATTATTCGAAAATACCAACCTTCAAAAAGACCTTATTCAATGGATACTTTCTGGGTAGGCGTACTACAATACTTTTCGAAGGAGTTTTTAGCCTATAGGCTTCCTGGGTGTTGATCATTCATCTGACACAACACATCTTTCAGAAAAATGTCCTAGTGACAACAATTTACAGGTTTTTATTCAAATTAGATATTATATTAGGAAATTAAGACAGTAAGGTCATCAAAGCCCCATTTTCATTCACAAAAATATTATGTAGAATGAAAAAGGTGCATAAGCCAAGGCTATGCTGATTTTAGGGGTGTAAGTTCCAGTCAGTGTAAAGCAATTTGATAAAATGACAGTATAATAATAATAATAATAATAATAATAATAAAAACCCTCACCAATGATTAATAAGAAGTTAAATGTATTTCTAATAATAACCTTAAACAACTAAATTCAAACACTAGCTGTTTTTGTTTCCAAATTTGTAGGCCTACATTTTTGTACAATTCAACTGATGTGCACTACAGTTGTGGCATGGAGTATTTTACAATAGCATCAAACACAAACACAGTTGATCCAATCAGAATTTGGAATCTGAACTATTCAAGGAATAGTTTAATTCAAAATGAAAATTCTGTCATAATTTACTCACCTTCGAGTTATTTCAAACCTGTCTGAATTTCTCTCTTCTGCTGAACACAAATAAAGATGTTTTGAAGAATGTCGGTAACCAAACAGTTAATGGACCCCACTGACTTCCATAGTTGGGAAAAAAATACTATTGAAGTCAATGGGGTCCATCAACTGTTTGGTTACTGACATTCTTCAAAATATCTTATTTTGTGTTCAGCAGAAGAAGAAAAAATCATACAGGTTTGAAACAACTTGAGGCTGAGTAAATGATGATAGAATTTTCCTTTTGAAGTGAACTATTCCTTTAAATACGCCTACATCATTCCATTCAAGTCGAAATGCATGTACATAACTGCACAGAACCCATTGACAATTATCCTTAGTTTACATGTCACTGTCAGGGAGGGAATATGTATTCCTGTGGGAGAATGCCAAATTATTTTTCTTAATAAAATAATTTTTTCATGAAAATGCATGCCATTTATATTTTTGTTATGCACCAACCATGTTATAATGACAATAAGGCACTTGAGGCCGTGCTATATTGTGAATATACCCCTGCTTGTTGTGCTCCGCCATGGAATAAAAAGTAAAAAAGGTAATCGCGACTTTTTGTCTTGCAATTGGAAGTATATATCTCGCATTTCAGACGTTATTACTCGCAATTGCAAGTTTATTTCTCACAAGTCAGCAAGTTATAAACTCGCAATTGCGAGAAAGTCAGAATTGTGAGATGAAAAGTCTCAATTACCTTTTTATTCTGTGGCGGAAACAAGCTTCTTTAAATATACCACGGCTGAGAAGTTATAATTTCAGAACCAAAATGTAAATTAGTTCTAGTATTATACAGCTGTTAATGTTCAGAGTCATATTGAGATCACAGGGTTGGATGGCTTGAGCCAATGACTCATTAGTTCATTATTAACACTGGTTGTGTGTAAGTGCTGGGTGGGGTTTGGACCTCCCTCTGGGGTCTCTTGAGCTATAAAAGCATCATGGTCTGGTGAGAGAGGAGCAGATCAACGCCAACAATCAACATCAGCTCTACACAATCCTTCTAGGCCTGAACATCTATTGCAGAGTAAGTATCATTTTGCTTCTTTCACTCTTCAGTTGATGATAACTTTAACATGACGGCATCAGAATCAGCACCATTGATAGCTCTGTGACAAAATACATCAGTGAGTGAACTTGAAAAAAAAAACCGTTCAGTATAGAACAAGAGTCTACTAGAAATGTTTAAATGTTCTGTAGAATTGCTCTACACAGTCTATCTGGATCAAAAGTGCATCCTACTTTGTATGACTCCCAAAGGTTTTCTCTCTGTGTCTATCAGATGGCAAGTGCACTGAGATCCTGGACTGTGCCGCTGGCTCTTGTGCTGTGTGTCATTGCGTGTCTCAGCAGCCTGGCCGAAGCTTACCCGCCCAAACCTGAACCTCCAGCGGGAGATGTGGGTCCAGAGGAGATGGCCAAGTACCACACGGCTCTAAGACACTACATCAACCTCATCACACGACAGAGGTACGGCTACCATTACCTGTGCATTACCTGCGTATAATTACATGGGTAACACGTTACAATAAGGTTATTTGTTACCATGAACTAACAATGATGAATACATGTATTAATCTCAGTTAACGTTTTTTTCTACATTTACTAATAAATTATTCAAATCAAACGTTGTATCTGTTAATATTACTTAATGGACCTAAATTAATATGAACTTTTTATTAACAAATGTTAAGAGATATTAATAAATAGCCTACTGCAATTAATGTTTTGCTCATTGTTAGTTAATATTAACTACGTTAAAAAGTGTTCCCATTACATGTGTCAGTGCAGATTTAAACAGATGAATCACGATTAGGTGCTAATAGTAGCACTGATTAGTTATTAGTAAAAGTTAATAATAACTTTCCTTAATAATGGTCAGAACATGATATATGCAGAATTTAAAACTAAATGGAAATGTCATGAAACATTTTATTTCATATATTTTAAACATTTAGTATTAAATTAAATTAAACTTAACATGATTATTACATTAGTCATCATTAACTGATAATGAACAAAACTTTTATTAATGTAGAATAATTCTAAAGTCTGCATATACTAATATGTACATTTGAAATGAACATTAGTTATGAATGAATGAACATCATTTAACATTGAACAATAGGCCTATATTTATATATTAACATTAGCCTATAGATTATTAATGTTTGTTCATTTCTTATTATTGGAAGTTAAGTGTTATAATTGCAAAGTCTATTGTCTTAGACAACCATAATTCATGAAACAGTAGAATAAATTCTGTGTAAATTGTTTGAAATGCATCTAAATGGTAACACTGGACTGAATGCAACAATATGTTTAAGAATTATTTTACAAACAATTTATACAGAATTTTTTTCCCCGTTCGTAATTCATGATTAAAGCCCATTGTACAGATGCAACCCAAGCTGAGTAAGATCAGAGGATTCTTGAAATATGATTCTTTGGAAAACCCCCCAGAAAACAGCTAATGGCCCAACAAAGATTTTCAGATGGTAATGGAGATGATGCCTACATTAATGGAATCATGTCTAACACATCTCTCTCTCGCTCTCATCATAATGATGTCATTTACTGTGAACCAGTGTATTTTTTCACATCACAGCATTTTCCAGTCAATGGGTTACTCTTGCCTTTATTCAATTTGTTTAAATATCCCTTACAAACAGTATATAGCAGGTACAGTTATGGTATTAAATATTGAGAATATAGTACTTCGATATATAGGCCTAAATATCGTTTTCATATTCCTGTAGAATGATATTTAGGTCCTCAAGAGTACTTAAGGAATACCGTGGTACTGCCGCAGTGAAAAAGAAAAGAAAAAAGTATTATAATATACCAGAAATTCTAAGCTAAAAGCTAAAACCATAAAAAAACATTTTCTTTACTTGAAATAAAAAATATAAAAAAACGTTTTATTTTTATTTTGATTCAGTAGTTGTTCTCATTTTCTATAGTTTAACTTGATGAAATTATATATGTTTATATAGTATGTTAATGTTAGTCCCTAAGGTTCTCAAGCTTCTTTTTGTTTGCAAATCTCTTTTGTTTGTAAAGCTCATTTGAGCAATGCGGTGTGTGAAAAGCACTAAACAAAGAAATTGAATTGATTTAAATCCAGTCCCACTTAGCAATGCAAGAGGATTCATATGAGAATAAACCAAATCTATTTTACAGTTTAAACAAAACCTCTTTTTTTGTGTGTGTGTGTTCATGGTTTTACCAAATTGTGCGTTGCTATGTTTTTATCTGAACACTCACATATGTGCAAGGGGTGGGCTGAGTTGCCAGATATCATTCAACCTGTACGCAACCCCTCATTATTGCGCTGTGCGCTAAGATAGATTGTTATTAAGTGGGATTAACATGTCTGGTAACGTCTCTGATGATGCATGCTAGAGATCTACCCTGATATTTTCTGCAACGCGTGTAACCTTAAAAGGCCACAATTAAATGACGTTCATGTGTTATTTTGGTTCTGTTTCTTGTTGATTTCCTTATTTCTCTGAATTGATCATTTATCTCCAGTTAAATCAGGAAGTTGGATTGTAATCCTTTTTGGTGCTTGTTTGTTCATTTCTGCTGTTGCTCACAATTAGGGTAATGGAATTTGAACACAATTACTAAGCACATACACTGTAAACAAAAGTTGCTGCCTTAAATTTTTAAGTACAATCAACTTGGATGTTTAAATCATTTCAACTTAAATTGCATTTAACTGACTTAAAAACATGAGTTGAATCTTATATAACTTTAAAATGTGAAAATTGCTTAACTTATTTGGATGAGTTAAAGCAATGTAAAAGCATATGTTGTCAACTTATTGATCATACAATTTATTACTTGTGCTTCAGACTTGAATGACAGCTCAAATCCTAATTCATTCTCTGACATCTTGCTTTTCATTCTTCAGATACGGGAAGCGCTCCACCCCTGAGGACGCTGTGGCTGAACTGCTGTTCGGTGATGATAAACAGGACGTCAGGCCCCGGTGAGCAGTGAGGGCTTTGTGATAGGGCTTATATCATAGGTTTGTCCCAGACAGCGACATGTGTCTGCCCAGTTCCGGCCCACATGTGGTACATGTGGTTTCCACGCGTACCAGATGTGGGCTGGATCTGGGCCAACACTATGTTGCTGTCTTGGGTATAACTGCACGTTATATTTAATCACAGTCACAGTCAGTCCAGAGATATTCAGACAAACCCGTTGTGGAGATGTGAAAATGAATGATTTTGTTTTTGTGCAGCATGGAAGACTTGTTATGGTGATGCGACTTCTCTCTCCTCCTCTGTGGCTGGTGCCGTGGTTTTCTTCATCCATCCATCTCTATGATAATAAATGAACAGCAGAAACCAGCATGAGCCAAACTCTCATCAAAATGAGGCTCCAAAAACACCTCATGATCTGTACATGTCTATCAGCCTCTTTTTTCTCTTTCTATGATTTAATTTACGCTTTGTGAAAGACAATTGTAAATAATTTATTATTCACTGACAAAATTGACAATAATAAAAAATAACTGAATGTTGAAAGCTTGATTCCTCTCTTTATTTATGCATTTACATTTATTAACCTTTTCTTAAACAAATAAAGAAAGATTGTGTCTGAAATAGGACATTTGCACACCACTAGATGGAGGAACTCAACAATATTTCTACATTTTGAAAATTTGCCAGTATTATTGTTTCATATCACAGCTTAGAAGTTTTGTTTTTTATTGTTTTAAGGTAAATAAAAAATACCACAAATATTCCCATTTGCACTAAACAAAAACTGGACAGTCTTTAACGTTATATGGTAGGCTATGTATTGGGCTATAAAAAAAAACTGAAATAAAAATATTTATATTAATCTATCTAATGATTTATAGGCTATTTGTCTTTCAAGTGAGAATGAACAAATACCATGAATAGAAATAGTCCATACCATATTTTTGGACATGTAGCATGGTACCACTTTTTTATTTTAAAGTGCCTGATTCAGTACATTTTCAGGATACTTTGGAGAAACAACCAAGCAAACTGATGGTAGCCATAGTGTATTCGGTAGGCTAGTCTATAGTTTTAATTAGGCTAATAGAAAATATAAATAATTTAATAGACAGAGAGGCTGCGGTATTAGGTGAATTGATCTTAAAACTGTAAAGGTTTGAGTGATTTAATACGATGTAGTGGGGGGGGTGATGTTGTGGGGTCCGCAGAGAGGCGTGGAGTGTGTTGCCCCTTTAAGACTCACAGCATCTCAGTAAAACAAAAGCGCATCGCCGCCGGTCAGATACGTGATGTAAAGCAGTTACACAAATTGTTTAAATATTCGTTTAGTTATCAGGTGACAAGAGGTTGACTGAGCAGATAATCTAGTTTAAAGTGTTCGTGTGATTATATTGCTGTCTGTGAGACTCACTGGTTGCTGTGTTATCAGGTGTGTGGTAAATAAGACGCGAAATTCTTAATGATTCGAAAGCCGATGGATTATACGCGTTAATTCGGCGACCATCATCATGACCGCCGTCTGCAAAAAGTGAAAGACGTGCACTGCTGGTTTATTTCACCCTGTCAGACATCACAGGTGAGTCAAAGGCGTTCATGACAGATAGTGAAATTCAGCTCATTACACTCTTTCTGCACAGCGAGCTACGCGACGCGATAAACAAGTATATAGAGTTTGATCTGAACTGAATTTGAGTCTTTTTCACTAATGTCAGTGTTTATCTAAGATACTCGCGCTAACAATACAATGGTATTATTACATTGCCTATTCTGGACATCTGGTTTAATGGTAATATGGTATTCTTTGGGGAGGCTATCATGTAAAATAACACGGGATAAGAAAATGGTAATCAGCAGTGAATATAGCTATAAGCGCACCATGCTTTACCATCTGATACCGTCACTGTACCATAGGCTACTACATAACTAAATGTGTTCAGGCTGTATTTAAAATGAAAACCATGCATTTTTTTAATAGATCATCATCATTGTTTTTATTACAGTTATTTAACAGTTCGGATAATTTACAATGACGTCACCCATGATTTAGTTGTTTCCACTAAATCACAAGGAAAAGATAGATGCTGTAATTATGATTATAATGGATAGGTATACTTTATTATACATGTATATGAGCGAAAACGACAACAACTGCACTGCATGATGCTTAGGCCAGAGTTTTTCCCCTCAGCAAATATAGTAATTATTATTCATATTATTAATTTCAAACAAATAATTTTTATTTTATATATATATTCTTCTTTTTCTTCTTTTTTTCCATTTCCCCCCCTATTATGGTTATGAGACATTGTCAGGGTTATTTAGGCTACTTGTTTTTATAAGCTATTTTGTAGTTATAATGTTATTATTTATTTTTAATTAAATTATATGTATTTAAATTCCTATTACCATATTTCTATTATTATTGAATTTATTCTTTTAAAGTTTTTTTTTGGTCTGTTCTTTTAACGTGTTTGCTGGCTTGTGTGGGAAAGTCGACACCTCTTCAACTCCTACATTCTTTTCTTAGTCTCATTCATAAACATGACATGACCTCTCTGCTTCTGTTCCACTCTGTGTGTGACAGCTTTACCCACATGTGCAGCGCCAGGGACGGTTTCCAAGAAAACCGGTGATGTAGTCAGTGCACTCAATAAAAACAAGTGACATTGCAAGACGCGGTATATGACTTAGAAGGTCTAAGATGTTTCATATTTGATTGATTTTGTTTTGATTTTAAAATTGTTATTGGCTGTAAGGTAATTTACATGTCCTCGACTGAATAATATGTACTGTGAGACACCAACATGCCATTTTCAGGCACTCGTTTGGCACATTATTGTACTCCAGGTGGCACAAGAGCTGCCAAAGAGGGAAATGTGATTATTAAATTATCAGTGTGTAGACACACAAAGACAGTTCTAAAAGCTGACCACAGATTGTCCTGAAACTTGAAACCAGCCAGCCAGTTACTTGAATAATGTACATCACAATCTCATAATAAAGATAATCAATTAACATTTCTAAATTACATGCCTAAACACAGAACAGCTCAAGATTTACTTTCCAATTTTCCAGCTCTTTTGCTCCATTCAAATACCCTACAGTAGAGGCTCTTGGGATTTCATGTGTTGCCAGGCAACCGTTGCTGCAGCTGCGCAGCCGGAGAGTTAATGCTATACAGTACTGTTAGTGCTGACCTCCCACTGTCATCTGCTGCCCTGACTGCCTTTGGTTAATTGAGCTTATGTGTGTAACTGTGTGAGTGTTTAAAATGGCTGTATCGGTGTAATTCAGAAGCACTAAAATCTAGTAAAAAAATATTTTTGCTGAGGAAACTGTGAGTGGTGCTTTGCTTGTGCAAACTCACAAGTGGATGGCCGAGACTCATTGCTGTTTGCACCTGTTATTAACATGTTTCAAATGTGTCAGGTGGAAACAGGGCCCATGGGTATTCTGGTCTCTGGATATTTTAAGTCCCTTCTTCAGTATAAAGTCAATATAAGTCAATAAAGTCAGGCAAAACATCATAAGTCTGATCAGGCTACGTTTAGTGAAGCTTAGTGCTGAATTCCGATTTATTGCTCAGATCCGAATTTTTTGTAGCTGTTTACATTGTTTTTTTTTTTAAATTTGGCCAATCTCAGATTCCAGTGTGAACAGATCATGGTCCTGGACTGACCCGCATGCGCAAAGGAACGAAAAATGACGTCACGCAGCAAGTGATTGCGTGTTTATTTATAGTGTGATCTTCCTCTGAAGCCAGCAAATTTATGCGCAGGCAATATAAAAAAACAAAGATGAGGATGCGAAAAAAGAGCAGAGTTTTTAAACATTTATGATACGAGCCCTCGTGTTTTTCTCGTATAGAGCTGTCACTGTAATACTTATAAGCTCTGACACATCACAGTCCTTCCATTGACTAACTTTCGCAACTGTCTTCATAACTTCAGGTTTGTAAAATCTTTGAAGTGACTCCCATGAGTGCAGAATTGTGACGAATGTTGCTCTAGAGTGACGTAAAAGCCTCATTAATTCGGATATGACTGTTCAGACTGAGGTTGCGTTGCAAAACATCTGACCTGTATCAGATTTCGGACCACATATGGAGGTGGCACAAATCAGAATTGAAAAGATCTGATTCCATGGTTTGTGCTGTTTACACTTTCATGAGAACAGAAAGAGTCACAAGTGAGCAAAACAATTTATTTTAGGCCACATTTACCTGCAGTCTGAACGTAGCCTTAGTGCTATTCATGTCCATAGTACAAATGATGCAGGATGAGTTACTGAAATTAAAGTTTATTATGGTTTTGTTCAAATCCTGCACTACAGTCGTGATTCTTCATATAATGAGAAATTATAAATACTGCTCTGCCTTCACCAACAATAGCTGCTTCCAAATGAACTCTGGTGTAGTTCGGCAGAGCCGTGGGTCTAGTTAACACGCTGGGAGACCTAAGGGTTACAGTGGGAGCGCTTCTGCTCCTCTAGCGTGCCATGTGCCGCCAAGCTGCCGGATGATGGCGCGTGTCCTTCTTGTGGGGGACCCAGAGTGGCTTTGGGTCAACTGGGAGAAGAGCAAGCTCTACCCTGTGCAGAGCATCTCTTTTCTTGGTATGGAGTTGGACTTGGTCAATATGACTGCACGTCTCACCAATGAGCGTGGGCATTGCGCCGCGGCACACTCTATGTGACCACACCGATCTGTCACCGAACATTCAGCCCTTGGTCAGACCTTGGACCTGTTGCTGCTTGCGACAGCCCCTCCCTGGAATTTTTCCCTGACCGTGTTTCTATGGGCCGGAGTGTCAGGCTGTTGTTGAAAATAAGATTTTGTTCTTAAGTGACTTGCAGGGTTAAATAAAGGTCAATAACAAGTGTCCAGGCATGTTGTTGTTACAACAGATGCCTCCAGAACAGGCTGGGCTGCTATGTGCAATGGGCATGCAGCTTGGGGTTCCTGGACGGAACCTCGAATTTAGTGGCATACTAATTGGTGACGGTTACATACATTAACCACCAAGACGAGGTACAATCACTTCGCAAGTCACACCTTGCCCGCCATCTCCTCTGGAGTCAGCAGCGGCTCAGGTTGCTCACCGCCATTCACATTCCAGACGAGCTCAATCGTGCAGCCGATGTTCCTTTACGACAGCTCACTCTTCCAGGAGAATGGAGACTCCATCCCCAGGTGGTCCAGCTGATCTGGAGTCAATTTGGGGACACACAGGTCGACCTGTTTGCCTCCCAGGAGTCCTCCCACCTCCCGCTCTTTTACTCACTGACGAGGCAGCCCTCAGCACAGACACTTTGGCACATTTGGCCCTGGGGGCCTACGCAAATACGAGTTTCCCCCAGTAAGCCTGCCTTACTGGCCCACCTGGACCTGGTTTTCGAACCTGATGCTCCTTGCGACAGCCCCTCCCTGGCGGATTTCCCTGAGGAAGGACTTTCTTTCTCAGGGACGGGGCACCATATGGCACCCGCGTCCCAAGTCACTGGGAAAGCACGACCTGATCATTGGGTTTCTGAGAGGCGCCAGGAGGCTAAATCCTCCCAGGCCCCCCTCATCACCTCCTGTTATCTCTCTGTGGTCCTTTACGGTCTGCAGAATGCTCCCTTTGAGCCGCTGGAGTCAGTTGCGCTTAAGGTCTCTAAAGACAGTGCTCCTGATCGCGCTCGCTTCCAATAAGAGGGTGGGGGACCTGCAGGGATTTTTGGTCAGCGAGTCATGCCTTGAGTTCGGGCTGGCCTCTTTAAGAAAAAGAAGAAAAAATGTTGGGCGGTACTTCATTTTGTTCATCGGGAATTGATTGGATTGTTGGATCGTTGTCATTTGCAATTGGTGTGATCTCATGTGAGTGACAGGTTGTCCCACCCTCACACCAGTAAACATTTCATCAGAGAAGAGATGTTGCTGCAAGGAGATGTATTTTACCTCCCCATCCTCATAACCTGTCAAATCCATCAATCCATAAATCAAGGGTCATAAATCATAAGGTACAGTATATTCACTACTCTTGTAAATTAATCAAAATACTACAGAGCCCCTAAGGAACCTTTGCAAAAATAAAAATATACAGACTTTCACATGCTCACGAGAAACATATCTCGTGAGGACACGAAAGTTTCTCGCGAGCACGTGAAAGTCTGTATATTTTTATTTTTGCAAACGTCCCTTTAGGGGCTCTGTAGTATTTTGATTAATTTACAAGAGTAGTGAATATACTGTACCTTATGTCAAAAATGATTTATGACCCTTGATTTATGGATTGATGGATTTGAAAGGTTATGAGGATGGGGAGGGGTTTTATGACAGGATATGAGGATGGGGAGGGTTTTATGACAACAGGTGGTTTTGTGTGACCTTTTGGCCGTGCTTGGTTCCGGTGTGTTTACGACCCGGCAATCTGCTTTGTGTGACTGTTAGGAATGTTTTCAGGGAAAGTTTTATTATATCAGGATAATGTTCACAGAACGTTGAAATTACGAACAGAGGATTCGTGGATATGATTTTCAGCCGGCACTGCATCATCCATATTGTCTGCGGGAGAGAATGAAACAAATGAGTTTAAAGAAATAGCATTAATGACAAATAAAAGCTTATAAAATAAAACTTCATTATATATTTTAAAGCAAAGTTTTAACATGTCGTGAGCTTAGAATTATACAGTTCTATTTCCGTTTAGGGTAGTTCTGAGATATTGAGCATCAAAGTTTTTAGATCCCAGCTGTTTTGTGAGATGGAACCTTTTTATTTTATTAATAACTACTAACAAAATATTTTTTTTACAAAAATAACACCACACAGGCATTAATAAACACCTAATGGATAAGATTATGTCAAAAACTCAATTTCGACCAGAAGTGGAGATAGAACCTTATAATTCTAAGCTCACGATGTGTTGAACTTAATGAGGTGATGTTATGCGTCTATCTGGCTAGTCACAGACTCTTAAATCTTTCTGATCAGATGAAATGTTACAAAGTAGGTTTTTTAAAAATAAAAAGCATTGCATATAAATAATCATATAAATATGGATTAAATTAAATAAGATGTTAATGTATAAGCATTTTAAAGCAAGTGTTAACATGTCTTGAACTTAATGAGGTGATGTTATGCGTCTGACTAAAGTCACAGTCGCCTTAAATTTTTTCTGATCAGGTGAAATGTTATAAATTAGGTTTTTCAGAAATAAAAACATTGCATATAAATAATCATATAAATATGGATTAAATGAAATAAGATGGTAAATTATCCACAATATACTGTCTCACACAGTTAAATAAAACATATAAATTAGTGAATAATAGTTCATATTATTTGAAACAACCTGTTAAATTACCAAGTATGCAAACTTTAATCTAATGCTCCACGAAATACTGTCTTACAGATAAATAAAACATAAAATAGTGAATAATAGTTGATATTATATTAAATAAGATATTAATTTACCAAGTATACACATTTTTATCTAATACAGGTTCCTAGGTTCCAATAATCTATTGCAACTTTACTCCAACTGTCCCACTATGTTGTCTGTAATTAATGTTGTTCCCCTGTTTTATGTTTGTATTGTAAATGTAATGTGTTTTGCAACTGCAATCGCTCATTACTTGGACTGGGCAAATGCCATTGTCCGTCTATGTGTAAACTGCTTGTTATCTACTGTCATTGTGAAGCGTCCTTGTGCTTGGGAAAGGCGCTATATATAAATTCAACTTATATACATCACGGTTATAGGTTCACACTGCAATATACTGTCTTACATAGATAAATAAAACATATAAATTAGTGAATAATAGTTCATATTATTTTAAATAAGATGTTAAATTATCAAGATACATCTAATACACCACGGAATACTGCCTTACACAGATAAATAGACATATAAAACAATGTTTATACGAAATAAGATGACATTTTATTAAGTATTTAAAACTAGTTTTAAACGTATGTTGAAGTGTACCTACCATTGGTGAAATTAGGAGGTCTTTTTGGCTCTGGTTAAAATCACAGATCCTTGAATTTCTAAGGTGTTTGCTCTCCGTTTGCTAAATTGAAAATGAAGATCGCTCCCATCATGACCACAACTGTCTCCAACTATAAAATCTTCTGATCTGAAGCATTCCTGTCTGGCGGGGAGACCCCAAAAAGGGGCCATTTTGACACTTCACACGGACCAGGCTGTAATTAGATGTTTATACCGGTGTCTTCAGGAAAAAGTCAAAACAAAATGGTCGCAAAGTTACATAATATATAGCCTACTCTTATCCATTGATTGTTATGATAAGATAAATTGTCCTTATTTCCTGGGGAGTTGTCCCCATCCTGTTTCTCTTGACACCTCAATGATTCCTTTTAAAGAGCAGATTTATTTTTCTAACATTTAAACTTACACATTAGAACACCCTCTGACTTTATGAATACACATAAATGACAGCTTAATGATTCTTTATATTTTGTGCATTTATTTAAAGTCTGCATGTGGGCCTACCATTCTGACACTAGTGATATCTCTGATAATATTAAAGGTGTTTATGAAATATTATTTCTAATTTTTTCAGCACATGTAGTCAGAGTCACAGAAAATAATAATAGTGCAACAAATAAGGAGATTATGTTTTATTTATTTTTAATCAGGTTTGTTAAAAGTATGCCTGAATGATGTTAGTTAATCTGCACTGACATGTATTTGGTATAACAATGAATTTTTTTTTAAAACCTGTTAAAATCAAGTAATGATGCAATCCTTTAAATCTTAACTTTGAGTGCAACAGAATTAAATGGATGTAAAATTATTATCATGTCACATGCGACATTAACACGACAGAAAAGACAGTAACACCAATGACACAACGAATCACCAATAATCACCAATAAGACCATAATTAGATGAGACTAAATTGTTACATTTGGCATAAAATCTAAATGAATAGCTTTGAATAAAGTTCATCTTTATATGGGGGTCACCGGGGTTATCCCATAAGAAAAGTGACATCAGTGACAATTTTCACGAAATTTCATTTTACAAAATGGATGATACAAGATGTCAAACCACATCTTGTCAATCGTAGTTGGCTATAATAACCAAATTAAGTAGTTTAATCCATAACTATTGTAAGGAAACTCAGCTTTTTGGAAATATTAATAATCAATAATAACTTATTATTATTAATTATGAATATTTGGGTCAGTTAATTGGATTAACTTGATGTGGCTGAATTAATATTACAATCAATTAATCAGTTCGTCCAACGAACTCCTTTGATTATTAATTTATTCTAAGAAAAGGGTATCTTCCATGGCCACAGAAGAATAATTATTCCTTAGCATGTACAGCACTTTGAGCAAGTAGCAAAACCGCGATCGTAAAAGTGACTTTGTATTGCAAACAAAACAGAACCAAATACATACTATGTACAAGTTTTATTAACTAAAAATAGATATTTAAATGAATATAAATAAACAAAACAACATACACAAATGAATACATAAATAGGTGAGTGGTAGAACGAAACCGAAAACGGAACTATTGAGAAGTTCCATGTAACTATATGAGAAGAACATCAGCATTTCATTTTCAAAGCATCAAATCAAAAGTATACTTGCATGCCTGGGTAGCGTACACTATTATTAAAGTTGTTGAAAACTGAAGTTGTTGAGGATTCTGCGAGTGTCAGATTTTGAAGTCTCAATCATTTTCTTCTTTGTTGGATGAAGAAGATATGATGAACTTGCATGGTGGGTTAGAGCCCTTTTTACAAACTCCCGAGATTGTCCTTGGTTCTTTGTGAGAGAGTGTCCTCTCTCTTCCATGAGGCCGGATCTGGTTGGGATCCAGGCCTGCTGGGAGGCCTCTGGGCCCCATGGAGGGGGGAGGGGTTTCCCCCGGATCACCCGAGATAGTGTTTGCAAGGATGAAAACTATCAAGAAGAGAGGAAGGGCTGGTGTGAATGCAATTTATAATCTGAGAAAAGTGTCCCACCTCTCATTGGCTTGACCAATAAGAAGGGTGGAAGTTCCAGGCGGGAATTTGGTTTGTTGCTCTTTGTTCTCATTGCCTTTGCACCCTGGAGGGGTGGAAGCCGATGAAGAAACTAGGAAATATTCTTGTAATACTAATATGTTGTTGTTATCGACATATCATGTACACAGTTATTTCGTTCTTCAAAATACCAAGTTATAGAGACCAAATATGCCACACATATGATTTCGGTCAACCATAGTATGCAAAGTCTGAAACATTAACCCATTAGAGTTTGCAAGAAAACGTAGACCAACAACATAAAGGAGAATCATGAGATGGAACATTAGATACATGTTAATACATTTATCACATGGTTATATATATATATATAGAATATATAGGTTTAAAAGGGTTCATTTCTCCTTCTCAGCAAGAATTAAGTGAGAGTCAGCACCCTCTGAACATTCCTTTGGAGGTCATGAAAGTCTCATTATCAGCCCTGTAACATGACACTGTTTCATTTGGGATGTTAGTTTTGGAGTTTCATAAACCTTTGTATATAATGAATAATTAGTGTGTGTCTGACGGATCCAGACCCTACAGATCTTTCGATCTTCAAGGATGGTAAAACATAATAAAAATACACTTTACTTTATATTTCGTTACATATTCTTGTACTTTTCAACTGTGAGGTTGAAGATGCCCACCTGGGAGACTCCAGAATCTCTACACTATTCTAGGTTATTATTTTTAAATATAATTTACATAATATATTTGATAGTTATGTATACATTATTGTATTTTAAATTTGGGATAAACTTGTCATAGGCATTAAATTAAAGCATTTTCCCTCTGACTGGGACCGAGCACTTCAAAGTTTTAATTTTAAAATGTAAAGAAATTGTAAACCTAAAGTGTTTTTCAAGTGTGATATGCCTGTAAAGATAGGGACAGAAAATGAACATTTCCATAGAATGACACAGAAATGATTTTGCATAAATTTTAACTTAAGGTAATATTTTACTTAACAGTATCTGCTCAAAAACTTTACAATTTTAATGCAAAACTGTGTAACTTAGTCATCTTAGATCTAATTTATACAAAGATATGTAAGCAGTATTTTGTCCATCGACACATAACAGCAAGCAGTATTCCTGTTACCGTAACTGTTTAAGCCTTTTCCACTATCAAAACATTTCAAAAGGATGCATTCGACAATATACGGCTTATTACGGTAATTTCAGGCTTTCCGCCAGCAAATGACGCCAGCTTTCTGGCAGAGCGGGGTCGCGGAATGATTTGAATGTTGAACAGTGAGATCCGGAGCTCAACAGGATAGGGTGTTTTGGACAGCGTAAATAATAAAAGATAGAACGAACAAAAACATCGCGATTCAAGCGGTAGACAACAGGTGAGGCGTTTGGGATGATTTTTGATGAAACTTGGGAGGTGGATGGCCGAATACTCTTTCAAGTATCTTAGCATGTGGTGTATGTAAAGTTATGTATGTAGGCTATTTGTATATGAGTGCGCCGCGTATGAAAAAATGATCCTAAATGAAAACTATGCAACTCCATGTCACACACAAAAATAATTGTATATGTGCATTATAGTTAATTTTTCAACTTAAACGTGTTCGTTTTTCAACTTAAGTGTTAGTTTGATTTATTTAATACGATTTTTTCTCAATAAAATCTGTAATTTATTCAATATTCTATTATTTGTCTATTTAAAAAAAAAAAAAGTAAATAAATTTACAAACACACCACACACACACTAATGGCCAAGAACAGTAATTTATTTAAAGTCATCTTTATCTGAAAAGATAATTCCTAGCGCGTGAAGATGGTTTATATATTTGGCACAATATAGCACAATGGTTTATAATTTTACAGCCAAAACAAAATATGTGAAAATCACCCATTTTAGTTCTTCAGGTTCTAAAGGGGTATGTTGTATCTTTTAGAAGTTTGCACACATTTTCAGAGACAAGATGTGTCTCTGTGGTCCATATAGGTAAAGTTTGTCTTGAGTGAATATTTAATTGTACACATCTTAAGGTCTTCAGAAGTCATAACTTCAGGGTCAATGGGGCTCCTGAGAATATGTAATGTCCCTTAAAACCAAAGAGTAAGCTAAAAGACAGAGATGTTATGCCTAATGCAGTTATGACTAATGCATGTTAATTTAAGTTTGAGACGGTTAAAGTTCCACACTCTGGTAAAAACTGCAGATACAATGGCTCAAAAGTTAATTCTATTGGTCCACTTGCTAAAAAGTAAATACCCCATGAACCATTTAAATGAATACAGAAAAGCCACTTGTGATCAGTTTGAATATTTGTAATTGACATTTTCTACTCGATGACACTCTTGTTTGTTTTTGTTTTGTACAGTGTGCAAAAACTACAGTCTCCGAGCGTGTTCAAACATGTTCATATAGGAATTTATGAAAATCATTAACAAATATAGCATAAAGAGAATTAAATTACAGTCCTTCTATATGAGTGTGTTTAAGACTAAGCAAATCATATTTCTTTTAAATCATCGTCTTTCCGGCATGTCTTGATACTTTTTCTTTTATAAAATGTACTTTTTCTTATTTCTACAAAGGCTCAATCTCAATTTATTTCCTAGCAAACATAACGTAAAACATATAATACATATGTCTGATTTACAGTGTTTTTAAGAAATAGATGCCGCAATACTCCAAACAGTTCAACACACAAGCATGATCAATTGGTGAAAACGCCACATATGTAAGGTAGTTTTCCAAATATCCCCTAAAAGCAAATACTGTATGTTTGTATTACACTTTTTAAAGGCTAATCTAGCTTTAAAGTTAGAATAAAAAGTTATATCCAAACATATATATTCATACCTGTTGTGTTCTGATACAATGCTCTAACAATACTTTTTTGTTTTATAAATACACTTTTCTTATTTCTACAAGCAGTCTGATAAATTCGAGTTAATACACAATTAAGCAAGTGAATAATTCTACAAATACGTCTGACACGCTAAAATACAGTGTAAATACAGATCTAAAATACACCATCTAAAATACAGATAATTTTTCTTTTGACAAATCTACAATTCAAATGATCTCACCCGTGGTGTTTAACGTCCAAGAGTTGAAGAAGCAGTTCTTTATGCAAAAAAAAAACATCAATAATACAAATAGTTTAAGTTGACATAAACAAAACACCCCAGATCCTCACATAAATTATATTAAACATTTACAAAATGTAAATAGATTCTGACAGCTTTGTCAGAGTGCCTGTACCACATTATTGTAATGCAAACACATTTGAGGGGTAACGTTACCAGTCCTTGTAAAGGTTATGGATCAAATTTAAGCTAGGGATGCACGATATATCGACCACATATCGATATCGGCCGATAAATGATCTTTTTTGGTGTTTTCGTTATCGGTTCCATAAGAAAATTGGGCCGATATATCAAAGCCGATAGATAGATTATTTACTTCAGTTGAGAGATGCGCACTGTTCGCCATGATGGTTCTGAATGATTGGATTCACTTCGAAAAGGAAGATACAGTTCAGTGCAACATGTGCAGCACAAATCTGTCACATAGGCTTCATAACATTATAATAAAAACACGCAAAAGAATGTTGTGAATTGTTGTTCGCCAGTGTTTCAGCGCGACGAGCGCGTTGTGGTGGAAAGAGCGCGTCTATGGAGTTTAGCCTTCATGACAAGCACAGTCAAATTCTCTTGAGCATTCGCAGCATTCTGCGCCATTGTAAGTTGTTTAATATGTTTATTTTGTGTATATATATCTGATAAATCTAATGTAGGATGCGTTTGGTTGAGTTAATGAACGATGCAGTAGCGCTTCATTGTACCGGTGATCATCTTTGCTGTGATCATCTTTGATAATTTTAGCGTTGCGCAGCTCAAACAGCAATGTACATTTATTACTATAATTGGGACTGTCATATACATGCCATTATAATGAGAACACTATTGTAATAAAACGTTGTGAATTCTCTGTTTAGTTGCCGTTTCAGCGCGTTGTTGTGAGAATAGCGCGTCCAGAACAGGGATTAGCCTACACATTATGACCAGCACAAGTTCGATTATGCATTCACGTCATTTTGCGCAGATAAGTCGTAATATAAAGTTGATGTAATATAAATATCTGATTAATCTCACATATGATGCGTTTCGTTCGTGGATTTAAACAACCTGCTAGAAAAGTTCTTCAGTTTTTGCCGGTGCTCGTTCTCTTCAGCTTCAGCGCGCGCAGATTAAACAACAATGCAAAACATTAAAAGCTATGATTGGGACTGTCATACAATTATAATTGTATTCACTATTGTAATACATTTGTAAATTCTTTGGGTTTGCATTCTTCAACAACCGTTGAGTTGATTAACCTTCTAGCAAACAACCTTCAGCTTCAGTGCGCGCAGCTCACACAGCAATGTCATTTGAATAAGTAACTAAGCTATTAAAGATGTTTACTATCAATGTAATATTAAAAATGTTTAATTTTTTTCAAAAACATTGCGTTATAATTAATAACTAACATTATTTTGTTCTCGTATTATTTTCATCAACGATATGGTTTGATTCAAATATTTTTTTTCTTATTGTCCGTGTGGAGGCAATTCCATTTTATTGATCCATGGGACATGCATTTTGTTTCTTTATATGCAGCCCAATGTTATCCGATGACTTGTTTGCATTATTTATGTATTTTATTTTTTGTTAGGCAATAGATTTTTTGATAATACTTTACAATAAGATCTAATTTGTTAATGCATTAACTAACAGAGAGCAATAGCCTTTGTTATTGTTAGTTAATAAAATATGTGCGTTCATGTTAGTTCATAGTGCATTGACTAATGTTAACAGATACAACTTTCTTAAAAATGTTTTATAAAATTGTTGGGTCATGCTAACTAATGCTAACAAAATTAAACCTTATTATAAAGTACCATTTTTTAATAAAGAAAGTTGTCCATATGAGTGTAAAATTAATTTGAAAAGATAAGGAATCTTACACTGGTTCAAACTAGGCTATACTTGTCATGTTTCAATGTGTTTGAGTTCTGTTTTGTGATCTTGGTTTCCCCTGTCTTTGTGATTTTGGTTCAGTCCTGTTAGTTTTCCCGCTCTGTCTAATTAGCTATTCCCTTCACCTGTGTTCAGTTAATCTTCCCATTAGGCCCTGTTCATTTAAGTCCTGTGTTTTCCCTCAGTGTTTGTTGGTCGTCGTCCTTGTATGGTTGTGTTTCTGAATTCCTGGAGTTTGTTATTTTGTTCCTGAAGTTAATTTTGTTCCTGTATGTTGCTGAAGTTAATTTTGTAAATAAATCAACTGAAGTTCCTGCATCCTCGTCTTCGGCTACCTGCACACTAACCTGACAGAACGACCAACCGTAACGACAGAAGGCTTGACCTATACCGACAGAAGAATTCACCACACAAGATCCAGCAGTATGTTTGCCAGTGTCTCTTCCCCAACCACCGAGAGAGGACATCCAATTGCGGGGACCCGGTTGGCCATATTTCGCGGGACCCGTGGAGGCCGCAGTAGAGGAGGTGATCGAGAAGAAGCCCGACACCACTCTACACTCTGGCCTCTTTTCAACCCTGGGTTGGTGATGTCCAGTCCAGGGCTCCATCCGCCACTGGTTCCGTCCAGCACCAGGCCCTCTTCGCCGCTGGTTCCGTCCAGCACCAAGCCCTCTTCGCCGCTGGTTCCGTCCAGCACCAAGCCCTCTTCACCGCTGGTTCCGTCCAGCACCAAGCCCTCTTCGCCGCTGGTCTCGTTAGACCTAGAGCTTCCACCGCTGATCCCGTTCAGCCCAGATCTTCATGTCACACCAGCAAAGCCAGTCTTCGAGCAAGAGCCGGAGCCAGTCTTCGAGCAAGAGCCGGAGCCAGTCTTTGAGCAAGAGCCGGAGCCAGTCTTCGAGCAAGAGCCGGAGCCAGTCTTCGAGCAAGAGCCGGAGCCAGTCTTCGAGCAAGAGCCGGAGCCAGTCTTCGAGCAAGAGCCGGAGCCAGTCTTCGAGCAAGAGCCGGAGCCAGTCTTCGAGCAAGAGCCGGAGCCAGTCTTCGAGCAAGAGCCGGAGCCAGTCTTCGAGCAAGAGCCGGAGCCAGTCTTCGAGCAAGAGCCGGAGCCAGTCTTCGAGCAAGAGCCGGAGCCAGTCTTCGAGCAAGAGCCGGAGCCAGTCTTCGAGCAAGAGCCGGAGCCAGTCTTCGAGCAAGAGCCGGAGCCAGTCTTCGAGCAAGAGCCGGAGCCAGTCTTCGAGCAAGAGCCGGAGCCAGTCTTCGAGCAAGAGCCGGAGCCAGTCTTCGAGCAAGAGCCGGAGCCAGTCTTCGAGCAAGAGCCGGAGCCAGTCTTCGAGCAAGAGCCGGAGCCAGTCTTCGAGCAAGAGCCGGAGCCAGTCTTCGAGCAAGAGCCGGAGCCAGTCTTCGAGCAAGAGCCGGAGCCAGTCTTCGAGCAAGAGCCGGAGCCAGTCTTCGAGCAAGAGCCGGAGCCAGTCTTCGAGCAAGAGCCGGAGCCAGTCTTCGAGCAAGAGCCGGAGCCAGTCTTCGAGCAAGAGCCGGAGCCCGTCGCCTGTTCGCCAGAACCGGAGCCGGTCACCTGCCCGCCAGAGACTGAGCACGCCACACGTGAGTCCACACGAGAAGACACAGCGCTGATTGTGATGTCTGCGGCGATTCTGTGTGTGTGGGCTACATGCACATCAGCTCTGGCTCATGAGTCCAGTTCCGAGTCCCATGATGTGCTTGCCCCGTCCAGTTCCGAGTCCCATGATGTGCTGGTCCCGTCCAGTTCCGAGTCCCATGATGTGCTGGTCTCGTCCAGTTCCGATTCCCATGATGTGCTGGCCCCGTCCAGTTCCGAGTCCCATGATGTGCTGGCCCCGTCCAGTTCCGAGTCCCGTGATGTGCTGGCCCCGTCCAGTTCCGAGTCCCATGATGTGCTGGCCCCGTCCAGTTCCGAGTCCCATGATGTGCTGGCCCCGTCCAGTTCCGAGTCCCATGATGTGCTGGCCCCGTCCAGTTCCGAGTCCCATGATGTGCTGGCCCCGTCCAGTTCCGAGTCCCATGATGTGCTGGCCCCGTCCGGTTCCGAGTCCCATGATGTGCTGGTCCCGTCCAGTCCTGCGCCAGAGCCCGTTGATCCTGCGCCAGAGCCCACTGATCCTGCGCCAGTCCTGTCCAGCCCAGAGTTTCCTTTGCCACTGGTCCTGCCCAGCCCAAGACCCTCTTTGCTGCCGGATCCCCCCTTTCCTGTCAATTTCCCCATTCAAATTTTGGGGGGGGCGCCCACCCGAAGGGTCCTCACCGCCATGGGGGGGCGCCCACCCGAAGGGTCCTCACCGCCATGGCCACCCGAAGGGTCAGCTCCCTCCTGGACGCCCAGGGTCCGACAGCTCCACCCTGGACGCCCGAGGGTCCGACAGCTCCACCCTGGATGCCCGAGGGTCCGACAGCTCCGCCCTGGATGCCCGAGGGTCCGACAGCTCTGCCCTGGACGCCCGAGGGTCCGACAGCTCCGCCCTGGACGCCCGAGGGTCCGACAGCTCCGCCCTGGATGCGCCCACAGCCTGCTCCGCCCTGGCCACGCCCACAGCCTGCTCCGCCCTGGCCACGCCCACAGCCTGCTCCGCCCTGGCCACGCCCACAGCCTGCTCCGCCATGGCCATGTCCACAGCCTGTTCCACCCAGGTTCCCCGAGCTACCAGCTCCGCCCTGGAGGGTTCCTTCTCCTGTGCAACCGCGCCCTAGTCAACCTCCAGGGCGCCCACCCCCCCACCCCTTTGGATGTTATACGGCGTGAGGACGCGCCTTCGGGGTGGGGGGAGGTACTGTCATGTTTCAATGTGTTTGAGTTCTGTTTTGTGATCTTGGTATCCCCTGTCTTTGTGATTTTGGTTCAGTCCTGTTAGTCTTCCCGATCTGTCTAATTAGCTATTCCCTTCACCTGTGTTCAGTTAATCTTCCCATTAGGCCCTGCTCATTTAAGCCCTGTGTTTTCCCTCAGTGTTTGTTGGTCGTCGTCCTTGTATGGTTGTGTTTCTGAATTCCTGCAGTTTATTTTGTTCCTGAAGTTAATTTTGTAAATCAACTACTTTGAAGTTCCTGCATCCTCGTCTTCAGCTACTTGCACACTAACCTGACAATACTGTATTGTCTAGATTTCATTTATGTTAAAAGTGTTTGAGACAAGGCTTTTAATGGTGAGCCTTTTGTTATACAGGCTATCAAAGTATATACAAATTTTAATTTAGATTTATCGGCCAATATATCGGTTATCGGCTTTCAAATGTAAAGAGTTATCGGTATCGGCCAAAGTGTTCATATCGGTGCATCCCTAATTTAAGCATAATCTTTATGCAACAATCACGTTTTGTTTCACTCCATCCTAGCTATCCATTCTAATTGCATGCTATGCATCTATTGCGAGCAATTCACCCAGGGCATATGTTGACCTTGTAATGTTTAATCAAAATTTTGTTGGACAATATATGGTGGATTAACAGGTTCTACGTAACTGGGTTATGTCGGATTTATTAACATTGTTTATTCAGTTCAGTAAACTTAAGTATCATACATAATATTAATTTAATGCCATTTAGGGGAATCAGGTTTGCATTCTTAATTTTGTCCAAAACTAGTTCAATTATCCTAAATTATATCAAACAAAATTAAAACAAATAATGTTTCGTTTATTTAGTGATTGTGTTCAACAATTTTATAAACTTTACAAATATTATCTAATAAGATAACCTTTTACAAATTCTTTACTTATTGTTCGGCATTTGCTATGGTTTTGTCACATCCAATGCTTGCCCAAAGTAGTTGTTTTTATAATTATTAAAATCACTTTAATTATTTTTAGCACGTCTTCTTTCCAAACACATGGGCACTTTACCACAATGGTAAAACACTAACATATCAGAAACTCTTTTAAATATAAACATAAAATGGCATTAACTAGTTTTCTATATTACTATAATAAATCATTTAAAAGCCACTGTTTCAAGTCAGTTTAACGTAATGCAATGTGTTTAATGAGAAAGCTAATACAACGGTGTTAAATTAAAATTATTTTTAAATAAACTGAACAGTATCGTAAAATAATTTTGACTGAATTCTCTCGGGTGACATGCAGGACTTATTGTTTATGCATGACATAGTTATTTATGGCTTCCTGAAGACAACCCCCGTACACAACAGGGGACGAAGGCGGACTCCAATCGCAGGCCTGATAAACTCTACGCTCAGGCTCAGTTATCGCACACAAGCCAGTTTCTCCTAACTGTTGTGTGCGGGTGGTAATGCTGCTGCTAAACCCGGTTTTCGATGCTACAGACGGTTGCTTCAGCGCTGTTGGATTCAAAATCGTAAAAAACGCGGAATGTTGGGCTACTACAACATCTCAGCAATCAAAGGTTGAAGGAACATTGTCTGATTGTTACATGGACTGCCAAAGACCGCTTCAAAAGTCCTGTATACCTGAGGATGACACGAATGCCGCTTCTTCGACTAATAACACTTTGGAGGATCAGACCCATAAACCCAAACTTCAAAGTGTTAATGCACAAGACTTGGACGATTGTGCCTCAAGGATTCAATAACATGACATTCCAGGAACTATCCGAATCTTTCAACATCGAATAGGGGACAAAGAAAACCCACCTCTTTACAAAGGCATTTAACCAGGACTGATTAATTATTATTATTTACTTATTTTATTTTATTATATTCTTTTCCTTATTCTTTATTCCTTATGTAGCTATATGTAAAGCGACCTTGGGTCCCGTGAAAGGCGCTATATAAGTATAAGTTATTATTATTATTATTATTAAAGTTTACACCATCCATGAAGTTTTGTTCTAAAAATTTCTAACTAAAAGGTTGATGGAGCACGACTACCCGTTGAGTTCTGGAGATGTTGAGCACAAGCCTACGGTGTACGAGTGTGCCACGAGCAAAGAGTGTCGTTTAAGAGCTACAATAGACTGTATGTTTGAAGATTATTTTAGAGGCCAGATGGTTGACTTGATGCATAAGATCATCGATGGTGCGTGTGATTCGAATAACGACTGTGCGGGAGATACCAGACGTGTAACAAATCTCAAAAATGAAATGATTGTAAGAGGCTTAACAAATTCGTGGCATGATGTTGTGATTGTGTGTCTATATTTACTGAACTGAATAAACAATGTTAATAAATGCGACAACCCAGTTACGTAGAACCTGTTAATCCACCATATATTGTCCAACAAAATTTTGATTAAACATTACAAGGTCAAAACATATGCCCTGGGTGAATTGCTCGCAATAGGTGCATAGCATGCAATTAGAATGGATAGCTAGGATGGAGTGAAACAAAACGTGAAACGTGATTGTTGCATAAAGATTATGCTTAAATTTAGGGATGCACCGATATGAACATTTTGGCCGATACCGATAACCGATAATTCTTTACATATGAAAGCCAATAACCGATATATTGGCCGATAAATCTAAATTAAAATTTGTATATACTTTGATAGCCTGTTTAACAAAAGGCTCACCATTAAAAGCCTTGTCTCAAACACTTTTAACATAAATCAAACCTAGACAATACAGTATAGCCTAGTTTGAACCAGTGTAAGATTCCTTATCTTTTAAAATTAATTTTACACTCATATGGACAACTTTCTTTATTAAAAAATGGTACTTTATAATAAGGTTTAATTTTGTTAGCATTAGTTAGCATGACCCAACAATTTTATAAAACATTTTTAAGAAAGTTGTATCTGTTAATGTGATGAGGTGAAGCCTGTAACCACTATAGTATTTACGGTAGTCCTTTGTGGTAGGGTGAATACGGTAGTTTCCGGTCCGATGTCCCCTTTATGAATAGAGCTCCGGACGTCACGTGACCTATTCTGTTTATACCGCCATATTGGCAGGCAGGAGGCGGTCCGGGACGCGAATGAATGAATGACGGCAGCATGAGTTTCAAGGCAACAGAGTTCACAGCGCACTTTAATTCAAAAGACATAGACTTGTACATAACAAAACTTTATAGATTAAACATAACAGATCCCTATAATGCCCCCGGGGTGCTTTTCATGTGTATTGATGAAGGAACTGATAGCTTTCCTGACCTGCAGTATCCTGATATCTACAAATCGCTCATCAACTTTCCCTCGTCCTACTCCGGAGACTCTTGGGTGAAAGAGGGTTGTCACTCTTTTTCCCTAAAACATTAGTAAACAGAAAATGGCAACAATTTAAACTTCTTTTAGCCGAGCTAATGTTACCTTAACATCTAATCATTTATCTGACACTTTAATCCAAAGAGACTTACAAGTAGCCCAAGTACGAACATTGAAGTTACAAAGCAATGAACTTTAGTTAACAGAAAAGAATACCAACTAGTAATTAGCTTGACGGAGAGATAACTAACGTTACAATCTCAAGTCAGTGTGTTCAGCGAGTGAAAATAAATGGATTTGGGATCCATGATTTGCCTGCCAAAATGGCGGAGTTTAGATTGCGTGACGTCAGCTTCCGGAGCTCTATGGAGTAGTTAGTTCAGTAGTAATGGCGGCGCGCACGCTGAACAGACAACGCCAGATAGGCTGCTGAGATTTCTGTCTTTGAGGTAAATCAAACTCTCATTGATTATGTTTGATGTATCTGTTTTGAATTACCTAAAGTCAAGTCAAATAATGAAGGTCTGCACTGATTTACTTAGGGGTATGAACCCTTTTAACTTGTCAACTTCCTGCCATCTAAGCCTATTTATGTGATTGTTGTCAATAAATTGAATTGAAACGACAACTGGGTTGGACATTTTAATGTGCACCATAGATAGGCTTTTCAGTTTGGCGTCCACGAACAGGATTTTTGGCAGGGAGTTGATAGAAGGTGCGGTTGGGATTCAAAACAGTGACATTGGCTAAGGAATTGAGGTCTGTGGAGCAAAAGACAAGGAACTTCGGCAGAACTGCTCGGGACCTAAAAAGTGTTGTTGCTGCTGTATGACTGACATCCAAACGATGGAGCATGAACTTGCTGCGTTGCGGGAAAGGTTGATCAGGGAGAAAGCTGCAATGGATGAACTTAAACAACAGAATGAAGTACTGACTGCTCAGTTGCAACGAACTGTTACATCAGATGCTTTGGAAACGTCACATTCTCCTTCAGATGTGGGCCTGGCTGATTCGGCTGCTTCTCCGACCTCCACTAGTAGAGTTAGAACATCTTTTGAAGTGATTTATGTGCCTAAAGATTAAAAGATGTTAATGTTTTCTGGTGACCCAGGTACTATCTCATATTCTTACGATGTAACAGTTCCAGAGTGTTTTCACTGTTACTGGCTGACTGTAGCTGGTTTGTAGTTTTCTTCCTAGTCACCAGGGGGCAACGCCCTCAGGTAAGGGGGTTAGAATATTGATATGAAGTAGAATGGGTGATCTGGCTTTTAAAAAAAACCATGTGGTGGCTCGAAGAGGTCACTCTTGTAAATTTAGAGGGGTTTTGAGTGAGGCTCAACTTTTATGCCTCTGATGGTTACTCATTGAGGAACAGTGTGTTTGCAATGCTCAATGTAGACCATATATATTTCCTCAATTGGGTTTGTTTGGCGTGCTAGCCGGAATCATCGAATTCAACACGGACGCAACCCCAGCATCAAATCTTCTTTGGGTGGATTAACTTGGTGGATTATATTCTTTCCCTTTTTCAACTTTGCCTTAGGACCACAATTTTTGACTGAGTGAGTTTTTGCTGTGATCCAACTGTGGCCACAACTGAACTAACTTTGAACTTAACTATGATGCACTGACAATTGGATTGATCATCGCTGGATTACAGGTTCTTTAGGTCCATTACACACAGATTATCCAAATTATTATTTTATGATTTGGTGTTTAAATTCTTTTGGACTGAGCTAACATCAAAGGACTCATGGGGTTTGGTTTGGAGGGATTGTAGAGTATTGTTGCTTTATGGCATTGTGATATATTATTTTGATATTTCTTTTGAGCTGGTGTTTGGCAATTATATTTGGATGTGGTTCCCCCCTTATATTTTTTGTGTTTCATTTTGTCTTTGAAATCAGACGAATGTTACATAAAATGGCGCCCGAACAGGGACCTTCCAAAGGCAACCGGTTCAGTTGAAAGAATCTTCATTTATTTGTTTGTGTGTACTGGGTATTGTACGAACGATTGTATTTTTGTTTAATACTTAACTGTTTATAGTTGAGCAGTAATACCTTTTATTTTTTCAGTCATTCATGTTGCTTTAATACCAACTTATATTTTTATACGGTAGTTTACCCATATCATCCCAAAATGGATGCTGATCCTGCCGAGACAGTGGGGGAGGGCCCCATAGAGCTAGATTATGGTTCAGATGCTTTTACTGTGCGTCGTGAACCCCTGCAAGATATTATACAGTCACTCAGTAGTCTCTATTTGGATCCCGCGTTGGAGGGTGAAGAGGGAGAAGAGCTAGCTGTGTTGCCACCGCCACCGCCAATAGAGGATGATGAGAGTCTGATATCTATGGTGATCGCCTCAAGGGTAAGCCAAGTTGAACAAAAAGTGAGCGGGTTGGAGAATGATATCAAGTGTCGCCTTAAGGACTTTGAAACACAGGTGCTTGATGAATTTAAAAACCAGCATGACCAGATGTATAATTTGGAATCTCAAGTCAGTGCCCTAGAAAGGTCGCACAAGAAGTTGGCAGAAACCATACTTGATGGGACTAAACAAGAATGTCAGAGAGTGAAACAGCTCCTTGAGCAGAATATGCAATCATTGGGAAATGCCGTTATGGACTGCCTTAGACGAAGAGATGAACAGTTAAAGGCCAATGTACTCCCCATTCCATATTCCATGTCCACTCCCACTGTAACTTCAGCCCCACCTTTTGACACTGGTCAGCGATCAGTTCACTTTAGTGCTCCCATCAAAATTGAATTTCCAAAGTTCAGCAGTCAGGAAGGAGAAGATCCGATAGCCTACCTAGAGAAGTGTGATGAATATCTGGCCATCCACCCTCTAAGTAGTACAGAAATATTATCCATGCTTCCATCAGTACTTATCCACACAGCAAAAGACTGGTGGATTGCTGAGAAAACCCGGGTAAAAACTTGGGCTCAATTTAAGACCCTCTTCTTGCGATCATTCTTACCTGATGACCATGAAGTCGAAGCTGAAAGAAAAATCAGGGAGCGAAAACAGGAAATAGGAGAAAGTATACGCACTTTTGTTTATCAATACAGAGCTTTGTGCCCAAGACTGAAACCTTCTATGTCTGAAAGAGAAATTCTACAAGCCACTCTCCGAAACTGCAATCCTCGTATTGCTAGCGTACTAAGGGGTACCGTATCCACAGTGGACGAGATGGTTAGAGTTGGAACATTGGTGGAGAGAGACCTCAATGAGGAGAGAGCATATTGGAGACAGAGGCAGGCTGAGCAATCACGAAAACCTGCTGTGGTTGGAAGAGCCGGTCGAGGTCATTACGATAGTCAACCTATTGCTCTCTTGGATGGAACTTGTGAGTGTTCTATAACTCCTCTGACATTACCTCTAGTTATTCGTGGTTATCCCTTTGAAGCTTTAATAGATACAGGCAGCACTTACTCTTTGATACACGAATCTCTTTGGCATCGTATCAGGGAAAGAGAGGAAGCTTGGCAGTCTGCCAGAGGGCAGATGTTCTCCCTTGCCAATGGACACCTTCAGCATGCCTTAGGAAAGGTAACATTAGAATGTATAGTGCATGACCATGTTTATCCTTTTAAAGCTTACGTCATGAGAGATTGTGATTTAACTTTTTCGTTGATAATAGGCCTTGATTTCTTGAATGTCTCGGGTATGGCCTTAGACTTCCGTGGCGCAACATATTCTTTGCCGGGAGAGGATAAGCTGCATCAGTTTTCCATCTCATCTTCACATAATACGGACTTTCTTCCAACTGCAACCAGATTACATTTAGCACTACCTGCTGTTCAGATCAATGAGGCCACCAGAACTAACCTTAAAGACCTTGTGAGTTCAGCAGATGCCTTACCTTCCCAGAGACATCAGTTAGAAAGCCTTCTCTTTGATTGGCCTACAGTGTGTACGGATTCACTGGGAAGAACTTCCACGATCAGGCATAGCATCAACACCAGTGATGAAATTCCAGTGAGGAAACGGGCATACCCTACCCCAGTTCACAAGCAAAAATTGATTGAGGATGAAGTGTCGAAGATGCTGGAAAAGGGAATCATTCGTCCATCCACTTCCCCGTGGGCTGCACCTATTGTACTGGTGCCAAAAAAGGATGGTAGTTTGCGCTTTTGCGTAGACTACAGGTCTTTAAATGCAAAAACTCCACTAGATGGTTTTCCTATGCCTCAGGTGCAGGACATTCTGGTCTCTTTGTATGGAGCCTCAGTTTTCAGCACTTTAGATCTGAAGAGCGGTTATTGGCAGGTCTGTATGGAGGAAGATAGCATTCCCAAAACTGCTTTTGTCACCAAATCTGCCCAATTTGAGTTCATTCGTCTTCCTTTTGGTTTGAAAAATGCTGCTTTGACTTTCCAGCGATTAATGAATAACATCCTACGAGAGCTCATCGGTAAATGTTGTTTTGTCTATATAGACGATATTGTGGTGTATTCGGCCAATGTTCAGGAGCACTTTGGGCATTTAAGACAGTTGTTCACAAAACTGGAAGCTGCTGGTCTGACTTTGAACTTGAAAAAATGCAGCCTGATAAGAAAGTCCCTTTCGTTTCTGGGTCATGTCATCTCAGAAGGAGGAGTAAAGACCGAGCCCTCTAAGGTTGAAGCTGTCCATAATTTCCCAACCCCCAAGAATGTGAAGGAAGTCCAGCGATTCCTTGGCTTGGTGGGTTGGTATCATCGCTTCATACCTAACTTTTCAGAGCGGGCAGCACCTCTTCATGCCCTGAAAAAGAAGGATGTCTTGTGGGTATGGACTCAGGAGTGCCAACAGTCATTTGAGTGGCTTAAGGAAGCTCTGCAGAAAGCCCCTATACTTAGACCTCCAGATTTCAGTCGGCCCTTCAGAGTGCAAACAGATGCCAGTAACGTTGGTTTGGGAGCAGTATTAACACAAGAAACTGAACAAGGGGAAAATGTAGTAGCGTATGCTTCCAAGCTGCTGCAAAGTGCTGAGAAGTCATACTCCACAGCTGAGAAAGAGTGTCTCGCTGTGGTATGGGCCGTGGAGAAATGGCGAGAGTACCTCGAAGGACGACACTTTGATGTGCTTACAGACCATTCTGCCCTCACATGGGTTTTTAATCATCCAAGACCCACATCCCGGTTAACAAGATGGGCCATTCGGCTTCAAAGCTTCGATTTTACGGTAAAGTACCGTAGAGGGCAGTGCAATGTTATCCCTGACACGCTGTCACGTGGAATGGAAGAAGAAATCTCTGGGACAATTGCTCTCTCTCAGGCGGTCAGTGCCCCATGTAACTTACCTTTGAACTGGGAGGACATCGAGCGTGGGCAGAAAGAGGATGTTTCTCTTCAACTTCTCTGGGATGAAGCCAAAATTGATGATGCAAATCCAAACCGCACCCGTTATGTCATTCAAAATGACTACTTATTTAGGTGTACCGTCGATAAAGATGGAGGTCAAGTTTTCCAAGTGATCATTCCTACACAATACAGAGAGCAGTGTCTTCAATTTGTCCATGCAAACCCCCTGTCCGGACACCTGGGACGCATGAAAACCTTGCGCAGATTGCTGGAGGTGGCCTATTGGCCAGAGATTCGGAAGGATGTCTGGAAGACCTGTAAAGAGTGTCTGACGTGTCAGCAGTATAAGCCGCGGATCACCAAACTCGCAGGCCGACTTCAATCAACTCCCATCGTTGAACCAGGCTTTATGTTAGGGATTGACCTAATGGGGCCTTTTCCCAAAAGTACTCGCCTGAATGAATACCTGCTGGTGATTGTGGATTATTGCAGCAAGTGGGTGGAGTTATTTCCTTTAAGGTCTGCAAAGACACCCTTGATTTCAAATGTCCTTACGAAGGAAATCTTTACCAGGTGGGGTACCCCAGCATATCTAGTTTCAGATAGAGGACCTCAATTCACCTCCCAACTGCTTCATGACACCTGTAAGCAGTGGGGTGTGGTCCAGAAACTTACAACGGCTTACCATCCTCAGACTAATTTGACTGAGAGAATTAATCGTACCCTTAAGTCCATGTTAGCCTCATATGTGCGAGAGAACCATCGCCAATGGGATAGGTGGATCCCAGAATTTCGGTATGCACTAAATTCGGCATGGCAGGAGAGCACTGACCACACACCTGCTGAAATCGCAATTGGCAGAAAACTGAAAGGTCCCCTCGAGCGTCTTGTCCATAAGCCTCCAGACCCTGACCAAGCGGCTTATAACACCCTTGAGAGACAGAGGGCCTTGTTGGAATGTGTCAAAGAAAATGTGAGTAGAGCCCAGGAGAGACAGGCCAAGTATTATGATCTCAGAAGGAGTTCAGTCCAATATGAAGAAGGAGACTTAGTATGGGTACTCACTCACCCATTGTCTCGAGCAAGTGATGCATATATGGCAAAGCTGGCTCCCAAGTGGCAAGGTCCTGCTAAAATTGTGTCTAAACTTAATAAAGTCAATTACAGAGTACAAATGGTCCAGGAGCCAAAGAATGTTGAGATCTATCATGTAGAGAAGTTAAAACCCTTTTTTGGGGCTGTCTAGCCTTTTTCAGAAGGGAGGGGTATGTAACAGTTCCAGAGTGTTTTCACTGTTACTGGCTGACTGTAGCTGGTTTGTAGTTTTCTTCCTAGTCACCAGGGGGCAACGCCCTCAGGTAAGGGGGTTAGAATATTGATATGAAGTAGAATGGGTGATCTGGCTTTTAAAAAAAACCATGTGGTGGCTCGAAGAGGTCACTCTTGTAAATTTAGAGGGGTTTTGAGTGAGGCTCAACTTTTATGCCTCTGATGGTTACTCATTGAGGAACAGTGTGTTTGCAATGCTCAATGTAGACCATATATATTTCCTCAATTGGGTTTGTTTGGCGTGCTAGCCGGAATCATCGAATTCAACACGGACGCAACCCCAGCATCAAATCTTCTTTGGGTGGATTAACTTGGTGGATTATATTCTTTCCCTTTTTCAACTTTGCCTTAGGACCACAATTTTTGACTGAGTGAGTTTTTGCTGTGATCCAACTGTGGCCACAACTGAACTAACTTTGAACTTAACTATGATGCACTGACAATTGGATTGATCATCGCTGGATTACAGGTTCTTTAGGTCCATTACACACAGATTATCCAAATTATTATTTTATGATTTGGTGTTTAAATTCTTTTGGACTGAGCTAACATCAAAGGACTCATGGGGTTTGGTTTGGAGGGATTGTAGAGTATTGTTGCTTTATGGCATTGTGATATATTATTTTGATATTTCTTTTGAGCTGGTGTTTGGCAATTATATTTGGATGTGGTTCCCCCCTTATATTTTTTGTGTTTCATTTTGTCTTTGAAATCAGACGAATGTTACAACGAAACTGCTCCGAGACTTGGAGGTGAAGATCCAAATGCAGCTTTATTATAGAATAGTCAAACAGGCAGGGATCAACAACAGCAAACAGGGCAACAGAGACAAGGCAGAGACAAACCAGATACAAGCAAAGGGTCGAGGCAGGCAGAGAGAATCAGAGTCCAGTGAAACAGTCCAGGGTCAGGGCAGGCAGAGAAGGGTCAGCAACGATAAACAATCCACAGGTCAAACACAGGAATCAAACTTGGGCGGATAATGCTCAGAAATGCAGTGTAACACTTAAACAAGACTTCACGGTGAGTGAATGAATGAACATGGTATAAATAGACTGAGACTAGCAGGATGACAAGACACAGGTGAATACAATCAGTGACAATGAGGTACAGGTGAATGTGATCAGTGATGATGAGTCCAGGCAGTGAGTATGGGAAATGTAGTTTGTGAGGAAGAGATCATAGTCTCTTGTGGAGCGCCCTCTGGTGGCTCTCGAGGGCACTCCAGCTGGTGATCGTTACACATATTACGATTGGGCTGACGAAGTGCAGAACTCTATGAATTATCGGCAATATAGAGAATGAGAACAAGCAGCTTTTCTCTATGATCATTTGGAGGGGGGAGCTAAACAAGAGATAAGGTATAATACATCTGAGGTACGCAGGAGCCCTGCATTGATTCTAGAAGTTTTGAAGGAGGCGTATGGCCATCCTTATTCTCTGACGGCTGCTCAAAAGCGTTTTTTCGACCGAAAACAGAAGGCAGGTGAGGGGTTGCGGGAATTTTCTCATTCACTGTTATCCCTGGCAGGAGACATCAATCGTTGTAATGGAGGAGTGGAGTTGTGTGGGGAAGAGACAATAAGAAGTCAGTTTGCAGAAAATGTAAGAGATCCTTCACTTCGTAGAGAATTAAAACGATTAATTAGACAAGATTCAAATATAAAATTTTCAGCTTTGCGGAGAGAAGCAATGCTGTTTTGGGAGGAGGATAATGTGCCTGATAGAGCCCCTTACAGTTTAGTAACAGAAGGTGCAGCAGTTGAATGTTCTGGTTTTACTACAACAAATACCCCTGTTAATACTGATTCTCTTCTTCTTGAACTTAAAGAGGCTATGAGGAAACAGGAGGACAAGGTAGAGGGCCTTGCAAAGCAGGTAGCAAGAATGCAAGTCTCTGAGGGCAGACGGGGGCGTAGGCCAAGACAGGAGCCCAGGTATGATTCAACAGGAAGACCTATTTGTTTTAGATGTCAGGGAGTAGGACATATTGCAAGATTTTGTTCAGATATGAGTACGGTTTGTGATAATGGCCGTCAGACAACATCATCCGAGTCGGCCAGGGGGACAGCTGTTTCTGTTAATATGCAACAGGGAAACGAGTTCCCCCTGTAGTTCAGAGCCAGACTATGGGAGGGGAACAGTTTGGCTCAGACGGTTCTATCATTTCATGGGAAAAAGTATATAATGCACTTACAGGGCCAACTGGTTTATCGTAAAAATCATAATTTTGCAGGAAGATATAAGATTCAGGATTTGTGGATGCCCACTTCCTTCAAAGTGCTTGCTCAGCCAGATGACTCTAAAGCAGTGTATACAATTGCTCCTGTGGATGGATCGTGCCCACCTAAAAATGTGCATCGAACAGAGTTGAGGCCATGTGGTCCAGGGATGGTAGCGTCATTCAATCAGGATGTGCAGAGCCATAATGATTTAGTCTCTGATAGTGAATCAGAGGAAGTATGGGTTGTTAGAGAAGAAGCTTCAACTGAATCATTGCCAGGGGTGGGAAGTAGATCTGAAACTGTGTTATCCAGTGAATCGGATGAAGAAGTGGTGTTACAAAAGGATTTAGAAGATTCTCAAATATTTGAAATGGTTCAACCACCCCCAGCCAAATTGCGGCGCTCTAGTCGGAAAACAGCAGGGAGCCATTCTAACCCATTTAATTTACCCAGATCAGTTGTTGAATGAAGACGATGGGTTCATACAGTAGATAATTTCTCAGAAAAGGACATTTGGTGATTATTATTGATTTATTTATTTTTTTTCTTTTCTTTTTGGTGGCGAGTAAAATGAATTGAAAGATCGATAGGGGGGTGAATGTGATGAGGTGAAGGCTGTAACCACTATAGTATTTACGGTAGTCCTTTGTGGTAGGGTAGTTTCCGATGTCCCCTTTATGAATGGAGTAGTTAGTTCAGTAGTAATGGCGGCGCGCACGCTGAACAGACAACGCCAGATAGGCTGCTGAGATTTCTGTCTTTGAGGTAAATCAAACTCTCATTGATTATGTTTGATGTATCTGTTTTGAATTATCTAAAGTCAAGTCAAATAATGAAGGTCTGCACTGATTTACTTAGGGGTATGAACCCTTTTAACTTGTCAACTTCCTGCCATCTAAGCCTATTTTTGTGATTGTTGTCAATAAATTGAATTGAAACGACAACTGGGTTGGACATTTTAATGTGCACCATAGGCTTTACATTAACATTAGTCAATGCACTGTGAACTAACATGAACGCACATATTTTATTAACTAACAATAACAAAGGCTATTGCTCTCTGTTAGTTAATGCATTAACAACCTTATTGTAAAGTGTTATCAAAAAATCTATTGCCTAACAAAAAATAAAATACATAAATAATGCAAACAAGTCATTGGATAACATTGGGCTGCATATAAAGAAACAAAATGCATGTCCCATGGATCAATAAAATGGAATCGCCTCCACACGGACAATAAGAAAAAAATATTTGAATCAAACCATATCGTTGATGAAAATAATACGAGAACAAAATAATGTTAGTTATTAATTATAACGCAATGTTTTTGAAAAAAAATAAAAAATAATATTACATTGATAGTAAACATCGTTAATAGCTTAGTTACTGTTTCAAATGACATTGCTGTGTGAGCTGCGCGCACTGAAGCTGAAGGTTGATTGCTAGAAGGTTAATCAACTCAACGGTTGTTGAAGAATGCAAACCCAAAGAATTTACAAATGTATTACAATAGTGAATACAATTATAATTGTATGACAGTCCCAATCATAGCTTTTAATGTTTTGCATTGTTGTTTAATCTGCGCGCGCTGAAGCTGAAGAGAACGAGCACCGGCAAAAACTGAAGAACTTTTCTAGCAGGTTGTTTAAATCCACGAACGAAACGCATCATATGTGAGATTAATCAGATATTTATATTACATCAACTTTATATTACGACTTATCTGCGCAAAATGACGTGAATGCATAATCGAACTTGTGCTGGTCATAATGTGTAGGCTAATCCCTGTTCTGGACGCGCTATTCTCACAACAACGCGCTGAAACGGCAACTAAACAGAGAATTCACAACGTTTTATTACAATAGTGTTCTCATTATAATGGCATGTATATGACAGTCCCAATTATAGTAATAAATGTACATTGCTGTTTGAGCTGCGCAACGCTAAAATTATCAAAGATGATCACAGCAAAGATGATCACCGGTACAATGAAGCGCTACTGCATCGTTCATTAACTCAACCAAACGCATCCTATATTAGATTAATCAGATGTATATACACAAAATAAACATATTACAACTTACAATGGCGCAGAATGCTGCGAATGCTCAAGAGAATTTGACTGTGCTTGTCATGAAGGCTAAACTCCATAGACGCGCTCTTTCCGCCACAACGCGCTCGTCGCGCTGAAACACTGGCGAACAACAATTCACAACATTCTTTTGCATGTTTTTATTATAATGTTATGAAGCCTATGTGACAGATTTGTGCTGCACATGTTGCACTGAACTGTATCTTCCTTTTCGAAGTGAATCCAATCATTCAGAACCATCATGGCGAACAGTGCGCATCTCTCAACTGAAGTAAATAATCTATCTATCGGCTTTGATATATCGGCCTAATTTTCTTATAAGACCGATAACGGTAACCTCAAAAAAGATCATTTATCGGCCGATATCGATATGTGGTCGATATATCGTGCATCCCTAGCTTAAATTTGATTCATAACCTTTACAAGGACTGGTAATGTTACCCCTCAAATGTGTTTGCATTACAATAATGTGGTACAGGCACTCTGACAAAGCTGTCATTGTAAATGTTTACTATAATTTATGTGAGGATCTGGGGTGTTTTGTTTATGCCAACTTAAACTATTTGTATTATTGATGTTTTTTTTTTTTTTGCATAAAGAACTGCTTCTTCAACTCTTGGACGTTAAACACCACGGGTGAGATCATTTGAATTGTAGATTTGTCAAAAGAAAAATTATCTGTATTTTAGATGGTGTATTTTAGATCTGTATTTACACTGTATTTTAGCGTGTCAGACGTATTTGTAGCATTATTCACTTGCTTAATTGTGTATTAACTCGAATTTATCAGACTGCTATTTGTAGAAATAAGAAAAGTGTATTTATAAAACAAAAAAGTATTGTTAGAGCATTGTATCAGAACACAACAGGTATGAATGTTTGGATATAACTTTTTATTCTAACTTTAAAGCTAGATTAGCCTTTAAAAATTGTAATACAAACATACAGTATTTGCTTTTAGGGGATATTTGGAAAACTACCTTACATATGTGGCGTTTTCACCAATTGATCATGCTTGTGTGTTGAACTGTTTGGAGTATTGCGGCATCTATTTCTTAAAAACACTGTAAATCAGACATATGTATTATATGTTTTACTTTATGTTTGCTAGGAAATAAATTGAGATTGAGCCTTTGTAGAAATAAGAAAAAGTACATTTTATAAAAGAAAAAGTATCAAGACATGCCGGAAAGACGATGATTTAAAAGAAATATGATTTGCCTAGTCTTACACACTCATATAGAAGGACTGTAATTTAATTCTCTTTATGCTATATTTGTTAATGATTTTCATAAATTCCTATATGAACATGTTTGAACACGCTCGGAGACTGTAGTTTTTGCACACTGTACGAAACAAAAACAAACAAGAGTGTAATCGAGTAGAAAATGTCAATTACAAATATTCAAACTGATCACAAGTGGCTTTTCTGTATTCATTTAAATGGTTCATGGGGTATTTACTTTTTAGCAAGTGGACCTATAGAATTAACTTTTGAGCCATTGTATCTGCAGTTTTTACCAGAGTGTGGAACTTTAACAGTCTCAAACTTAAATTAACATGCATTAGTCATAACTGCATTGGGCATGACATCTCTCAGTGCAATAGTCAGATGTGCCGTATAGTTTAAAACAGCATGCGCTTACTTTTCGTGTTAATACTTTGTGTGATTTCACATCACAGATAGATGGAAAGTTGCACTAAACAAAGTATCAATTTAGTCAAAGATTCTCAAACAGAAAGACTATCGCTTAAATTCTTAATTGTCATTTATTCCTATAACCACTGAGTGTTGACCGCTCTCAAAGAAAAGTCTTCACCTAAAACAAAAACACTTTTGTGCATTTATTATAACCGGTGCTTTTCCATCCCACTTTTCATAGTGATTTGGTCTTATGAATCTTACATGTGTGTTTTGGACACATGTGATTCCTGTATAAAGATTATGTTTTAAAGTTAGTCCTATAGGCTTACAATTGTGTGGTACTTTGCATGTGTAAAAATACAACCAAAGCTTCAAGCACAACTATTTACACACATACAGTAGTTTATAGTGGGAGAATATCTAACTGTATATTGTACTGTAGATTGTGAACACTCCATTACCTGTTTATTTGGGTCTGAGATCATCCTTAGCTCATACATCTCTTTAATTGCGTGCTGGATGTTTAAGTGTTAGTTAAAAACAAAAAGGTATTAGTTAAAAACAAACAAATAAAAACTATAAATGAACATGAAGCCATTATATTAATAAATATGGCATAATTACAGTTTTGAAAATGCCTTCCATAATACTTTATTATAGTAAAGCTATGTCTGGATCACCCAACACAATGTTTTGCGTTTGTGGGTGAGACCTCACATAGATTCATATTTATCATATTTTTAGTTTGAACTTTTGTAGACATAAGAAATGTAAATTTCATAAAAGCAAAAAGTATCAATGAATGACATTGTGTCAGAACACTGCAAATATAAAGAAATACTTTTACATTTTTATTATAAATTTAAAGCAAGATTATCCTTTGAAAAAGCGTAATACAAATTATATCTTTTAGCTTACTCTTTGGTTTTAAGGGACATTAAATATTCTCAGGAGCCCCATTGACCCTGAAGTTATGACTTCTGAAGACCTTAAGATGTGTACAATTAAATATTCACTCAAGACAAACTTCACCTATATGGACCACAGAGACACATCTTGTCTCTGAAAATGTGTGCAAACTTCTAAAAGATACAACATACCCCTTTAGAACCTGAAGAACTAAAATGGGTGATTTTCACACATTTTGTTTTGGCTGTAAAATTATAAACCATTGTGCTATATTGTGCCAAATATATAAACCATCTTCACGCGCTAGGAATTATCTTTTCAGATAAAGATGACTTTAAATAAATTACTGTTCTTGGCCATTAGTGTGTGTTTGGTGTGTTTGTACATTTATTTAATTTTTTTATTTAAATAGACAAATAATAGAATATTGAATAAATTACAGATTTTGAGAAAAAAATCGTAGGCTAATAAATAAATAAAACTAACACTTAAGTTGAAAAACGAACACGTTTAAGTTGAAAAATTAACTATAATGCACATATACAAGTATTTTTGTGTGTGACATGGAGTTGCATAGTTTTCATTTAGGATCATTTTTTCATACGCGGCGCACTCATATACAAATAGCCTACATACATAACTTTACATACACCACACCACATGCTAAGATACTTGAAAGAGTATTCGGCCATCCACCTCCCAAGTTTCATAAAAAATCATCCCAAACGCCTCACCTGTTGTCTACCGCTTGAATCTCGATGTTTTTGTTCGTTCTATCTTTTATTATTTACGCTGTCCAAAACACCCTATCCTGTTGAGCTCCGGATCTCACTGTTCAACATTCAAATCATTCCGCGACCCCGCTCTGCCAGAAAGCTGGCGTCATTTGCTGGCGGAAAGCCTGAAATTACCGTAATAAGCCGTATATTGTCGAATGCATCCTTTTGAAATGTTTTGATAGTGGAAAAGGCTTAAACAGTTACGGTAACAGGAATACTGCTTGCTGTTATGTGTCGATGGACAAAATACTGCTTACACATCTTTGTATAAATTAGATCTAAGACGACTAAGTTACACAGTTTTGCATTTAAATTGTAAAGTTTTTGAGCAGATACTGTTAAGTAAAATATTATCTTAAGTTAAAATTTATGCAAAATCATTCTATGGAAATGTTCATTTTCTGTACCTATCTTTACAGGCATATCACACTTGAAAAACACTTTAGGTTTACAATTTCTTTATATTTTAAAATTAAAACTTTGATGTGCTCGGTCCCAGTCAGAGGGAAAAGGCTTTAATTTAATGCCTATGACAAGTTTATCCCAAATTTAAAATACAATAATGTATACATAACTATCAAATATATTATGTAAATGATATTTAAAAATAATAACCTAGAATAGTTATGGATTAAACTACTTAATTTGGTTATTATAGCCAACTACGACTGACAAGATGTGGTTTGACATCTTGTATCATCCATTTTGTAAAATGAAATTTCGTAAAAAATTGTCACTGATGTCACTTTTCTTATGGGATAACCCCGGTGACCCCCATATAAAGATGAACTTTATTCAAAGCTATTCATTTAGATTTTATGCCAAATGTAACAATTTAGTCTCATCTAATTATGGTCTTATTGGTGATTATTGGTGATTCGTTGTGTCATTGGTGTTACTGTCTTTTCTGTCGTGTTAATGTCGCATGTGACATGATAATAATTTTACATCCATTTAATTCGGTTGCAATCAAAGTTAAGATTTAAAGGATTGCATCATTACTTGATTTTAACAGGTTTAAAAAAAATGTTCATTGTTATACCAAATACATGTCAGTGCAGATTAACTAACATCATTCAGGCATACTTTTAACAAACCTGATTAAAATAAATAAAACATAATCCCCTTATTTGTTGCACTATTATTATTTTCTGTGACTCTGACTACATGTGCTGAAAAAATTTGAAATAATATTTCATAAAAACCTGTAATATTTTCAAAGATATCACTAGTGTCAGAATGGTAGGCCCACATGCAGACTTTTAATAAATGCACAAAATATAAAAAATCATTAAGCTGTCATTTATGTGTATTCATAAAGTCAGAGGGTGTTCTAATGTGTAAGTTTAAATGTTAGAAAAATAAATCTGCTCTTCAAAAGGAGTTATTGAGGTGTCAAGAGAAACAGGATGGGGACAACTCCCCAGGAAATAAGGACAATTTATCTTATCATAACAATCAATGGATAAGAGTAGGCTATATAATATGTAACTTTGCGACCATTTTGTTTTGACTTTTTCCTGAAGACACCGGTATAAACATCTAATTACAGCCTGGTCCGTGTGAAGTGTCAAAATGGCCCCTTTTTGGGGTCTCCCCGCCAGACAGGAATGCTTCAGATCAGGAGATTTTATAGTTGGAGACAGTTGTGATCTTTGATTGTAAAACACCATGTGGCCTCACTATCTTTTAATTGCTTGATGTTTTCTGAAACAAACTGCTAATGCTAATACATAGCAGCTACACAGAGAGGAAGGGGCGGACCCAGCGGCCCCGGACATGATGGGAGCGATCTTCATTTTCAATTTAGCAAACGGAGAGCAAACACTTCAGAAATTCAAGGATCTGTGATTTTAACCAGAGCCAAAAAGACCTCCTAATTTCACCAATGGTAGGTACACTTCAACATACGTTTAAAACTAGTTTTAAATACTTAATAAAATGTCATGTTATTTCGTATAAACACTGTTTTATATGTTTATTTATCTGTGTAAGGCAGTATTCCGTGGTGTATTAGATGTATCTTGATAATTTAACATCTTATTTAAAATAATATGAACTATTATTCACTAATTTATATGTTTTATTTATCTATGTAAGACAGTATATTGCAGTGTGAACCTATAACCGTGATGTATAATAAGTTGAATTTATATATAGCGCCTTTCCCAAGCTCAAGGACGCTTCACAATGACAGTAGATAACAAGCAGTTTACACATAGACGGACAATGGCATTTGCCCAGTCCAAGTAATGAGCGATTGCAGTTGCAAAACACATTACATTTACAATACAAACATGAAACAGGGGAACAACATTAATTACAGACAACATAGTGGGACAGTTGGAGTAAAGTTGCAATAGATTATTGGAACCTAGGAACCTGTATTAGATTAAAATGTGTATACTTGGTAAATTAATATCTTATTTAATATAATATCAACTATTATTCACTATTTTATGTTTTATTTATCTGTAAGACAGTATTTCGTGGAGCATTAGATTAAAGTTTTGCATACTTGGTAATTTAACAGGTTGTTTCAAATAATATGAACTATTATTCACTAATTTATATGTTTTATTTAACTGTGACAGTATATTGTGGATAATTTACCATCTTATTTAATTTAATCTATATTTATATGATTATTTATATGCAATGCTTTTTATTTCTGAAAAACCTAATTTATAACATTTCACCTGATCAGAAAAAATTTAAGGCGACTGTGACTTTAGTCAGACGCATAACATCGCCTCATTAAGTTCAAGACATGTTAACACTTGCTTTAAAATGCTTATACATTAACATCTTATTTAATTTAATCCATATTTATTTGATTATTTATATGCAATGCTTTTTATTTTTAAAAAACAATTTGTAACATTTCATCTGATCAGAAAGATTTAAGAGTCTGTGACTAGCCAGATAGACGCATAACATCACCTCATTAAGTTCAACACATGTTAAAACTTTGCTTTAAAATATATAATGAAGTTTTATTTTATAAGCTTTTATTTGTCATCAATTCTATTTCTTTAAACTCATTTGTTTCATTCTCTCCCGCAGACAATATGGATGATGCAGTGCCGGCTGAAAATCATATCCACGGATCCTCTGTTCATAATTTCAACGTTCTGTGAACATTATCCTGATATAATAAAACTTTCCCTGAAAACATTCCTAACAGTCACACAAAGCAGATTGCGGATCGTAAACACGCATCGTAAACACACCGGAACCAAGCACGGCCAAAAGGTCACACAAAACCACCTGTTGTCATAAAACCCTCCCCATCCTCATATCCTGTCATAAAACCCCTCCCCATCCTCATAACCTTTCAAATCCATCAATCAAGGGCCATAAATCATTTTTGACATAAGGTACAGAATATTCACTACTTACAAGTATTTTTTTATATAAATTTACAAGTAATTTTGATTATAGTTTATCAGGGCACATGAATAAAAAACTAATAATGATGTGCACAAATAAATAATGAATAAATATTCCTTAAAAAATAGGAATTGTACATTTTGATTTCATAGTTATTTTAATAAAACAACATTTTTATGAAGATTTGTGTCTTTAATATTTTATTTTAGTAGTAACCATTTTATAAATTGTATTTGAGGTTGTGTTAAATTGTCAATAGCTTTTTATGTTTTTTTATGGTAATTAGTAACTTATTTCTTTGTAAACATACCCACATCCTTTGCACAAAAACCACTAGGCCTACTTGGTGTAGATTGTAATTGCTATTTAATGTAGTCTCTGTAATTTCCATGGTGAACCGACACAAAGGAGAAAAAGAATAAATAGAACCTACGTGTGCGAGGGGAGCTTATGGTTGTCTTGGTTACAACCATTCTCCCATGTAAAGTAATGAGAAGCCCAACTTGAGGGAGCGGAAAGGGGCTATTTTTAGCCCGTTTTCACCAGGACTTGTGGATTTGTTCCTTTTTTGAACATTTGTTTGTTGCAATTGTGTTCTTACACTGAGCTTAAAGGGGTCATGAACTGAGAAATTACATTTTCTTTGAGCTTTTTACATATAAGAGGTCATCATACTATAAGAATCTCCTGGAAGTTTCAGAACTGAAAACTTCCTTGTTATTCCAAAAACAACTTTAATTGTCACAAAGTCCAGCGAACGACTCGTCCTGGAATGTGCCTCTTAATGACGTAATAGAGTGGTGAAAGACCGCCTCTGCAACTTTGGCCTCGCCCACTGGCGTGTTGAGATGACGAGAGTAGAGCTATGCAGGATGAACCACAAATATTATCTTCTAAAAGATCCCAAAACTAGGAATATGGTTATTTTATTTATTTACAACAATGTGAATGTCTCAGTTGAGCATTATTTATTTGTATGCAGTACATGTCACTGTGGATTCTTTGGTAAAACGGTCGCAATCTTTGGCACAGGCTTTGCAAACAGACTTTTACCATATGGACTCGACAATAAATCCCACAAAATGTAAGTAACTTAATTCTAATGCCTGAGATCAGTGACCAGTGATTTCTGATATGTAATGATTCATGTACAGTCAGATGTTCTTTGTCTATGTGCCAGTAAATCAAACCATTGAGTGACTTAACGGTCTACTTCACATTGTTTCTCGTAGTAGGATGAAAATAATCTGTTATTTAAACTGTGATTAAATTAGATATAGAACGCGATCAAAGAACGCTCCCTTTGCAATCGCTGGAGCTGTCAATCAAACAGCGCTTGTTTATCAGTGACTGAGTTCTGGATCAAAACTCCTGTAATAATCTGGGCCAAAACGAATCACTTATTTACATTGTGTTTGCACTTAGTTATGATGAAAGCATTCGTTAGTGTGCAGAAATCGAGTTGGAATGACGAGATCACATTCATGCGCTCAACTTGTCTGTGATCGGCTACAATGCTCATCATCATTTCAACCTTTCATGCCGCGATATAAATAGAATGCCATAGATCTAAATATAATATTATAATCAACACTTTACATAATTGGTTAACCTTGAGAGCTGTAATAGTCAAAGTGTGCTAAAAGTTTTCGAGAGAGTTCCACTTGTAATACTTATTTAATGTGCAAGATGTTAGCCAATCACAGCAGTGGGCGTTTACATTGAAGTCTCACAGCAGACACTCCCCTCAAACAGAGCGCTAAAATCAGGGTAGAAAATATGCCTTTTATTTCTAAATTTGGATAATTTGTTATATAAAAATCATACTAACATTATAAATGCACCACAGGAAACATTATAAAACAATAAAACAATGCAGTTCATGACCCCTTTAAGCAGGTATGCTGGTGTGAAATTTTGTCCATGTTAAACTTAATGTGCAGACACTACTTTAAGTCATTTGTATGTTGTCATCCTTGTCATTTCCGAACAGAGGAGCGATTTGAGTAACCTGCTTGAAACTCTCTGTTGAAGCTCTATGTTAATCTACTTCTGGTCTTGCAGTTTCCTGAGGAGAATTTGGAGATCTTGAATTCTAGATTATCTATATCACCGCATCCTTTTACTCACTAATAGGATTCAGTTTGTATTGGCATATACAATGAAAAGCCAAAACATTATGACTGCCTGCCTAATATGCTGTTGGTCCTTCACATGCTGCCAAAACAGTGCCAGCTTACCGAGGAATGCACTCTACAAGACCCCTAATTTAAAAAGTGTCCTGTGGTTTCTGACACTAAGACGTTAGCAGCAGATCCTTCAAGACCTGTAGGTTGTGAGGTGGAGCCACCGTGGATCAAACTTGTTGGTCCAGCACATCCCGCAGATGCTCAATTGGATTGAGATCTGGGGAATTTGGAGGCTAGGGCAACACCTCGAACTCTTTACCATGTTTCTCAAACCATTCATGAACAATATGTGCAGTGTGGCACGGTGCATTATCCTGCTGAAAGAGGCCATTTCCACCAGGGAACACTGCTGTCATGAAGGGGTGTACCTTTTCTGCAACAATGTTTGGGCAAATTTACTTCCACATGAATGGCCGGACCCAGTGTTTCCCAGCAGAACGTTGCCCAGAGCATCACTTTCCCTCCACTGGCTTGTCATCGTCCCACAGTGCATCCTGGTGCATCACTTTCCCAGGTAAACGGGACACACATACATGGCCATACATGTGATGTAAAAGGAAATGGGACTCATCGGACCAGGCGACCTTCTTCCAATCCTAAAAAGGTCCAGTTCCGACTCTCACGTGCCCATTGTAGGCACATTCGACGGTGGACATGTGTCATCATATGGCACTCTGATTGGTCTGCTGCTATGCAACCCCATATGCAGCAGAGTGCGATGCACTGTGTGTTGACACATTCCTCCATAGCTATCATTAACATTTTCTGTTGGCTCTGAGTAGACGGGATAGCCTTTGTTGCTCTCGTGCATCGATGAGCCTTGGGCGACCAACACCCTTTCACCGGTTTTTGGTTTGTCCCTAAAACAGGAAAAATTTTCAATGATGCAAACAGTTTATTTCACTTTTACAGCAGCTCTAAAAGAAAATATTGTAATTGTTCAGCTGAAACAGTTCCGTTGTAAAGACCATCAATTATTAAATTAGTTAATTTAGTCTATAAAGCAGTTCTGCAGAAAAACAGTAATGTCGTCATCCTACTCAGTTCAGTTCGCATCCAACAGTGTCAGACAGTGCAGTCAAATAAATAATATTGTTGAATTTTAAGTCACACCGGTGTCACTTAATGTTTCGGTTTAATTTTAACGAATAGTCAAATTGGTTTAGCCAATCAAGCCATTGTTTTAGCAATCTAGGTCCATTCTGGTTTGAAGTGCATAAAATAAAATACACTACCACCACCTTTTTTACTATTTCATTTGTAATATTACACAAATAAACATTACATAAAAAATGTTGTGAATGACACTTCAAATTTTTAATATTGTGGGAGAAAAAACATTTCCGGATTCCAGATCAACTTTACGGCTCCATACACTTTTAATGAGAATCCTTTATTCCTATATCATCCACATGAGAAGTGAAAACAAAACAAAGCATACTATTCACTATTATTATATTAATGTAGACTTGCCAGTGTATTGAAAAAACACCCCCCTCCAAAGATGTTAGCAAATACAAATTCTACACATGATTGACAGGCTCTAATTGCTTGCTAGTTTTCTGACTGGCTCATATGGTGGGCTGCAGTCAGATTCGTTCTTATGTATACACTTTATATATTAGAATTTATACTATCTAGAATATAAAATTAGATTTATACATATTCTTTTGCAATGATGACATTTACATCAGTGTTAATAGAAATATAATGGATTGATTTTGGCAGGGTTAGCTCTCAAACATCACATTTTCCTCTTACACAACTGAACTGACATTAAGCTTAGATGAACTACTCAGAGGAGCTTTTCATTTTTTTTAAACTTAAAGCTACAGATGTTCCAAATCTTTTAGCATGATGAGAAAAAATATGTCTGTTCTCTGCAAGTTCTCTGCAACCTCTATCTCATTCTTTCTCTCCAGATCAGTTTCTCGTTACGTCCTCTCCCTTTATTTATTTATAATTTTTTAATTACAGAAAGACTGAACAGTACACAGGATACAAACAGACAGATCTGCAAATTGATCTGTATACATATGACAGACACTTATATTGTACATGACCATAACATGCATTATTACAGGTAGTTTAGAGGTCTACAATACGGAATGGAAACACAACGGAAATAAGCCACAACACAACGAAATAAAGCTGCAACACAACGGAAATGCTCCCGACCACTAGAGGGCTCCTGGAGCGTGGTAAATGGTAAATGGACTGCATTTATATAGCGCTTTCACAGCCCCAATGGCCACCAAAGCGTGAATCACCAAACACATGATTAGTTTTAACAGTATGTAGCTAACCATTGTATATCGATATTTATTAATTCAAAATCAGCTACGTGCATTATAGCTGGATATTTATACTCTAGAATGCTTTGACGCGCTACCACACCGCATGATCCTAAGGGAAGGTCTGCCAATTCCTCCAAGTTGTTAAAACTTATAATTTGTATTACTGTAATTAAAATGACTTTTAACATTCAAAAACAGACATGTTCAAAATCCAAAGCTTGATTTTATTGGTAAGACTGTGACTTACTACAGGTTACTACAGACAGGTGTCGAAAAGTGAAAGTTAATTTTAGTTAAGTGCAAATATACATAAAAAAAAAAAGATTCATTCTTACAGTTGCAGAGACAGGTGGGATTTCTAACGAGACTTGATATTTGACAGATTGTCAGGACATTTTCTGAGTGACATTCCTTAAATGACCCCTTACAACACCTTTAAGAATAAAACAGTTTGTTTTTGTCATATAATTTTTTTTTTTTAATATTGATTTCCATTACACGAGAGTAGATGTTAAAACTTCATGCTGATTTGTACTCGGCTTTCGCCAAGATAAGCAACACTAAGACGTAGCTTTACAGTAAACTATGCTTCACCCATTTACGCTTCTTTCCATACTCCCCTTCTGTCCGGCGTTAACAACTGCAGTGTACTTGGCGCGTCAGCACACACGACGGCTGCAACCCAGGGGCGTCATGCAAGCCAAAATTCTGGGGGGGGCACAATCTGAGACGTTGCAATTGTTTTCTGACGGGTGATATGGATCATGTTAGGAGGGGTCAGGGGGTTTCTCCCCCTGAAAATTGTTTAATTCTGGCTGCTAAACATACCATTTCAATGCAGTTTGGGAGGGACAGAAATACCTTAACGGAGCTAGCAGCAACCCTCCTCTATCTGAGGACTAAGTTAAAGTATCTATTTTGTAAGTTTATGTAAAAGACAGGTTGATGAAAGAACTGTAAGCTCAAATTCAAAAGCTTTTGAAGTCTACTTCATTAAAGCATGTTTACACACACACACTTACTGTACACTTAGGCCTACTACACATGATTTTAAAAACAGTACCATTGCAGTTTTTATGTTATGATTTTAAATTGGGATGTGACCTAAGAACGATCTTACATTAAAGGTAGGCCTACATACATAAAGGTGCTGAGGTCTGACTTTGTGGTGCTCTGAAATTAAGTTATTTTAATATGAATATGTGATGAAGGACTTTGAAAGAAGTTTGACAGATTTCAGTGCTGAATAAGGCTAACACTACCCCGTTTATTTGAATCAGATAACGTTACTATGGCTTATTGGCTTTATATGGCAGGCAATAACGTTAGCCAACTAGTTTACGGTTAGACTAGGCTAGCTATCGATAACGTTACACTGACACAACTTAAAGGGTTAGTTCACCCAAAAATGAAAATTAAGTCATTAATTACTCACCCCCATGCTGTACCAACCCCGTAAGACCTTCGTTCGTCTTCGGAACACAAATGAAGATATTTATGATTAAATCTGAGAGGTTGATCACTCCTCCATAGGCTCCCTAAGGGAATGACACCGGACGGCCCAGAAAGTCATTAAAGAAAATGTTTAAATATTCCATGTCACAACAGTGGCTCAACTATAAGTTTATCAAGCGACGAGAATACTTTTTGTGCGAAAAAACAAACAAAAATAACGACTTTATTCGACTATTCCTTTTCTTCCTTGTAGGCCTGAAACGAGACTTCAAGAGATTTCCACGACGCGCACGCGCGAGAACTTAACTGAAGTAGTTGAAGGAGATCGCAATTCTCGCGCATGCGTCGTGGAAATCTCTTGAAGTCTCGTTTCAGGCCTACAAGGAAGAAAAGGAATAGTCGAATAAAGTCGTTATTTTTGTTTGTTTTTTCGCACAAAAAGTATTCTCGTCGCTTGATAAACTTATAGTTGAGCCACTGTTGTGACATGGAATATTTAAACATTTTCTTCATTAACTTTCTGGGCCGTCAGGTTTCAATCCCTTAGGGAGCCTATGGAGGAGTGATCAACCTCTCAGATTTAATCAAAAATATCTTCATTTGTGTTCCGAAGACAAACGAAGGCCTTACGGGGTTGGTACAGCATGGGGGTGAGTAATTAATGACTTAATTTTCATTTTTGGGTGAACTAACCCTTTAAGTTAATGCTCTGAATTCGCAGCTAATATCAAATCCATAACTTTTTGATCAAGTTAAAATTTCCAGGTCAACCACAAATAATCCCACTACCTTTTAATATCATCCGATAACTAATTCAATGCGGATTTGTTGCTTTGATCACTTACCACTTCAAGACCATCTGTAAAACATTGCCAGCTCAACGTGCGAGACGAGTGAGTTGCTTGAACATACACAGCAAAGAGTTTAGAGCGTTACGCGCGTAGCGCTCTAGATTTGATATACACAGACACCATATTAGGAAAAAGGGGCGGGCTGATGCTGACCGAATTATTACACATCCAGAAGAATACATTTGAGTCGTTATAGGCTCTGGTAATTATGGAGCATAATAGGAATAAAGTTGTGACAAAAAAATTATCAGGGAGGAAAAATCTGAGGGGGCACGTGCCCCCTCACTTTGAATGGGCATGACGCCACTAGCTGCAACTACAGTGTGGTCTCCCTAGTGGACCAGCACGACAACTGTCTGGATTGAGCCGAGTAGGGGACATCTCTAGGGTCTTCAAGTGGGCACCTTCCGTCCTCAGTGTTTCGTCGACTAGCCCACGACACCTCAAGAGGGCTCGACAGTGACTCTGGCGTCCCAGAGTCACCCCCTCCGTCCGTTTAATATTAATTTAAATTAAATTAAATATGTAGTTTTTATTTATTTATTAAATCTGTTTTAGTTGTAGTTATTTTGGTAAGTTAAACTAAATTTAAATTGTTGCCTTGACAACTAGCAAAAAAAAATAAGTTTAGTTTTTCCGTTCATTTGTTTTATTTCAAGTAACGAAAATGTAAAAAATAGTTTTAGTTAAATTTTAACTAAATCATCATCCTGCCCGATCTCATGAGAAAACAATTATTTTACAAGGCAATTACAAGAATTTGTAACATGTGATACTGATACTGTATGTACAGAAAAAAATAACCTTTTTGAAACAAGTAAGTCCACCCATAACCCCATCCCTAAACCTAACTGTCAGGGAGCGTAAGCATGTTATATGAAAATGTATGAATGAGGTTATACAAATTCATAAGAATTAGGCATCAGCTTGCCATAATGTAAAATATACGAATTGCCACAAGTGTTGTATCAGCCATAAAGTAAAGCTGTTCCAGTTCCAAAACAATTTACTGAATCCAGCTCAATAAAAGCAGAAATTTCATTTGGTGCACACTAATGGCACAGACTTCACTTGTATTGTGACAACTGAGCTTTGTTAAGAATGAATAGAGTGTGATCAGGATTGCTTCAGGATGTACCCTGTATTTCAGCATACCAGTTGCCTTAAAATTATTATAAGTAAATAAACTTTGAAAAAAAAGTAATTGAAAAAAATACGTTATGTGAACTTGACTGTTCCACATAACTTATTTTTTTCAATTATGCATGAAGTTTATTTATTTTTCTCACTTTTTATAAGTTAAGTAAACTGATCCCTGCATAGCAAAACATTAAACACTACTAAATCCCCCACTTAACATTAAGCATGCACAAAAACATATGACACTTAATTTGAGCATTTTACCCTCCATTTTGAGTCCTCCTGACAAAGCATTCTGGGAAATCGAAATCCCAGCCCTGTTTCAGTTAAATTTAAGTTTGTCTAAATAAAAAGAAACACGTTTGCTAAACTCAAAACAATGAAACAATTCAGATTACTTAAAATAAGTAAGTTTTGTGAACTCAAAAGAAAAAGAAAGTTTTTTTTTAAGTTGACCCTACTCAAACCAATGAATTGTTTTAAGCATTAGTGTTTATGTTTTAGCCAGTTTCCACTACTAAAAATATTTAAATTGAGATTACATGGTAATTTTAAATTAAAGGTATGAATTAGCTTACTCAAATATTTCAAGTTAAGAGCAATTAAAATGTATGAGTAGGCTAGAAAAATCTGTTCTAGTTCTGCTTAAACTTTGAATTTCTTAATTTCTTGAATTTATGTAACTGATTTTTTTGTTGTTGTAAACTTTATTAAGAGTTTGCTGAGTATTCAAAAAGCATCATTAAACAGTGTAACTTAATATAAGTTTTGACTGTATATTTATTGTTATGTTGAAGGGTGTAATACACAGAGCGCTATATAAATGCGCAGTAATACACAGATTTGTTTTGTGAAGTGGTCATATCTGTGTTTTATTGCAAATAAAATCAGTTTTATTACATTCCATAATAAATATAAAACTGAAATGTTTATTTTTGCATACTGTATACTGCTTCACATACTGCTTTAAATATAGTAAGTACAATACAGTATTAACTGAGCATTCTGTAGAGTAAATTGTTTTCTTGTTGAAGGTTTAAACAAGGGAAATTGAATAAACATTTTTTTTTTCGTGAATATTTTTGTGCAAAAATATATTTCATTGTTATTGTTAGCTAGTTGTCAGGTTTAGTGCAGGATGCCGAAGACGAGGACAAGGGTACTTGAATGCAGTTAGTTTATTAACTAAATAAACTTTCAGGAACATACAGGGACAAAGGAAAACACTCCAGGACTTCAAAGCACACTACCATCCATAGACGACCATCCATAGACGACCATCCATAGACGACCATCCATAGACGACCATCCATAGACGACCATCCATAGACGACCATCCATAGACGACCATCCATAGACGACCATCCATAGACGACCATCCATAGACGACCATCCATAGACGACGACCATCCATAGACGACCATCCATAGACGACGACCATCCATAGACGACCATCCATAGACGACCATCCATAGACGACCAACAAACACTGAGGGAAAACACAAGGCTTAATAAACTGGGGTTAATGGGAAAATTAACAAGACACAGGTGTCGGGAATTTCTAATTAAACAGACAGGGAAAAACTAACAGGACTAAACCAAAATCACAAAGACAGGGGGAAACAAGATCACAACACAGAACAGAACACATTAACAATGTGACACTAGTAGACTATCATCAAAATTCATTTAGGGTCATTAACAGAAACAATCTTGTTAAAAGCGCTATATAAATGAGGAATTACGGAAAATACTTTAAACTCTGAAGGTATTTATTCCTGTTACTGAAGCAGGATCAAATGGATTCATAAATTTGATTATGAGTGGTTTTGAATAAATAAGATGTTTAGTATTCTTGCATTTTGTTAACTGTAGGTGGGGAGTTACACTGATTTTGCTGTTGAAGATCATCTTCTTTGTCTTGTGAACCGAAGGGAAACTTCTTTATTTATGTTTTGATATGTTATCATTAATATTACACTCTGCTCAAAGTCTTTAGAAACCCTGTATTACAATGTTAGTAGTTCTCCGTGCTCAATCACTGCTGTGTTTCTGTGCTCAGAGTTTGGTTTTGACATTAAGCTAAGGAGAATGTTTAAGAGCACTGGAGCGTAGTAATACACACACACTGACACAATCTCTCTCTCACATGCACATTCAGCTGGGTTATGCAAAGTCTTGCTGAGGTGCACAGTCAGAGTTTACAGCTTCAGTGAGAGCTATATTTAACATGGTGCGTGTGTAGTAGATGTGTCACACCGCCTTTAAACTCCCCGTAGTAAAGTGCCGTTTAGCTGTGTGTATGCAGGTGTGAAGCTCAGAGCTAAAACTGTGTGAAAGAGTTGTCAAATTTGCCCATGGCTGCACACATTTTTATTTTCCCACTAGGATAGTGTAACGTGATTCCTTCTCAGGAAAGAAAAAGAGACTAAATGTTGCAATGATTTCTGTTTATGTCAAATGTAGAAAGTCTTGGAAAAGTGTTTGTTTGCTTACCTGAAAATTGGATGATTAAAAAAAGAGATTTAAAAATTAAAACAGTAATGTATTTAGAGCTGGGTAGTACCTGATTATAAGTAATCTGAATTGTGTAATCAGATTCCAAAAATTAAGTACTTGTAATTAGATTATATTACATTTTAAAATGCTTATAATCAGATTAGTCACTTTTTTATGGATGGCATGATTACATATTATTAACATTATTTAAAATTTTACCTAAAATATTTACTTGAAGATTTTAAGTTTAATTTAACAATAATTTGACAACACATTTGCATGCTCATGTGTTCTCTAATGTTGTTTAATGGTCACACTGGTATGTAGGTAAAAAAAAATAAATAAAAAAAAATCAGATTTTAGAGTCCAAGTATTGTTTTTATTTTTAAAGTATCTATTTTTTCTTTAAATTCACATTTTTATGATTAAATTCATTCCGTTTTCATCATCTCACAAACTCATTGCAGTTACTTACAAACCACAGTTTGGGAAACCCTGTAATTTAAGGCCTCATGTTGCTGATAATAAAGAATGGAATAAATGTTTTTCTCTTTGTATTTTACGTCAACAAGGTACAGAATAATCGTATTAAAATCTATGAGATAAATCTGTTGGATCAAAAGTAATCTAAAAGTAATCAGAATACATTACCTAAAATGTTTAATCTAATAGATTACGTTACTAACGTTCCTCTTTAGCTCTGTGCAGAGAGGGGGGATTTGGGGTAAATACTTGGACTGACCATGTGATGAAGTTGCTTTTCATACAGAAACTCTCTCTCTCTCCCTCTTTAGTTGGACAAATTTGACACGCGGACAGACACAAACGAAAACGAAAATGCCAGTGGCGTCTGCCAGCTCTGACTCAGGTATGATGCTTTATTTGAACAATTATCTGAACTTTGTAACCATTCCAAAATCTTGTTAGTCCACAAAAGGGTTTTGTGAAATAATAAGGAGGGAAAGTCAGTGACAACCTTAACAAGCCAGTCAGCCATTTCTGGCTGGAACACCACAATCAACTGGGATTAAATATTAGTGCTTCACTGAGCATCCACACATCCACCAAGCTTTCACTGGAGAGACACTTTTGCACTTTTGTCAATATTATTGCATTTCTCTGGACAGCTACACAGAATGAAATCAATGCATTGTTCTGTTATGATGTTCTTTTGTTGAAAGAAAGATGATGAAAAACAGTGGTGATGAGACAAGTAACATAAGATAAGTAATTAGAATTTATAGCTGGTACAAATTTTTAAAGAATAAAGATTATGTAGAAGCAAAATGTGCATAAAAATAGAAACTAAATCCAACTATTACAGTTTATATCTAGATTGATTGTCCATATAGGTATTCATCAATTTAAATTTGATAAAATTGTACCTCATGGCACCATGATATAATTAAAGGAGATGTGTGCAATTTTTGTAGTTTAAATGGATAGTTCACCCAAAAATGAAAATTCTGTCAGTAATTACTCACCCTCATGTTGTTCATTTTCGTCCGTGTGGGCCTCTGACGTGAGTTCACGAGAGTGCCACGACGCATGCGCGAGAACTGAGAAATATGCATCTTGCTGTCTCTAACTGTAGACCGGACGGTCCGAACCTTACCCTTGAAGCGGGTCATTGAGCAAACTGGAGTAAGTAGTCTCGTTTGATTGTGTCCAGGACCCAATCTGATACTCCTGGAATGGCCTCCCATGCATGCCGACAGGCAGCCAGAGGCAGGGATGTTGCGTGTGGCAGGGCGCCGCTCTGAGGCGTGGAGCTGACCCTTGCGATGTTAGGAGAGAGTGTGAAAAAGAGAAAAGCCCTTTTTGTGAATGTGTTTGTTTTTTGATCCGCTGTAACAGATTATTACACACACATTTGGTGGGAACGTATGCTAAAAAATTTTTTAGATTGTACAAATTAACAGTTTATGTATTTTTAACGAGTATGAATTAACAATGAACAACAGTATATTTATGAATTCATTAACCTAGATCAGTGGTATTCAAATTGCGGAACCTGGGCCCTGGCTTGGTTCCATCCGGACCATGGGACATAATTTTGCCATTTTACTGTACACACAAGCTCTCAAGCTCTCATATTCGTTTAAGGTAATAATCTTTCGCCTCTACATCCTTTTGAATCGCTGGGAAGGAAATATAGAGACCGGAACTCTTAGAACTTGAATACCCCTGAACTAGATTAATAAATGTTGTAATAACTGTTGTTCATTAATTGTTAGTACCTAATACCTAATGTGTTGACTAATGATAACAAATTCAAACCTTATTGTAAAATGTTAAAAAGTAATAAAGTAAAGTAGTACCTTGTGAGTCAGCATCACCTTGAAATGTGTTTAATAGACATTACCATCCTTCTGTCTGTCACGGACAGAGGAGAGAGACAACGGAATGAAGTGGTAAGTGATGTTTATTCAAACACAGAAGGAGTGGAAGTGGTAGAACTCAGACTTGTAGATGAAACAGGATCTGGTGCTACGATAGTTCAGAGTACTTATAATCCTGAAGACTGCAGATGATAGGAAGATCAGACTGGTAGACAGAAACGGATAGTCACAGGTTGTATACAGATGATCGGGTGCTTCGGTTAGGAAGAGTCTAGTGTTACTCTGACGAGACCAGACACTGAGTGAAGGGATGTGTGGGTTTATATGTGTTGATAGTGATGAGCGTGTACAGGTGAAGAGAGTCAGTAATCTGGTGATAACGAGCGGATGGGTGGAGTCAGGTGATCAGATGTTGATGGTGTGACAGGTGGTACTGGTGGTTCTGTGACACTGTCAAGGTGCCTGTTTCTGGTATATTAAATAAATGAGCTCACAGTGCCCAGCCTGCAGTCATGAGAATACACACATTGTAATCTCATAAACCCGGCACACAAAAATCTGATGATCAAATGTCGGGCAACGTCGGGTCGTTTTTGAGCGTTGACTGACTTAGTTTTTTTGGTGTGTTCCGCACCTTTGACTCTAGTCGGATGCCATCTGTTTGTTTTGGGCCGATTCAGTATGTAGAATCGGCGTTGGCCTGTAGTGCGAGAGAGTACTCTGATTGGCTGTTCAGCTTAGTGAAGGAATAAGTGCATGAGAATAATAGCAAAACAGCGAGCAAAGAAGTCAAAACTGTACAGATAGAAAGCTGTTCTAATTTTACTTCATCTTACCTGAGTGTTCCTGTGCGAATGTTTTAATATTAACATGAGCGGAGTGGAATAAAGATAGTGATCAGCAGGATTGATATTCAAAACAGTAAACGCGCTGCTTTTTTTACGGTTTGTGTATCTGCAGCCGGCAGCATTGGTTTTCCTTTTTGAATGACGAATATAGATGAATATATCTGCAGGAATAGACAGTTGTATCATTTACACACAGGCGCAGAACATGCATGCTAGTTGACAGTCGGCTGTAGTTCCCTTTCGAAAGGGAACTTGCACTGCGTCGATTGACGCTAAGGGGGAATGCCTCAGGCGTGACAGGTGTCTGAAATCACAATCAAATCACGGCAATCTTATTGACCGGCGACAGCCCATGAATCATTAACGTGCGACCTGGAAGTATATAAGGGTGCCTTGCAAACATGATAATCATCTTTTCATCTTCAGGGACTGTTCTGTCCGTAAGCGCTTGAAAATCAGGGAATTTATGAAATGCACTGAGAAGGCTTTCAAAAGTGTGCAGACCTGTGCTCAAGATATTTGACACCGGGTGACACAGACGAACTGTGCGTTTTCTGTATGGGAAGGAAGAGCGCGCACAGGCAGGTCTCGAGGGAACTGCCTGTGCAAATTGTTCGCCATTTCTTTGAGAACGCTCTGCTCTCGTCTGGCCGTCTGCTCAAGAGAAGAGGGTTCGGAGGCTAGACCTCGCGGCTCAGGTTCCGCTGTTAAAAAAAAAAAAGCAGAGCGGCGACGTGCGTTATGGGGTTCCCAGATGGAGCTCGCCAATCATCTCAAGAGGGGTGTAATCCTCTCAGACGATTCGGCGGCTGACAAGGGTGAGCTGCAGGTGGATGATGAAAGTTTTCTATAAAAAAGAGAACTTAGTCCGGCAGCGAGTGCATTTCTGGACGAACAGAAGATGGCTGATGAGGGTGGTGATAATCCTGAATCTTCTCAGCCACCCTGCCCAGTGTATGCTGAGCATGGTTGTTGTTATGGAACGCACCGCAGGCAGAATGCAGCTGCCATGGCTGCGCATTGGGGGAGAAATTGTTTGCGATAAGAGTGCATTTTCCCCGGTCATAAACCACCAGCTCAGGTGAGCTTTCCATTTCTTCCCGAGCTCTGTTTGGGATTTCAGTAGGCTGAGCGATTCTGCAGCCCCTCGTATAAAAAAAATGTAAAAAAATTCTTGTAAGGCTGTGGGTCCTCCGAGCCCTCAGGTAGATCTATGCTTACAGGCTGGCCATAACCAAGGCCGCCTCTGTAGCTGGCCTAGACTATGATAGGGATAGTGGAGGCATTCTGCTAAAGTATTTCTGCCTCTGGCCCTTCACTTTGTGAATGTAGGTTTTTAGAATCCCTATATGACAGCCTCCTCCCATGGGAGTCGTTAGGTCAAGGGCCACCCCCTTCTCTGCATTCTGGGGCGAGAAAAGTAATCCAGCTTGGTACAGAGGCATGATTTATAAAGACCCTGGGTTAGGCCTCAATAAGGCCTCCCCGGTACAATGGGTCTTTCTTGAGCAGGGTTAGACCATCTTTTGCCTCACACAGAGACTGGGTTTTGTCTGCTAGACCCCGCCGTGCAGAACTAGCATATGGATTTGGGCCGCCAGAATGGGCTCCACTCACCTCGCGGAGCTACTGCTCGACCGTCGGGTTGTAGGTGGGTGGCTTACAAGCAAGCACAACTCCCCTAAGCTGGGCAGAGATAAAATTCTGTCACCTCTAGAGCCGCTGGTGGGCCCACACCCTGTTAAATCTCAGGGTGAGGTGGTAGTAATTCCCTGTGATACAGGGTAGGTCTGAGTACTTCACTTCAGTTCTGTGTTATCCTACCTCGCACCATTTTGGCTCGGGTCGAGCGGAAAGTTCTAACCTTCACTTCTTTTTGGTTTTCGAAGTATGCTTCCGTGAAGTCAGAGCATTACCATGAGCTGACGTCCATGCATACAGATGGTAGGCCCCTGACTCTGGGGCCTCCGTTGAGGCAGAGTGGTGTATGTTGTTCTCCCCTTGCTTAAAGGGTGCTGCGTTTTTTGCTGAGTACACTGCCATGGGCAATGTGATTAGGTACCAGGATGCTGTAGGCGCTGTGTAATCAGCTTATCTGCCAACAAATGCTGTGTCGGTAAGTAGTAGGCCTCAGCAGGCCTCCTTGACTGGGCAGCCCCAAAAAGGGTGCGGTAGGCCAGCTTACCTCAGGTGATTGGCCTTAGTAGTTTGGGGAGTAGACTCACTGATGGGTAGTAGGCCTTAAACAGGCCTCCCCGGAAGGGAGTCCTTACGTTGTGGGACATACATTTTAGCTGCGACCAGGTAGTTAGCCTTATTAGGGCTCCTGTGGGTGGTCTCAATATTTGTGTTGGTGTAGTATGGTTCCCAACGGTATAAGTGTGTATCAGAATAGACTAGCTATCAGCTAGTAGGCCCAACGTGGCGTTATCAGGCCACCATGTAGCTCGGTCCCCAACCTTATGGCCATGGTAATCAGTTTCTTACCTAAAGAAAACTTTCAGACGACCGGCTTTAACAGGCCGCTCCGAGACTGAGCCCCAGGACTGGCAGGCCTTAGCAGGCTGCCCTGGGACTGACACCCGGAATCAGAGTTCATAGCAATAACCAGTTTTTAGCAAGCTATCAGGTAGTAGGCCTCTCGAGGCCTCCCTGAAGGCGAAGTCCCAAGGATGGGCAACTCCACAGCTAGCTTTACTGGCTGCCAGGTAGTCGGCCTCACTAGGCCTCCCTAAAGGCGAGTTCCCAAATATGGGTACTAGGTAGCCAGCCCTCTGGTTATCAGGTAGTAGGCCTCACCTTGCCTCCTTGTAAGTGGTCTCCCAGCGTCGCTGGGTTCTGGCAGCTAGTGGCCGCTTGCTATCGGTTCATCTGGCCTTAGTAGGCAGCTTCTGAAGGCGAGCTTGCGCCCTAGCATGACTAATGGTCATTATTTCTGCTAATGGTTCTCTCCCAGAACCTCTTTTATCTAGCCTACAGCCTGGATCTGGCCAACCAGGCAGGCCATGTGCTCCCCTCACTGAGGGTCACTATCAGTACTCAGCCTCCTGAGTCTGGTCAGACGGTTGTAGGCCTTTCGTGAGGCCTCCCAGTTAGATCGGCCTTTTCGGGCATCCTCTGTGTTTTGAAACACAAACCCTGGGTAGATCTGTGGATCAAGCAGAGAAACTCCCCTCGCTAGCAAGGGTTGTAAGCACTATGCTGAGTCATCTTCTCCGGGATACCCCGTCTCTGAGATCTGGGCCGAGTGGTTCACTGTCAGCTTCGCAGTCCCTTGTGTTGGATGCCTTATCTAAAGGCAAGTGTCCAGAGGCTCTGTCTTCAGACAGACAGGAATTTGGCCAGACTGAAATGTCCAATGCAAGCGACACCAGCTCAGGCCTTCCTGGTGGCATTTCGGATGAGTATGTTCCCCTGAATAGTGATAGGCTGGGGCTCCTTTGGGTTCCCTAGCCACATTCCCTAGAAGGGACTCCTTCTAAATTTGAAGCTGTGGTCCTAGGCCCTTGAGCAGGCCCAGGTAGGCCTTTCATTAAACAATGTTTATGGAGGTTTTCCGGTGGAATGTAAAGCTTGGGCTATGACCGTAGGGAATGCTGTCACTGACAGCCCAGTGTGACCTGAGGTTGAGTGGTTCTGGCATTTCATTTAAATTTGCTGGTTTTGACAGTTGTCACTGCCAATGGGTATGCACTCCCCTTAGCATGGTGGCGTAGCAGTGCGAGTTCCCTTTCAAAAAGGAACGTCTAGGTTACGACTGTAACCTCTGTTCCCTGAGAACAGGGAACGAGACACTGCGTCTTTTCGCCATGCCTCGGGGCCTGCCTACCAAACATTCCCTTCAGACGAAAAGGTGATGATCATGTTTGCAAAGCGCTCTTTTATTTAAAGGCTTAATTTGTAGACCAGTCAGTTGCATTACAATTAAAGGCAGTGGTGTGTTCTGTTTAAACGAGTGTTCTCGCAGATATGCTTGTGATTTGCGAAGTTTTATAGACTTGATATTGTTTCTTATTCAAAAGTGGTAAAAAAAATATATGTAAAAACTTTTTGGGAAAATAATGATTGAGATGCATATGTATTCAAGGTATAGGGAAAATATGTTACTTGATTACACCACATGACAGTCAATTCATTCAAACTTTTCTTGAAAATGGTATAAAAGTTTGGTAACACTTTACAATAAAGTTTAATTTGTTATAGTTAACTACATTTGTTAACATGAACTAAGAATAAACAATACTTCATTTAAAATATTTATTAATCTTTTAATTAATGTTCATTTTAGCATTTACTCATACATTTTTAGAATTATCAAATGTTGTTAACATTACTTAATTCATAGTGAACTAACATTAATAACAAATATTTGTATTTTTACCAAGATTAATTTAAATATACTGCTCACTTTTAGTTGATGTTAATTAATACAATAACAAATGAGAATATAAAGTGTTAAAAACAAATTAAACATGAAACCAGCGTGAATACAAAAAGCGTGATTCCGTTACCAACATCAGCATGTATTTGAAATCATTTAAGATAACTTAAACATTGATTAAATTAATTATTTAATTTAACAATATATACAAATAACACTTCCCATGCAAACTTTCATGCTAGTAAGAAGTGAATGTTGGTCAATAAAAAAGACATCAGGAAACAAAACATACTTTTGAGAGAAATAACGCTGGCTGCGTATGGATTTTAAGTTAAGCTTTATTTAGAAACTTTTATACTGTTGCAAATGCAATATAGTAATAGAGGCTTCTATTATAATTGCCTTGCCTTGCCTTATAATTGTCACGGATACAGCAGTGTCAGCGCCAGACCTATACACTCCGCCCACTCGTTCCGCATCCCCTGAGTTCTAATCATCTGCACCTGTCTTCATCACCTGTTGCCAATCTCCGGTTCAATCACTCACTGTTTAAATACACCACCAGTTCTCTCACTCAGTTGTCAGGTCTCGTTGATACTCAGTCGACTTACTGACTCTCTCATGCCACGACTAGTTCGTCTAGCCTACCTGCTTCGTATCCTCACCCGCATCATCGGATCTCTCAGCCTGTCTTCCGGATTTCCTATCTTCAAAATCAACCAGCCTTCATCAAGCCTGTCTGTCGTCGTCAGTCCGTTTCCCATCAACCACCTATAAACAGATAAGAGACTTTGTCACATCCATCCTTCAGTGGATTCGTCCCAAATTGTCTACTAACTCTTCACTTACCTGCCGTGTCTGTTCCTGAGTGCATCAATAAACATTATTGCAACTTTATCTATTTGTGTCGTTCTGTTTCATGACAGAAGACCTGACCAAATATGCACGCACCAACAGATCACGGTGAAGAGGGAGCTTCAGCTCCGGCCGCGATCGCCGAAGTCCCGCGCGCCATTCCATCACCCGCCATCAATCCTTCTTCATCTGCCTCTGTCAGTCTCATGGCCCGTCCAGCGCCCTTCTCTGGCGAGGAGGGGGAGTGCAGCGGTTTTCTCCTTCAATGCGAGCTGTACATGGAAGTGAATGCTTCGCAGTTTTCCTCAGAGAGAGCGAAGGTCGCTTTTTTCATCTCCCTTCTCACCGGACGAGCCCTGCTCTGGGCTCGGGCGCTCTGGGATGCAAAAGGTACTGTTACCGAAACTCTTACAAACTTCATCAGTCACTTCCGTGAAGTATTTGCACCTGTCGCAAGTTCAATGTCTATTCATGATCAATTATTTCGTTTACGACAAGGCAAGTCATCAGTTTCCTCGTATGCATTGCATTTTCGCACACTGGCAGCTGCCAGCGGATGGAATGAATCAGCTCTAATCACCGCTTACCGTCAAGGTTTAGAGCCTGAGATTCGATTACAACTTACCATTCATGATGACATCATTGGTCTAGAAAGCCTTATTCAACGTTCCATTCGTGTAGACCAACGTCGCACCGCTTGTCAGCTCGATAACCCTGCACTGCCTCCTCCTCGTCCTTCAATCTCTGTCAGCCCTTCAGCACCCGAACCCATGGATATCAGCTCAACGCATTTATCTTCAGTCGAACGCCAACGTCGCATTAACAACAACTTGTGTCTCTACTGTGGATCCGTCGGCCACCTGCTCGCCTCCTGTCCAGTACGTCCTCCACGACCGGCGGTGAGTACAGTACGTCATCATTCACCTATTTCACAAATGAAATATACTACAGTTTTGATCTCTTATCTCCGACGATCTCTTTTAGCGCAAGCGTTGATCGATTCTGGGTCCGCTGGTAACTTCATTTCACTCTCCATTCTACAAAAGCTGCAAACCCGCCGAAGATCTATTCCACAGGCTCTCCATGTTCAGTCCATCCTGGGTAAACCGCTCGGTCGTGGGCGGATATGTCACAGCAGTCCCACCATCACCATAAAGATTGGTTGTCTGCATAAAGAGGAGCTGTCATTTCTGGTGCTGGAGGGCTCTACGGCAGATATCATCCTGGGACGCCCGTGGCTGGAACTTCACTCTCCTATCATCTGTTGGACGACGGGAGAGGTTTGTCAATGGGGAATTGATTGTTTCACACACTGTCTATCTCCGATCAAGACGATTCCTCACACACATTCATCCCCAGTCCGGGAAGTTATCATCTGTTCTACCTCCGTTGAAAGTCCATCCACTAGCGAACGTCATGAAATTCCTCACTATTCACAATTCATCTACCGGGCGTTCCAGGATGTCTTCAATAAACAGCTGGCTACCAAACTTCCACCACACCGGCCATGGGACTGCGCGATCGACCTGCTGCCTGGGGCGAAACTACCTCATGGTAAGATATACCCGCTGTCCATCCCGGAACAGAAGGCCATGGAGGAGTACATTGAGGAGGCTCTTCGTCAAGACTACATCCGTCCATCTACGTCCCCTACCGCTTCAAGTTTCTTTTTCGTTGGCAAGAAGGACGGAGGCTTGCGCCCCTGTATTGACTACCGGACCCTCAATAACTCCACGGTCAAATATCGTTATCCCCTTCCTCTGGTCCCAGCCGCTCTGGAACAACTTCGTGGTGCTCGAATCTTCACTAAGTTGGACCTGCGCAGCGCCTACAATTTGGTAAGGATCAGAAAGGGAGACGAGTGGAAGACTGGGTTCATCACCCCAGCAGGCCACTACGAATATAGGGTCATGCCCTTCGGGTTGTCCAATGCTCCTGCAGTATTCCAGGGGTTCATGAACGAAATCTTCAGAGACTATCTACACCAGTTTGTCATCATCTACATTGACGATATACTCATATATTCAACCAACCTGTCCGAGCACCACCATCATGTCAAGTCAGTCCTTCAACCTCTGCGCGACCATCAGCTGTATCTGAAACTGGAAAAGTGTGAGTTCCATTTAGAAACTGTCCACTTCCTGGGTTATGTAATCTCTCCTCACGGGATCTCCATGGACCAGAGGAAGGTGGAAGCCGTTGCCAACTGGCCACTACCCTCAAATATAAAGGAACTTCAACATTTCCTGGGCTTCGCGAACTTCTACCGAAGATTCATTCAAGGTTTCAGTCAGATCAGTGCACCCATCACCTCTCTCCTGAAAAAAGGGGCCAAGTCTCTGTCCTGGACCACCGAAGCCACCCATGCCTATGAAAGACTCAAGCTTGCCTTCAGCTCCGCTCCTACCCTTGTCCATCCCAACCCTGATCTTCCATTTCTCGTCGAGGTGGACGCGTTCACCACCGGGGTAGGAGCGGTTCTCTCACAGCGTCAGGGGAAGCCTCCTCGACTCCATCCATGTGCCTTCTTCTCCAAGAAGATGTCCCCGGCGGAGCAGAATTATGACATCGGTAACCGGGAACTTCTGGCAATCAAACTGGCCCTTGAGGAGTGGAGACACTGGCTGGAGGGAGCAAAGCACCCTTTGGATGTCATTACCGATCACCGAAATCTGAAATACCTCCGAGATGCCAAAAGACTCAACACCCGTCAAGCCCGCTGGTCACTCTTCTTCACAAGGTTCAATTTCAAGGTAACTTACCGTCCTGGGGACAAGAATGTCAAGGCCGATTCACTGTCTCGTCTGTACCAACCTGATGCTGTCACCTCCAACCCGGAATCCATACTCCCTCCAGCCGTGATCGTCAGTCCCATCCAGTGGAGTATTGACGATCACATTACCGATGCCACCCGGTCAGAACCTGCTCCGCCGGGAGGTCCTGAGGGACGGACCTACGTTCCCACTCGTCTACGTCTGTCCCTCATGGACTCAATCCATACATCTCCGGGCTCTGGACACCCAGGCAGCCAACAAACCCTCTCGCTCGTACAACAACGATACTGGTGGCCCAATATGGCCCAGGATGTCTCCCGGTTTGTGAAGAGCTGCTCAGTCTGTGCCATGACCAAAGTTCCTCCACACCTCCCAGCAGGGAAACTGGTACCACGTCCAGTACCCACAAGACCTTGGTCCCATCTTGGTGTGGACTTTATCACTGACCTTCCTTCCTCTGGCTCTCATACATGTGTCCTGGTCGTCGTTGATCGCTTTTCTAAAGCATGCAAGCTCATCCCTCTGCCAGGTTTACCCACAGCCTTCGAGACTGCGGAAGCTCTATTCACCCAGATATTTCGACATTTCGGAATACCAGAAGATATTGCATCTGACCGTGGACCCCAGTTCATATCCAGGGTATGCAAAGCATTCTTCAACCTTCTAGGAGTTTCAGTCAGCCTAACGTCCGGATACCATCCCCAGTCCAATGGCCAGACAGAGCGGAAAATACAAGAGATCGGGAGATACCTGCGGTCATATTGCCTGGGCCGAGTATGCACAAAACTCCCTTCGACAGTCCACCACGGGTCTAACGCCCTTTCAGTGCATACTCGGCTTCCAGCCGCCCCTGTTTCCTTGGTCAGGAGAACCATCCGATGTTCCAGCAGTCCATCATTGGTTCCAGGAGAGCGAGAGGGTCTGGGACTCAGCACACCTCCATCTGCAAAGGGCTGTTCGGAGACACAAGAGCCAGGCCGACGCAAGAAGATCTGCAACCCCGTTATACCAGCCTGGGCAAAAGGTCTGGCTCTCAACCAGGGATATCCGTCTCCGACAGCCCTGCCTCAAGCTGAGTCCCAGGTACATCGGTCCGTTCGCGATACAGAGGCAGATCAACGAAGTCACCTACCAGTTATCACTCCAATCACACTACCGCATCTCGCCTTCATTCCATGTTTCCCTGCTCAAACCATACGTTGATCCTCTCTTTCCTTTCTCCCCAGGGTCTGGTGCTGAAGACGTACCTCCTCCTCCGGTGGATCCTGCTGACGAGAACATCTATCGTGTCCAGAACAGTCTCGACTACTCCCGGCGACGGGGCGGTCAACTAGAATACCTTGTGGACTGGGAGGGTTTTGGCCCTGAAGAAAGAAGTTGGGTTCACCGTGATGACATACTTGACCCTACACTCTTACAGGACTTTCACTCAGCACATCCCAGTCGTCCGGCGCCGAGAGGTCGTAGTCGTCCCCGTCGTCGGTCATTTCCGCCCTCAGGAGCTGGCCATGGAGGGGGAGGGGGGGGGGGGGGGGGGGTACTGTCACGGATACAGCAGCGTCAGCGCCAGACCTATACACTCCGCCCACTCGTTCCGCATCCCCTGAGTTCTAATCATCTGCACCTGTCTTCATCACCTGTTGCCAATCTCCGGTTCAATCACTCACTGTTTAAATACACCACCAGTTCTCTCACTCAGTTGTCAGGTCTCGTTGATACTCAGTCGACTTACTGACTCTCTCATGCCACGACTAGTTCGTCTAGCCTACCTGCTTCGTATCCTCACCCGCATCATCGGATCTCTCAGCCTGTCTTCCGGATTTCCTATCTTCAAAATCAACCAGCCTTCATCAAGCCTGTCTGTTGTCGTCAGTCCGTTTCCCATCAACCACCTATAAACAGATAAGAGACTTTGTAACATCCATCCTTCAGTGGATTCGTCCCAAATTGTCTACTAACTCTTCACTTACCTGCCGTGTCTGTTCCTGAGTGCATCAATAAACATTATTGCAACTTTATCTATTTGTGTGGTTCTGTTTCATGACAATAATGTTTATTGTATTCAAATCAGTTTATGCTAATAATCCCAGATAAATGAATGAATGAATGAATGAATGAGGTATTTACTGTATATAGCGCATTTCCTATATCAGAGGGTCTCAACCTCAACCACCACTAGTATACAGCATCCATGTTCATGTTTAATATATACATAATTATTTACATAAAATATATTTTGTGTTATACAGTAGACACACCCATCATAATGATTTCTATATATTGCCAATCCTGCCTGAAATAAACATTAGAGATAACATCCGCAGTAACAAATAATTTACATACATATTTCCTAAAAACGAATTCTGTGCAACTAATACGCTGTGAATCGGGTGATTTTAAATCAAAGGTTTGGCTGTCAGTATGTACTGTATATAGTGGGCTCTGTACTTTATAATTCTGCTCAGGTTTTAAACATGTAGCGTTACCAGTCTCTTGTATCCAGCATGCTTTTCTGCATTGTGCTGAGGGAGCAATGCTATTTCAGCAGATTCTAAGCACCTAAACATGCTGATCCAGAACGCCAGCTCGATTACTCACTGAATGAAGTGCATGGCAAAATGGTTCTTGGACAGAATGCCTTTAGCTGATAGGTTCTAAGGTGGGTTAGGACAAGATTGTCAGAGCTCTTCATTAAAAGGGATGCCAGAACTTCTAGTTTTTCATTGCCTGTTGGCACTAGCAAGGCTTTTTTTTCTAAGCACTGGAAAGAACCCAATCAACCTTCCACTTAGCTTATGAGCACTTGTGAGCATCCCATGCTCTTCCTTCATCCGATCAACTAAAGAAACTGCTTTCATTGCCATTATTGAAGTGTCAGTGACATTGTGTCAACCAGAGTCCTCGTTTAGCTCTAGATATATCACCTCAGTTGATACTTGTCATAATGAGGTCCAGTTTGCCACAAACACTAGCTGCCAACATCGTGACAGCTAACTGATTATACAGCATGACTCCTTCAGCCAGTTATTAGAAATGTGCATTCTCAGGTTTTTTTTGTTTCTTTGTATTTACACCTTTATTGCAAGGTTTAGATTTACTGTTTGCAAGGTTATGTTTACTGTAACAGTACACTAAAACATTTGCATGAATTTGGGTATTTATTAGAAACTAGTTCTTGTACTTGTACAATAATTTTTTACAATAGTACTTCTACAATATATATTGCAGTTAAATACAGATAAATAGCGTGCTGTGACTTCACAATGAACAGGAACTGACTGATGTAGCAACAGTGTGCTTTAGAATTACAGTGATTACAGTCTGTATTACAGTCATCTCGTATTTTTATTTACATATTAACTGTAATAGTGCATGATGTCCAAAGTACCATACTGGTGTTTGGGTTCCCAGCATGCATTTCAGCATGAACACATTTTTCTGCCTCTTGGTGTATTTAGCTGTAGCTGTATTTATCTCTTTAAGTTACTTAGGTAACAGTCTACAATTATGTACTTTTGTTAACAATGACTAATGCATACTAAAACCAATACTTTTGCAGCATTTATTACTAATCTACTATTATATTTTTTTAAATTTTATGTTGTATAAATTATCTTCAGTTAATTTATTATGAGCAAACATTTAAAATGAACAAAATAGTACTATATTAATAAAATATCATTAACCTAGATTAAATGCTTTAAATAGGTTGTTCTGTCACGGTTTGTTTTGGGTTTTGTTTGTGTTCATGCCTTTTATTTTGTATTCATGCTCATTGTCATGTTCCTAGTTTCTTCATGTGCTCCCATTTGTCATGTGATCATGTCTTGTGCTTCCCTTGACTTATGTGTCTTGTTCTCATTGGTTGATTGTGCACAGGTGTCCCTTGTTTACTCATTAGTCTTGTGTGTTGTGTGTGTGTGTGTGTGTGTGTAGCCCTCATGTTTCATTAGTCTCTTGTCAGTGTAACTACTGTTTGGTAAGGCCATGTTTGCCAAGTCTTTGTTTGTTTTGTGTTTGATCATGTTTGGGAAATAAAGCTGTACTTGGGTTCTATCAACTTGCCTGCAGTGGACTGTGTTACATGTTTGTGGTTAGTGCATGATAAGAAGTGTTTTGTCTTTTCAAAATCATTGTTTCACGAGTTCACACGTACATGAAATCTAAAGTTGTATTTATGCGTATTTGGCTTGCTGTCCGGGGGAGGGCTCCGAGCTCGGAATTTTGGCCGAACCCAGAGTACTCCCCCCCCCCATACTGGGGTAGACCCGGCCGAGTGTGAGGTGATGGGGTGGTGGAGGGATGCTGAGACACTTGTCGTGAGACAGGAGGTGAGGAAAAGCTTTATTTATACCGGCTTCCTCTTGAGCTGATTGTTTGATTACCTGAACATGCTCCTCCCGAACTTTGTTACATAAAACTTCATTTTGAAATGTTCACAGTTTATTAATATTTTTCAATCTGAAATTTTATTTGTAGTTGATTTTTATATGCCAAAAGTTGGTATTTTGCATGCCTTGTTAACTCATATTAAAAGGTCACCAGCAGGTTACTGTCACGATCCACACTCAAGGAACACAGAAGATCCAATAATGCAGCAAGTTTTTAATAGGGAAATCCGTTACTCACAAAACAGTCCAGGCAGGGGTCAACATCCACATAAGCAATCCAAAACACAAAGAACAATGAGCAGACAGAAACAGACCTCAGACGTGGTGTGATCATAGATAAGGACTCCGTAACAAACACTAAACAAGCAGGGTACTTATACACACAGACTAACAATCATAATGGGTGACAGCTGGGTGCAATGAACAATGATGAGAACAGACAAGGATTGTGGGAAATGCAGTTTCTAATGTGACTGACACCGTGGGGGAAGAGGACCTCTAGTGGTGAACCAGGGAACACAAACCCATACTGTGACAGTTACTTTAACTGCTTTAAAAGATATCAATTTAGTACCAAATTGCAGGCTGTATTGACGAATTACCTGTAGTGTGGCTACAAACAAAATAAATTTGCACTGGAAAAAGTGTTATTTTCCTGTTTTTTTTTTTATTTACGCAAAAAAAAAAACTATTTACCACTTTACTTACAAAATATTAATCTCCAACACTCACTCACACAACAAAGCCTGCTCTCGTGCGTTGTGGTGCTCTCGGGAATGTGCGTTGGAGATTAATATTTTGTAAATATAGTTGCTTTTTTTGAGCAAGCCAAGTACTCGCATCACTAGAACCACTAGTCACATGAATTACTTTATTGCATACTTTACATAATACTTTATACGGTTTGAAATTGCTTGTGTTTCTGACGTCACAAACTACCTTGTAACCAATCACGTCAAAGTGTGATCATCATCTGAACTGGGCTGTTTAAACAAAAACGGTGATGCGTTGAACACACTGTTATGATGACGCAAGAGTTGCAACTATGGCAGCTGAGAAGGCCATTCTTTGTGTTCTTTGTGAAGAATTTTCGGGGCCTGATGAAGTCGGTATAAATATGTGTTTAATACTACAAAATATGCCCGACGTTACAGTTACTGCACTTGCCGCCCAGAACACAAGAGAACATCCCAATCGAGTGAAGGGATTTATGGAAACTGAAATGGAATCACACATCTTACCTAATTCAGACTAAAACACATCTATTTAGCCTCACATACTGACTTTATCTGTAGTTCATACTGTTTTAATACCCTGCATTTTCTTTCTCATTTTTAGGAAAAGCACTTAATTACCATTGTTTATTTCTATACCAAATGTCATAAACTTGCAATGAAGCTAAAAATATAAAAATCATAATGTTGATATCCTATATTTTTACAATAAAACTTACGACAAACATGTCTTTTAATATCCTCAGTTTTTGCGTATACCGAGTTACATCGAACACATTTGTAAGTTACTTTCCTTGAACCCATTGTGCGAGTTCACTTTAATACCGCGTGCTTTATATACATGTTGCTGCTGATTGGACTGCAGTTCTGACACAAGAGAATACGTATCTCAAACTCCGTTGCACACCATTGCACGCCGTTTCCAGGAAACATGACGTTCAACCCGGAAACCGGAAACGTTGCGTACCGTTTTGAACCTTGAACGTGCCCCTGGTGTGAGTGGGGGTGTGGCTAATTTACATACAGTATTCATAGAACCACGGATACTACGGTAAATGAGGCAATGGTGTAATTACATGCAAGCTAAGGCATGAATAATTTTTTTTCAAGGAAAAAACATTTAAATATGTCATTTTGGTTATCAAAGGTGAGTTTTAAGAGATAAAATGATTGACTACAGGGGAACTTTAAAAAATTTAGTAAAATCAAAAGTACTGTTTACGTACATATTTGTTTTGTAAATTTTGTTTTGCTACAAATTTTATGTCTGTAAATGTAAAAGGTGCAAAGATTAAAGAAGAAAGAACCGATTCTAAGTAATTCCAGTCTTGCTTCCTGCACAAACCTTTGTGGGTTTGTAACACATTTGCATAATGCCATCCTAAAATCTTCATTGGCTGCCCGCAAACAATAGGTGTGTTCGTCTTGATGCGGCGTTGTGCAGTACATCTGTGTATGACATCAAAGTACCGCTAGAGAAATTAGAGAGTAGACGGTTCCGTATGCTTTCGAATTGCTCTCGCAGGACTTTGATGTCATACACCGATCGGTCTGCACAGCGCCGCATCAAGAAGAACACACCTATTGTTTGCGGGTCTGTGCAGTGCCGCTTCAAGTAAAACACACCCAATGTCTGCTTTGACCCGCCCTCAAACACTGTAGTTGTTGCTGAGTTCTGGAAGAGTTTGATTCGTGTTGTCGACATGTCAAGCAGATGCTGTTCTGCGCTGCGAAAGCAAATCCACTTTGCATGCACTTCCAAAGGAGCTCAAATTGATACAGTAAAACTGACTCCATTGTTACAGTTTATATAACTTTGTATACAAGTGCTGAAGTGCTGAAATTCAGATATGATAATGGGCGTTTAATTTCCAACTGTAGGCTGTTGACCACCAATCACAACAGAGTGGGCCACCTGACCAATCAGAGCAGAGCAGGCTCTCAGAAAGGAGGGATTTAGAGAGACCTGGGCCCGTATTCATAAAGATTCTAAGAATCCTCTCAGAAAACTCTTAATTTAGCTTAAAAACTTTTACGTAGGAGTCTTAGCTTAAGAGCGATTCGGGAACGATCTGAGAGCAACTCTGAGTAAGAAAAAGATAAAAACTCTCATCTTAGTGAGGAGGCGGGGCTGACCCCGTTGTATGACACAATCTTTTGAAGACTGTGATTGGTTGGTTGTCCAAGAAGGAAAAAAAGAGCCATTTTAAGTATAGAGTTTACGCACACACACACACACACACACACACACATTATATTTATGTATATAAATCCTTTTTTTTTTTTTTACTTACTGTTAATTTCCTAAGGTATTTGGTTGGCTTAGAATGAGAAAAATTGTTCCACTCTTTCCAATTATACTGATTGCTGTCTATTTAAGTGGTGGTTTGAATGTTTGTTTTAATATAGCAAACATGGATTAAAAAACAAGAAAGACGAGAAAGCCCGACTGGTCAGAAGAACCGTGTTTACTGTTAGCCCGGTTAGTGGATGAACACTAGGCCATCCTTAAAGGAAAATCCGGGCCTGGTGGCATGGAGCGAGAAGCGGACGCGGGAGCTTATAGCGCACATTATTAACGGTTCATTCCCCTCCTTGTGCGCACCAGGGAAGCCTGCTATTCATAACTGCAGTTTTTTTGAGCCTGCAAGGTGGGAATGTCCAGTGGAAACTAAATTAACTGCGACACAATAAGAGGTTCTGAAAGTGCTGTAATGTTTGTGTGATCACCAGGGACGTGCACAGGAATTTTGAGGGGCAGTTGCTCTGACCTGCTCTGACCCCCCCCCAAAAAAACTCATGGGCTATATGAAGGACTGAGAATAACAGGGTCTTTATTAAAATATATAGCCTATACACAAAGAAGAAATACAGCACTCAATCACCTTAACTACTACTAATAATAACACAGAAAAACATGACTTGAGTCATGAAAATCCCTACATCAATAGGGCCGCTCATGCAGGCTCAGCTCATGTGCTGGTGTAGCAGTCGTGTTCCCCCTCAGTGCTTGCAAGAGCAGCTGGATGTACGGAAAGCGAAAAAGGCCAAAAGCATTGGCGCAAAATGTAATTGTCTTGCTACACTGCAGCATAATAAAATGGTTCTCACACTCCAGTAATATTTCTGTGAATTGAATTAATAATCACTTGTTCATAGTTTTTGTATTATGTCTGAATATATTCAGTTGAATTTTCCCCATGCAAATTGCCTTATCTGACCATGTTTATGTCCAAACTCAATGGCTCATATTATGGTCTTATTATTATTTATAAAGATTGCAAAATGTCAGAGATGACGGGTTTATGATATACAACTTTGTAAACAGTATACAAAATGTATTAACAATATTGTTAAATGTCACCAAAATACACATGAGAAAAAGTTCCTCATATTATTGTTTATTGTTTTTTAAATTATAATTTATTTATTTATTTATTGTAAATTTGAAAAGAAATAATCTGGATTGAATTGACAGATGGGGAAAAACTCGCTTCTAATAAAAAATTAAAAACAATAAAAAAAACGCTTAGATTTCAGGAAAAAATACAACCCTTTTTTAACCTTTTGGCTTCCTGTACATTCAGTTGTGCTTCTTGCTCGTATTCAGTTCTGATGGTACGTATGGTAACTGGGCAACTACGCATGATTTGTATTATGATTGTGTAAAGGGAACAGGAATTCCGGTGTCGTGCCAAGGTACTTACCCCTGAAAGGAAGTGTATCCCCGGTCGCAGCGCGCTCGCATTCAGCAGGAGGTGTGTCATTGCTTTGTCCAAGGTAAATGAAACTATAACACGTGAATTGTTTAAGTTATCGTTTTACTGCTGTTGTTTTATCGACGAGGTTTAGCAAAGACAGCTATCACGTGGCCCATCAAAAACAAATTATTTTATTCTTCTGTGTGCTAACGATCGAACTTCATGCACTGAATTGATCAATTCTCACGAGAATGTCTAAAGTTACTGAAAAACCAAGACGACCATATCGTTTCACAAGCAAACAGCCTGTGGATATAAAATTGTTCTGAACCCCCCCCCCCCCCCCCCCCCCCCCCCCCCCCCCCCCATTTTGAATTATTATCAAAATGATTCAATAATGCATTGCACTTAAACTGGCTGGTCAATGGAATACACACACAAAAAAAGCGATTTTACAGATGATGGCCTATCATCAAGTGTTTTATTTTGTGAATACTGTACATCATGTGTAATAACAGCAGTGAATATGGACACATTTCTTGTTTCCTGACAAAACTTATAGTGGGATACAGATTTTTTCAGACCGTATTTTTGACCTGCCAAAATATGTATCCCCCCCTCCAAAATCTACAGATGATGGCCTATCATCAAGTGTTTTATTTTGTGTATACTGTACATCATGTGTAATAACAGTAGTGAATATGGACACATTTCTTGTTTCCTGACAAAACTTATAGTGGGATACAGATTTTTTCAGACCGTATTTTTGACCTGCCAAAATATGTATCCCCCCCTCCAAAATCTACAGATGATGGCCTATCATCAAATGTTTTATTTTGTGAATACTGTACATCATGTGTAATAACAGTAGTGAATATGGACACATTTCTTGTTTCCTGACAAAACTTATAGTGGGATACAGATTTTTTCAGACCGTATTTTTGACCTGCCAAAATATGTATCCCCTCCTCCAAAATCTACAGATGATGGCCTATCATCAAGTGTTTTATTTTGTGAATACTGTACATCATGTGTAATAACAGCAGTGAATATGGACACATTTCTTGTTTCCTGACAAAACTTATAGTGGGATACAGATTTTTCAGACCGTATTTTCGACCTGCCAAAATATGTATCCCCCCCTCCAAAATCTACAGATGATGGCCTATCATCAAGTGTTTTATTTTGTGAATACTGTACATCATGTGTAATAACAGCAGTGAATATGGACACATTTCTTGTTTCCTGACAAAACTTATAGTGGGATACAGATTTTTTCAGACCGTATTTTCGACCTGCCAAAATATATGTATCCCCCCCCCTCCAAAATCTACAGATGATGGCCTATCATCAAGTGTTTTATTTTGTGTATACTGTACATCATGTGTAATAACAGCAGTGAATATGGATACATTTCTTGTTTCCTGACAAAACTTATAGTGGGATACAGATTTTTTTTACAGATACAGAACAATTTTATATCCACAGGCTGTTTGCTTGTGAAACGATATGGTCGTCTTGGTTTTTCGTAGACATTCTCGTGAGAATTGATTAATTCAGTGCATGAAGTTCGATCGTTAGCACACAGAAGAATAAAATAATTTGTTTTTGATGGGCCACGTGATAGCTGTCTTTGCTAAACCTCGTCGATAAAACAACAGCAGTAAAACGATAACTTAAACAATTCACGTGTTATAGTTTCATTTACCTTGGACAAAGCAATGACACACCTCCTGCTGAATGCGAGCGCGCTCCCGCGACCGGGGATACACTTCCTTTCAGGGGTAAGTACCTTGGCACGACACCGGTAAAGAACAGAATCGACTGCTACACCGGTCGCGTGCAGCGCTGCAGCCACGTAAGCAGAGTTTGCCCTTCCCCTACTGACTTTTATTTTCGGTGCCCGAATGGAAGTGAATGAGGCTTTGCAATTTTAAAAAAAAAATATTTATCTAGGCCTATGTGAAATTCTGCATCCATTGTACGATTTATTTATTTATTTATTTTCCCTCGGAAGGGCAACGTGAGTCGAGAAGGGCATATGGGCAGTTGCCCGGGCAACCTGAGCAACCCCCCTGTGCACGTCCCTGGTGATCACTGCTTACAGAAGGTTGTGACAGACCCAAATCACTGCTGATTTATTGCATTTTCCCATTTGCCAAATATCTTAATGTTGTGATTACTTTCATTTCTGGCGTTATGGCATTCCTGCGCTGTGTCGGAGATATTAGCGTGTCTCTAATAAGATCAGTCACAAACATGGCTTCCTGTACATTCCTGCACGATCTCATCTATAGCATCTTATTAACTCACTGTCATCTATTATCTGCATCACATTTCTTCTCCCTCTTCATCGTTCTGACAATTTCTCCTCTGCTAAAGAAACTCTTAAGCCTCTTAAAAGTCCTCATCCACTCCTAACAAGTTTGACCTTAAGACCTCTTTTAAGGGTTAAGATGCTTTCTGAATTACTTTTTTCTTTACTAGGATTTTTTCGTAAACGCGTAACGAGTAAACGCCCACATTTCTAAGAATTTTCTTAGAATTTTGTCACTAGGAGCTACTCTTTGCATTAAGATTCTTTATGAATACGGGCCCTGATCCTTTGTCAAACCATTTGAGACACTGTGAGAAAGATATGATGTGCAATGTATATTATTAGAAAATTAAAGTTTTTTTTAAGTTTTTTACGGAGCCCCTAAAGGGACGTGGTGGTGGGAAAAAAATTAGGATGGGAGAATTTTTTTTTTCAAATCTTTTGCGTTCCCTCGCAAAACCTTTGCGTTCCCCCGAGAAACTTTGCGTTCCCTCGCAAAACTTTTGCGTTCCCTCGCAAAGTTATTTGCATTCCCATTAACTGCACTGCCAGCGGGACATTAAACAGGAAGTGTCTGTCCGAGCTGCCAACAGGTTTTGCGTGGGAACGCAAATATCTTTGCGAGGGAACGCAAAAGTTTTGCGAGGGAACGCAAAGTTTCTCGGGGGAACGCAAAAGATTTGAAAAAAAATTTTTTCTCCCATCCTAAATTTTTTTCCACCACCACGTCCCTTTAGGGGCTCCGTACTATTGTAGGAGACCTCCAAAAGAAAAGTAGGAACATTTAAAATAGAAAAATAGCACTTAGGCTACTTAGTTATTAGGATTTGAATTTTGCCTGTAAAATTATTTTGAAACATCTAAATGAAAAAACTTCTTTGAGTAATTTGAGTAAATTTGACTTGTTTTTCAGTGTGGATAGGATAGCTCAGATCATATTGGAGGTACCTCACAAGAAATGTTTCATTGAAAAGTGAATATTGAGATCTCTGATTGCAGACGCATATTGGCAGGGTTTGAGATGTTGTTGAGATCTGAAAATCTACAGCATCTGAGATCTAAGAGACTTAAAGAAAAGACTCCATTTACTCGTAATGTAATTTCATAGGAAAAACATTTAAGGAGATTAGCTTTTAGAGATCTCTTAAGTAATTCTTCTTTCCTACAGAGAATTTCCACTCTTTGTTCGCAATTGCATTAGTCATTTTGTCTTCCTCCCCTGTTCTTCTATATTCTGTCTTTCCCTCTTCTGCATTGTCTTCTCTTATTAGGTCTCTGCGTTTAGTTTTGAGCTTTCTCGGTGGGTCTATCAGGCATTAAGACAGACACAGTCTTCAGCTGTTGAGAGGGAGTGATGGGGAGGAGGTTGACATTTTCTGGCAACCTGTGTATTTGGAAACAGAGCTGTTAAAGTCAGATAGAAGCAAATTAAGAGGCAGAATGCAAAGACGCCCAGTTGTTTATGCTGCCTCAAACTACCTTTTATAGGAAGGGGGAATAAAGAGAGAAGAGGGAAAAACAAGGAAACCTGAGGTGTTACCGGACAGGGAGGGAGCAGTCAAGAAATTAAAAATCTAGGAAGGGACAAGCAAGAGAAAGAATGAGAGGATGAGGGGCTTTCTGGTAACTGATGCTGACGTCAAGGAGATGAAAAAAGGAAGGAACAGAAAGTAGGGAAGGAGCGCATGTGAATTAAAGGCAGGAAAAGAGGTTCGAACTATGGCTGGAAGTCTCTATAGATTGTCCCTGGAGGAGATTGGATCGATCAGATCTCTAGAGGGTCCAGGAGGTAAGACACAGAGAACAAAAGATCAGCTGAGCTCTTTAAAAGCATGCTGTGGTGTCACGGGATAAATAGGGACTTTATTTTTTGTTGTGGTTTTACAGTTATAACTGTACATGCAACTATAATAATGGATGAATTGATTGAAATGCCTATGAAATGTTGGTATCGAGAGTTGTCATATTCTCATTGTAGTTGATAACATGATCAAGTCATACCACTTTTGGTGTTAAATTAAAACGTTTAAAAGTTAGATGAATCATACTCATTAGGCATTATTTGTGCACTATAAACATCTTTTCATAATTGCTATCATACTGATTATATATTCCTATTCATGGTATTATTATTCTATCAGGTCAAATTAAGTGTTTGTTTGATTACAGAAACCTCTCCGCAAGTTACGTACATTTAATAGGGTTAGGAGTTTGTTCAAATCACTAACCATAATTATGAATAATAGTAATAATCGTAAATGGAAGCGCTTTTTATTGGTGTATATATTTTGTATTTTAAAATCATTCCTAATGCAATGCAAAATATACCAATATACCATATACATAATGCAATCTATTATATTTATTTCCATAACTTCTGATGTATATTCAATGCCAATACGGTAAAACAAGACAAGATGCAAAAGCTTATGTAAGTTGTTTAGTAAAGGACTTACACATTAAATTAAGTGAGGGTGTCAACTTGAAATAAATATTGATATTTGATGTACAGTGGGTTGTTTTAGAATTAAATAAACCAGCTAATACTACAAAACAACACAGAAATAATCAAATCAATTCACAGTATGCTTTTGTTGCTTTTCCTTACGAAAATGAAATCTCCTCTTCCAGGTTGATATCTTTAGTCCTATTTAGCAACATGACTCAATGTGTCAAAGTTCACATGGGATATAATTGTGTGTAATTTATCTTGTAGAACCAGTATGTCCAATAAAAAAAATAACTAATATGATTTCTGATCTTTTACATTTGCAAATTTAAGATTTGATCCAAAACATCAATACTGGATGTGAACATGAAAAGGCTATAAACAATCTAACATTATACATGTTTGGCATCATGTTAACCAACAGCTCATTTCATGTGTTTTATAGTGCTATAATGCGTGACTATTGAATAGTGTAAAATCTAAGACCTTAGGAATGAATTATTAATACCCTTATTCATACAGGCTTCATATAAATTGTCATAAATTTTTTTCATTCCTCTCTAGAGCAGACTGTGTGTGTGTGTGTGTGTGTGTGTGTGTGTGTGTGTGGAGAGGAGAGACAGGGATGGGTGCATTGAAAGAGAAGTGACAAACTAGTGTCCAATTGGCTTTGTGCATGAGGCACATCCTGTGTTTGTTATAGCTGCCTTTATTTCCACATTTCCCCCCTCTCTCTCTCTCTCTCTCTCTCTCTCTCTCTCTCTCTCTCTCTCTCTCTCTCTCTACTCCCTTTCTCTGATGTTCAAAATACAGTCATTTATGAGTGGAATACATTCCATTGCATCTTTTCACACACAAAAAAAATGCAGTTTTCTCATATTTATACGGACAGTTTCCTTGGTTATAAATCAGTATTGTTAGACTCAACTTTTTATTCTGAATTAAACTTCCAGTGACACTTGAGATGGTTGGCAACAACATATTGACAACGTGTCCTTCCCGAACACAGTAAGCAGCATCAGCCTCATGAATATTCAATCTGCCTGTTGAATTATGCATGATTACATTCAATCACGTGCTTACACACCTGTAGGCCGGCTGGGTATATTGCATGAGTAGGCGGGCTGACATTTCCTATTAACATTTTTGAAAGACCAACAAGATGAGCCTTTTAATATTCTAGGTGTGATGTGTCAAGCTGTTGAGAAATCAGTAGAGGGAATTATGGGTGTAATAATGACAGACTGCATCTAGGAACTCAGATTCAAATTCACAACTACAGTGGGATCGCAGATGGAGCGAAGGAGATTTGATCAGTTGTTCTGGGGATGATATGTGATTTCACATCAGATGATATGTCATCTGATTGGTTGAATTCTACGGGATTTCCGGCAGATGTGTGTGTTGTGTTCTTTAATGGTCCTCCTGGAAACAAAGCCGCTGTGACGCCAAACCCCCTCTTAGAAGAAAAAAGACGTTGTGTTTACAACTGTGACAATACTTATCAGGATGAACTAAACTGGATTTTCAAAAGTATGTGAAGTTTGCACCGCCATTGTTGCAGTTAACTTGTACATTGAAAGAATCATTTATTTGATGCATGCCAGTCTGTTATCGTAGGGACATCAGCTTTACATTTTCACGCCCCTAAACATGATGTGAAACAAAATGAACTGTAATTGCTTTACATGATGGTCAGACGTCTTCTTGGCCAATGAATGCCTGCCGTCAGTCCGAAGGTATGACTGCGAGACTAGTGTCAACTGGGCATTACTGTAATTTTTTTTCATTCAGCCCATGCTTTTATGAAGTGGTTTATAAATGAGGAAAAATAAATACAAATAATGATAGTTGTAATGATGCACGATCAGGCAAAGTAGGGTATTAATGTACAAAAATATTTCAGATGACTGGACCTTTATACCTTTACATATAATGCAGTATTCTGCAGACGTTTTTAAATACTTAAACCCTTTCATATCAGAAAGATCTGTCTCTGTAAGGTTTATAGGGAGATATTAGAAGAATTTTTTATTACATGCTTAATTTCCTGACAATATTAGTTTCTGTGGATCAGCTTATACATCTGGTATCGTAAGTAGATCATAAAAGGATCACAATTACACTTGGCTCAGTTGCGGTTACAGTTGGCTCAACAACAAAAAATGAACACTCTTTGCATTTATTTTTTTGAGTTCTGACAACTTTGAATGAAACTAACAGTACGAGTATGGATTACCATACTTGGCCTTCACGTCACGTCACTTTAACAAGAAATCCACTGCCCATTTTCCCAAGTTATCAAGACAATTCCATTTAGTCACTAAAACTAAGGGTGGGTTGAAGGGTCAACACTGTATTTATTGATGTAAATACAGAAACCAATTACAGATTTGTTATTACATCCAGGTATTTTTAAATCTAAGTACAATGTAAAAACGTGTATGTATGCAATAAGTGCATTGTATTAAATGTTAAAATTAAATGTTAGTACAGTAGGTATAGACACTTAATATAAAGTTGGACTGAAATATTTTCACTGTTATTGTAGATATTTAGCCAGTAATCCTTTTTGGAGGGCTGTTAAAAGTGTAAAATGGACTTTCCGGTTATGTCAGGGCCCTAATTTTGTAAAAAAGAGTTAATACATTTTTGGGGGACTTTTAATTGTAAGAGTTTATAGCCACTGTTGTGAGTGAGTGTGTACAGTACCAAATGCACAAACCAATATAAGATCATTAGTAAAAGATAAGACGAAAAGCATTAAAGCTAAGAAATTATCAAGATTAAAGCCCAGAAGATTTGAAGAAGATCCATTAAACCCCATGAGAGGTTTGGAAATATGCAATTAGAAATTAGGTTGAGGCAGTTTTATTCAAGTAAATGAGAATAAATGTGAGTAATAATTTGGGCTCTAGGGAATGAACAGATTACATTTAATAGATCACTTGCAGAAATGAGTTGGAGGTTTAAGTGACACACAAACATTTATTTAAAAAAGAAATGTAACAAATCATTAATACAATTATTTATTGGCTGCTATAACTATATATAACTATAACTATATATAACTATAAAAATATATATTTATTTATATATATATATATGTATAAAGCAAATCAAATTGGCAACAATGTCTTTTTTACTGACTATACGTGTTTATGAAGGTATTTAAGAGCAAATACATGAATATTGAGTCATCGAATAACATTGAATGGCATAATTCTTTGTTAAATACATGGCCATCTCTAATTATGAAAACTGTTTGATGGCTTATGCAATATGAAATAGATGAGCTAATTTGCCTTGTGTTTATGCTAGGAAATGAATTGATTGTTACTGGTGCTGGATCAATATTATTAGGAGAAACAATCCGTCTCAAGTTTGAGCTCCACGTGAGAAAATGTCCCTCTAAATGAATGCAAAAATAGGCATAAAGTAAAAACAGTGGCAAAATTTGACTTTTGAAAGTCATGGGATGATTCATTTAAATAAATTAGTACAGTATGCCAAATTGTAACCTAATTTGTTTTGTCAGCCGGGCTTCATGCAGTATGAGTGTAAAGGAAGGTTAATAGTTCCAGGAAATGACTGTTGTACTAACTAAATACTACAGGCTTTCTCCATTTCTGAAGGAGTGGTGGAATGGAAATGAGTCAGAAGCCAAACGCTTAGCCCTGAGTTGGTAAAATAAACAGCAGTAATGCAGCTCTTACATATAGATAAGCACTGCAGAATTTCAGAGACCTGAATGTAACCAGTGCTGCAGTGTGAGAAAGACATAATGTGACAATATACAGTGACAGATTCTTGTTGAACATCATGTCCTACAGGTACATTTTCAAAAGTTAGTCACGTATTGTTCCATACACCTCTCCATAAAACATGTTTTAGAATTCAAATCAAGCATAGCTTCAAAGTCTCAGGGCTCAGACTCAATAAATGTGTGTATTTCTTTGGTGTGTCCTTTGAGCTTAAATGTCAGTAAGTCTCGGCAGGATGTCGACATAAAGCTAGTTATGAGCTTGACCCTTCTCAGAGACACAACAGTAGGATGTGTTTCCATAGAGATATACATTACAGAGCTGTGGTATTAATTATAGCAAAGAGGTCTATAATACCTGGCGAGGGCTCTCCTTTAGCATTCCTATTAATCTCAGTGGTTGTTGTTTGGCTGGCGAAGGACTCTCTCAGAAGTATGCGACCTAATCCTCTTTGCTCACGGACAACATCATCAACAACAGCAACAACAAAAGAATCTTAAAGAGAAATGAGTGGTATAGAGTTTTAGCAAAACTCCTTTAGCTGCTTTGGATTTCTATCTCATTAGAACCCAGATCACAAACTCTGTTCCAAACACTAGTTATTTGCTGTGAAAAAGAAGTACACTTTAGCATACTTTTAAAAAGTGTACTTAGTTGGGAAATGATATACTTTACAAGAGTATACTCAATGCAAACTGAATGTATTGTATTGTATTGTAATGTATTTTTTTTTCCATTACATGTTGGATTCAAGTACATCTTTATATGTAATTTGACATTATTACAAAGTGCACTTAAGTGTGCTAATTAACAGTCATGAAAGTGCACTCTCCATGTAGGTATATATTATACCAAGGACCCAAATATGATAATCTCCTTGTGAGGAACACCACCCATAAATTGTATAAAGACCATAAAGCGTGATATTATAAAGACATTAAAAGTTGGCTTTTATACCCCAATTCCAGAAAAGTTGGGACGTTTTTTAAAACGCAATAAAATATAGAATCTGTGATTTGTTCATTCTTTTATACCCCTTGACAAAAATACAAAGATTTTTTTTTAAATGTTTCACTGACCAAATAAATGGTATTTTTGTTAATATAAACAAATTTAGATTTTGATGGCTCCAACACACTCCAAAAGAGTTGGGACAGAGGCAAAATAAAAGTGAATATCCTAGTTAAACTGTTTAGAAGCAGTCCACAATTAGCAAGTGAACTGGTGATCGTCGTGATTGGGTATAATAGTACCATCCACCAAAGGCTCAGGCTTTGCAGGCAAAGATGGGTCACGGCTCACCGCTTTGTGCCAAATTTCAAATTCCGCTTTGTGCCAGAGAATTGTCAAACAATTCAAAAATCACATTTAATCAATGCAAGATTGCAAAGTATTTAGGTCTTTCACCATCTACCATACATAGCATTTTGAAAAGATAGAGAAATCTCAGTCCATGTAGGGCAAGACAAGAAACCTCTGTTGAATGTGCGTGACCTTCGAACCCTCAGACAGCGTTGCATGAGAAATCGTCATGCCGCTGTGTTAAATATAGCCACAACCATGAGTTCTCAGTCTCAAAGACGAAAGACACCATCTAGACTTCCATCAGCGACTGTTACAAAAGCAAACATCTGTCATAGGGGTGCATCAGTGCAAACAGCATGGCTGACTTGCATACTGTAAACCCTAACGCTCAAAATACTTAATTGGTTTGAGTAGGAAAAACTTAAATTAAACTAATTAGTTCAGTCAAATTAACTTTGATGAGTATTTAGCACTTTATTTTTCTTTCAAGTTCACAGAATGGATATATTTTAAGTAAACTGAACTGTTTCATTGTTTTGAGTTTTATGAAATTATTTCTTTTAATTTAGACGAACTTAAGTTTAACTGAAACGGCTGGGATGTATATTTCCCAGCATGCTTTGCCGATGGCACTCGAAAGGGAGAGTAAATGCTAAAATTAAGTGTAATACAATGTTTTTTTGTGCAAGATTAATGTTAAGCGGGTGATTTAGTAATGATTAATGTTTCATTATGCTAATTTAGAAGAATTTCTGTTAATGTTGGTTTTAGGATAGTTACCATCATGGTGACAAGTGGTGCATGAGCTTGATTTGAGAGCAAATACAACCTTTATATTGCTGCAAGTGTTACTGTACAGCATACTATTGTTAAGATGTTAACAAAATAGTATGTTAGCAAACTAGCTTGTTAAAGCTAGCTAAGTTTATACTAATAAAAGTGTTCACATTGCGATTACATGAAATTTTAAGTTAAATGTATGAATTAGTGTACTCAAACATTTCAAGTTAAGAACAATTCAAATGTACAAATACAAAATAAAAATATGTCAGTTCTGCTTACTTAAACTTTGAATTTCTTAACTTAAAAAATTTGAGGCAACTGATTGCCTTCAATTTGAGTTGTGCCAACTTATTGGGGTTTACAGTGAATGTGTGAAGGTACCATTGATGTGGAGGGGTATATTGGGATTGTACAGAAACATATACTGACATACAGTATATCAAGATGGCATCTTTCCTGGTAAGCAAGACAATGCCAGGCCTCATTCTGCACATGCTACAACAGAGTGGTTTCTAGACACTCCACACTGTAGAAGAAATGTGCTTGACTGGCTTTGCTTGCAGTCCAGGTCTGTTTCTTATTGGAAAAGTATGGTGCAGATCGACCATGAGGGTCTCGTGGATCTCTCTAGAAACATTTTTTTTCTCATTAAAATAAACTCTGTTTGAGGATGAGGAGATTCAGCTTTGATGGTTCTCCACTGCATTGATCTTCTCTCGTGGCTGTTCCAGTGCTTCTCAAGTATGAAAAGAAACAAGTCTTTTTTTTAGCATCTTAGGTACGTACAAACAAGGACTTCAATGGATAAATAATTATGGCTATTCAAGCAATCTATAAACATTATTTGAGCAAAATGACTCATAGAAGACTATAAATCATCTGCTGTCTCTCTGATCTGCTCTCGAACATGATTTTAGATGCTTTTAATGAGGCTTGTTTAAATAATGAGTTGCACAGAAAGAACTTTGTCTTTGATCAGTGGGAAACACATGTATTTACCATTGACATTTTTCTCATTTTAACAGTGTATAGGGGAGTTCTTCTGAAATAAATATAATCATCTCAATATCATGTTTTATTCATGCATTTTTTGGTTGCTACATTTTTTGTCTCCAGAAGTGCTTGTCATTTGTGTGCACACTCCTAAAGTCGGCAAGAAACGAAAGAAAGAAAACGTCTTTTCTTCCCTGTTGTAACATATATCCGAGTGAAATGGCTTCTCAAACAAGATGAAATTTATTAGTGTACTGATAAATCATTTATAATAATACTGTAAGTACTTCAATATTCCATAAGAAATCAAGAATTGTCCATTTTTATTTTATGGTGACTTTAAACTGTAGTTTGGGTGTCCCCTCATGCCGTGGTTCAAACTTAATCCAGATTTATGTACAAACAGGCAGCATTTGCAGCAGACTTTATCAGCTTGAACCTTAGATGGGGCAATGGCATAGACTGCCAATGGTTCTAATAAACCAATGAAACCAGTTATGAAATGGTCTGAATCATTTTGTCTTCCTGTCCTCAGCAATGCTGAGTCTTCTGGACACCTTGAGTGACAGCACCAGTTCCACCACAGCCAATGATCTGGACCTCATCTTTCTGAAAGGAATCATGGAGAGTCCAGTGGTGAGCCACCCACTTTCTTAACTTGATGTCCATTTGTCAACATGAGGGTTTTCTTTAATTAAAGGGTTAGTTCACCCAAAAATGAAAATTAAGTCATTAATTACTCACCCCCATGCTGTACCAACCCCGTAAGACCTTCGTTCGTCTTCGGAACACAAATGAAGATATTTATGATTAAATCTGAGAGGTTGATCACTCCTCCATAGGCTCCCTAAGGGAATGACACCGTACGGCCCAGAAAGTCATTAAAGAAAATGTTTAAATATTCCATGTCGCAACAGTGGCTCAACTATAAGTTTATCAAGCGACGAGAATACTTTTTGTGCGAAAAAACAAACAAAAATAACGACTTTATTCGACTATTCCTTTTCTTCCTTGTAGGCCTGAAACGAGACTTCAAGAGATTTCCATGACGCGCACGCGCGAGAACTTAACTGAAGTAGTTGAAGGAGATCGCAATTCTCGCGCATGCGTCGTGGAAATCTCTTGAAGTCTCGAAGGCCTTACGGGGTTGGTACAGCATGGGGGTGAGTAATTAATGACTTAATTTTCATTTTTGGGTGAACTAACCCTTTAATTAAGAGTTGGGTCTCTATCTGTAGATAGTTATCATATTTGATCCATTTATCAAAATTGAAAATGTGAGATATAAACAGGCAATTGCGATTTACAAAGTCTGAATTGTGAAATATAAACTTGCAATTCTGAGAAAAAAGTGAGGATTTTTTTTCCTCAGAATTGGACTTTATAACTCGTATTTGCAAATTTATATACTTATTTTCTCGCAATTCTATAATAATAATAATAATAATTCGTTACATTTATATAGCGCTTTTTCTGGGACCTCAAAGCGCTTCACATATGGTAGGGGGGAATCTCCTCAACCACCACCAATGTGCAGCATCCACCTGGATGATGCGACGGCAGCCATATTGCGCCAGAACGCCCACCACACACCAGCTTACTGGTGGAGAGGAGACAGAGTGATGAAGCCAATTAGTATATAGGGATGATTAGGAGGCCATGATGGACAGAGGCCAAGGGGCAAATTTGACCAGGATGCCGGGGTTACACCCCTACACTTTTTCGAAGGACATCCTGGGATTTTTAATGACCACAGAGAGTCAGGACCTCGGTTTAACGTCTCATCCGAAGGAGGTTGAGATTCTGACTTTTTTTTTGTGCAATTTTGACTTCTTTTTTCCAAAATTGTGAGATATAAACGTGCAATTCTGATAAAAAAAAGTCAGTGTTTTTATAACTAGTTTTAAAAAAGACTTAATAACTCGTAATTGCAAGTTTATATCTCACAATTTTGAAAAAAGTTGCAATTGCGATTTATAAAGTCAGAATTGCGGGATATATACTCACAATTGAATGCTTTTTTCTCGTAATTGCAAGTTTATATATCACAATTCCGAATTATAAAGTCAGAATTGCGGGATATTTTTTCAAAATTGTAAGATATATACGTGCAATTACGAGTTATAAAGTCAAATTCTGAGGGAAAAAAATACAGACTTTTTTTCTCAGAATTGCAAGTTTATATCTCACAATTTTGAAAAAACATCCCACAATTCTGACTTTATAATTCGCAATTGTGAGTTTATATCTGATGTAAAAAAAAAAAAAGATGTAAACTTGCAATTATGAGAAAAAAAGACAATTATCTTACATTTTCTGGATTCTGTGGTGGAAAAAAGCTTCCATAGCTTTGAAAGCCGCTGTAACTATATGGTCAAGTTAGTAGCTTAGTTCCTTTTGGTGCTATATAATGTCTGATGTGTTGTAAAAGTGTTCACAACAGTGGCAGAAAGCATCCATCATGTCTAAATTTGGTCAGTCCAATCGAATCTCACCTCAACAGGTCATTTACCAAAATTCCGTCATCATCTACCCACCCTCATGTTCGGACCTCACATTTTCTTCATATGAAAGAACTTTTAATGTTTTGTGTGTGTGTAGTCTCGAGAGCACTACGAAGAGCCAAAGCTGGAGGCGGTGAGGGACAATAATTTGGAGTTAGTGCAGGACATCCTGAGAGACCTCACCACCCTCACATCTCACAGTCAGGCGGCACACGAGCTCGTCCGCATCCTCAAAGAGCCGCACTTTCAGGTACAGAGACTCAGTCTAGAGCAATATCTGCAATTGTGTTTCCTATAGATTTTTAAAGTGGTTTCTCTCAAAACCTGTTTTTTGTCTACAGTCTTTGCTTGAAACACATGACTCTGTGGCTTCCAAAAGCTACGAGACTCCGCCTCCCAGCCCCTGTGCGTTCATGGACCCTGCGTTCATCAACCAGCCTGTTCCCCCTGATGCTGTCAGGATGGTGGGCATCCGCAAAGTGTCTGGAGAGCACCTGGTGAGACCTGGCAATCTGCAGTAACCTCACAAACTGTGTGCTGTTAATTATTGCTGGTGTTTCTTTTGGAGCTGTAGGTAATGTGAGCACTGTGCAAATAAAACTGAAACTAAATATTCAAATACGCGAGACATGACTTTGCTTTCATAAAACTGAAATGGAGCATTGTAATGTGAGCTGCTCTTTGAAGATGAAGCGTGTCATTTCTTTGCCACGAATAGAACACAAACAAATGTCAAAAACAACGACTGTTTCTAAATAGAGCCCTTTCACATTTCCAGATTTGAAACATGGACTGTAGCACTTCTGTAGACTTCTGTAGCAGTACATGGACCAGGATTGTTATTGTTAAAGTAAAAATAAATATATATATATATATATAGATATAGATATATATAGATATATATTTGCTAATTGAAATAATGCTGAAAAAAATAAGTTAAATGTTGCATTGGCAAATAACTGAAAAAAGTTAAAGGTGAAGTACTAAACCTACTAACTGGAAATAAATAAAAATCAACTGAAACTGAACTAATACTGAAACTAAAATAAAAACAAATGAAGGTAAATAGTTATATTTAAAAAGAATAAAAACGAATAAAACTCAAAATCACACAGCTAACAAAACTAACAAAATCACATAACAAAATTACTAAAAAACAAAAATGATAAAGAAACAATAAATATAAAAGCAAAATATAAATAAAAAATATAATAGTGTATCATTTATAGGCAATAATTTTTTATATAATTAGTATAATTAGTATCATTATAATTTATATAATTATTGTATAAGTTATTATGGATTTCTATTGATAATTTATTATTATAATTTGTAATATAGTATAATTCGAATATAATATAATAACATTACACATTTTTTATATTATTATTTGGTCCAACAGCACAAGAAAAAAATACACTATTGCATTTCCAGGATGTTCGAGAGATTGATTACGGCATTTAGAAAAGTTTTACATTTCAAATTTATCGTCACTCCCTCATTAGCTCCACCAGAATCACCCTTGCAGTGTTGACTAATTGTTTGTAATTAAATGCCAGGGTAAAATAACAAAGTTATTGTGTTATAAATGTACATTTCATTTTTTTTTTTATGAAAATACTGTATATATAAAAAACACTTGATAGATTTACAGAGTATGCATCAACACAGTCCCTGAAAAGGGTCCAATGGATAGAAGTATATTTAATAAAAATTACACATTTCATCTGGAAATTAGCCATAACTTTTTTGGTGAATTATGTTTTTTCTTTCATATAGCTCTATTTTGCACTCTCACTTCTACCCTAGTGATCGATAAATGTAAATTAGTCGAATAAAGTTGAAATTGTTATTTAAGAAGCACAAGAAAAAAAAAGGTTTTTAAAAGTAAATAGTGTCACTTTTGTTTGAATCACATCCTGTTTTGTCTGCCAGGGTGTGACGTTTCGGGTGGAGGGCGGAGAGCTGGTGATTGCTCGGATTCTGCACGGGGGCATGATAGATCAGCAGGGCCTGCTGCATGTGGGTGACATCATCAAAGAGGTGAACGGAAAAGAGGTCGGGAGTGACCCGAAGGTTCTTCAGAATATGCTGAAGGAGTCCAACGGGAGCGTGGTCCTCAAAATCCTCCCCAGTTACCAAGAACCACACACACCTCGACAGGTGGGCAACATTCAGTTATTTCGCAGAATTGTTATCCTTTTTTGAGTAGTAATTGTAAATGTATGTAGACTATCCCCTTAATGAAATCACACTAAAAATGGTCACAGAGTCACATTTGAGACATACTACTGTACTACCAGGTGTAAATGATGGGTCTGCTTGTAATTTATTTAACCACTCCACCCGCTTTTATGTCACAAAATTTTACTGTTCAGGGTCTCTGGAGGCCCCAAACATCCTGAGTGTACACCTTTCGCGAACAGCGCATAAGGTTTAAAGGGTAACTAAACCCCCGGTCAGAGCCTGACTCCACCCACTGGCAATATTTGAAAAATGCTGGAAAAGTGGGCAGAGCCCAGCGGAGGGGGGGCGTGCACCTGAGACTCGTCTCTCTGTAGGCAAGGGCGTGGTTAGCTGGTGCCTGCTTACATCACAGGCCACCACAACTTCCAATAGGAAAATTCAACTGCAGTAGCCACAGTTCAACCTGAAGAGGGCAGCACTCAGATGTTTTTACACCTTATATTGTAGAATTAAAACACTTTATACCCAAATGTCAAAAAAATTGCTTGAATCAATGAACAGCATTAATAAAGCCCCAGCCTTACAGATCATTAACTAAAAAAAGTTGTTTTAGGGTTTAGTTACCCTTTAAGGTAAAAATAATAATAATTAATAAAAGTTAACTCTAACTAGCTATTTCAAATTAGTGAACGTTACTAGTATCATCTTACTACTATGCAATTAGATTAAGGACGCGACAAAAGCAAATAGAATCCATTATATTCATTGAAGCTGTCTACAGTGGATGTGGCGCGGTACGAATTCCAGACGATAAATAATGCCCCGTTCTATTTCTGATTTACTCCAAACACTTGCTGGGCGGGGGAAGATTGATGTGTCGAACCGCAATGTAGTTGTTTTTGTGGGGATTTCAAATGAATAGTATTAAAATAGTAGGGTACAATAGGGCTAAAGGCACACCCTAAGAAAAATGCTTTTCACTACTCCTATAGTGTATGACTGCAGAATGTTTTTTTTTTTTGGAGTATTTATTGAAAAAATTTGTGCGAAGATTAATCATAAAACTGGTTTGTTTGTTTGTTTGTTTGTTTAAAAATCATATACATGTATGAGGTGGGTAAGGTGGGGCTTTTACTCCAGACACGGGCAATAAGGCTCGTCAGCATGGGGCAAAAGGCACAAAGTATTGATAGTTATACAAATACTTTAGCTAAAGTAATATGTTTTTCAAAACAATCACTTTAGTAAAGTTTTTTTTTTTAAGTTTTAGTAAACTATTTTTGGTTTATTTTAATAAATAAAAGAATTATTTTTTGTTCAATAAATATACTGTCATTAAAATATGTTCATTTTAAAAATACAGAAACAAAATTATATAAAAAATTAAAGATTCTGAAAGCATTGAATGAGATCCCATAATAATTTAATAAAGCTTTTCTGTATAGTAACAAATACATATATGTTATTATATGAAATGATTAATATCATATTTTTAAATATGATGGTTTCATTATAAATATGGTGATTTTCTCTTAGGTGGACACCCAATTTGATAAATTATATTTACCATCTGAATCTAACAAAATGATGACTGAATGTCATGTCAACAAATAGAAAAGTCAGCCAGCTGTTTATTATCATGTTAATTATTGTGTCCTTTACATATTCTTCCATTATTGACAAACTGTTGCTTTTTTTTATTACCTTGAATGAAACTGAAAATCGATAACAAGATATTTGTCTCAAAATATACACATTCATTTTAAAAACATTAAATGTAAGATCAAATTAGCGTTGCTGTCTGCGATCGCGTCAAGGTATGTACAAACTAGTGGTTTAGATCTAGTGTTTTAAAAGAAAATATGTGAAAATAAATGTCAAATGTGCCTTTTACCCCGGTGTGCCTTTAGCCCCATTGCATATTAGTAAAATAAAAAAACACTCATTTGGGCGCCCCTGTGGATGAGCTGCACCCCTAGCATTTGGCAATTCCGCCTATGCCACTGGCCGGCCCTGGGCATTACAAATAAATGAACATGAGTGGAGAAAAGTCTCTCTCTTCTACAGTGTGATCTTTCTCTAGGCACATCCTCCTAGCAGCAACTATAACAGCATGTCGAGTGCAAAATGGGTGAAGGTGTGTAAATAATGCCGCAAATACCAGTAAAGCATTAGTAAACATTTATCTTAAGTAAATCTAGACAGTGATTTTTAACACCAAAAGAGGGTTTGTTTGGTGCAAGCTGTTCGTAAAGCTGTTCTAGTCCCTAGTATCCAAATTACATGTGACATAACCCATACCCACACCCATAGTCAAATGAATTTGCCAAAAAAGGAGGTTTGAATGTACCTGACAGTTCAGTAAGCTTGAAAGCTCGACAGACAATTGACTATTTGAGCAGTCAGTCATTATTATTATCTGTTGTAAGGTCAATTGGATCACCCGGGTGGCTGTTGATACCAGATGTAACGGGACCGGAATGCTCTGGAACTCGCATGCTGACACAAACATGCAAACACACATGTAACTAACATCTACTGTAATAACCTTGGTTCAACATTGCTCTAAATTGACATCTTTGAGTTCAAACTTTGGTCAGCGCTGCCAGGTTTGAGCACCTGTCTCCACTCCAGAGCATGCTGGGAGATTAGTGCATTATGCCAAAGCCCTCCCTGTTTTTGACACTGCGCCAACCCCACAGATTGAGATGAGACACAGACAATCTTCAAGTCTGCCCTTATTCACTTTCAGCGGTTCTTACCCGCTTTCTGCATGTCAGAGATCTTCATCTTTGCTGCTTATTAAATGAGAATTAAATGAGTGAAGTTCTGTTTGTCTGCCCATATGGCGCCATATTCACAGCGTCCCATCTGTGCCTGTCTTCATTTGATCCCAAAATAAAGGAACAGCTTCCTGTGCCTGCTGCTTATATGGGACTGGACATCACAGTGTGTTATGTTACTAATGTGATTCACGCTTACATGGCGGGAATATTCATGTTTTTAGGTGTTTGTGATGGCAGATGGTATTGTTGGCATGTGTCGTGTTGTTGTGTTGTGTGTGGAGTATGCTTGTTGTTGACTGTTTGAATGATGCAATCCAGGCATATTTTCCGTGACATTGAGGTTCCAGCACCTAATAGCAACATTCCACTGGTCTGCAGGTAACTACAGTTGCCATGACAACGGGTTTTTGGCTCTTACACTAACATTCGACTTAAAGGGATGGTTCGACCAAAATAATCTTGTCATCATTTACTCACCTTTATTTTATAAATGCTTTAAAATGCATCGTGTGAATATAAAGGTGTTAACTTTGAACATTTTTGACATTTTGGTGTTGTAAGGCTAAGTGTGCTTAATTGAATTAAACACAAATAATATTTCACACTTAACTTACATTTTACAGCTTGATTGCGAATGATGCACAATGATCCCCCCCCCCATTTTATATTTCATCTCAAGCTGACACTGACACACTTGTCTATTAAGTAAAAATAATCACCCTTAATTTGGGAAAAAAACTTAATTGGAACAAAATTGTTGATTGTGAAGGAAATGATGGCACAAGTGAGGGAGAGATGTAATTTGTGTAAAACATGTTTTTTTTATCATATTTCATAATTTTTGAACAAGCAGTCATTATAAATTATTAACAGTTAATGAGTAATAATTAGTATTAAATTGTATTTAGTATTATATTATGGAATTGGTCAAATAATTAGTATTAATTCATATTTTGATTATGTTTTTTCTTAACAAGGGTAAAACTATAAAATCTACACATAAAAGACATTTGACAAATAGACAAAATTAAAGATTTATTCTGACCATGTGACAAAAAGTAGTAAAATCAACCTAACATAAAAATGGAATTAATGTAAAAGTGCCTGAAGTTGATCATTAGTGAGTGTATGTTTATGTTAACAGAATAAGGAATCATTAGAGATACAGATAAGGCCAGAACTCTGCAGTCAGACAGTGATAACAATAAAGAATAGCTAATTGTGGAAGTTTTCTACAGGCTGACAATATGACACTCTGATGGATGGGCATATACAGTAATAAGAACAATGTTTTTCTGTGTTTTTACTGTATGTTTCTCTCTCTCTCTCTCTCTCTCTCTCTCTCTCTCTCTCTCTCTCTCTCTCTCTCTCTCTCTCTCTCTGCAGGCCTTTGTAAAGTGTCACTTTGACTATGACCCCAGTCATGACAACCTGATCCCCTGTAAAGAAGCTGGACTCAAATTCAGCAGTGGAGACATCCTTCAGATCTTCAACCAGGAGGACCCTAACTGGTGGCAGGTATGTTTGTGTGTGTGTGTGTGTCTGTTCGTGCGTGCGTGTGTGAATATATGACCCTTAAGCTCTGTATTTTGGTCTTACCTTGAGTCTGGTCTCACCTGTAGGCGTGTCATCTGGAAGGAGGCAGTGCAGGCCTGATCCCCAGTCAGCTGCTTGAGGAGAAGAGAAAAGCTTTTGTCAAGAGAGACCTGGAGCTCACTAGCACAGGTAGGACACCGGCCACTACAGAGTAGGGATACGTAGTGGAGTATTTATTGTGTGGAAGTTTGATGATTTCTGAAGGATCATGTGACACAGAAGACTATAGTAATGATGACAGGACTAGTAAAGAGTAATGATGCTGAAAATTCAGCTTTGCCATCACATAAACAAATAAATTACATTTTAAAATATATTCAAATAGAATACAGTTCTTTTCATTTGTAATTATATTTCACAATGTTACTCTTTTTATAATATACAGTGCTGGTCAGAATGATTAGCCCCCTTGGTAAATATGATCAAAGATGGCTATAAAAAATAAATCTGCATTGTTAATCCTTTTTATATTTTATTTAAAAAAACCTTTCATTGAAGTAAAATAATTGAAAGTGGGGGGAAAAACACATTATGAAATAAATGATTTTCTCCAAAACACGTTAGGGACCAATTATTTGCCCCCTTTTATTAAAAACTTTGTGCAACCTCCTTTTCCCAAGCTCTGAGATTCCCATATCCGTGTCGGTGCTTCTTCTCTTCAGTTCAGCCCACTCATTTTCTATAGGGTTCAGGTCTGGGACTGGGATTGCCATTGCAGATGCTTGGTTTTGTGCTCAGTGACCCATTTTTGTTTTGATTTTGATGTTTGTTTTTGGATCACTTTCCTGTTGGAAGATCCAAACATGGCCTGTTATAAGATTTCTAGCTGTCAGGTTTTGATTTTTTATCTGTTGGTATTTGATCGAATCCATGATGCCATGTATCTGAACAAGTTGTCCAGGACCTCTGGCAGAAAATTAAAAAAGGGATAAAAAAGTACCTCATGTGTAAAATGAAATACTCTGCTGTATCTTTAATGCTGTGGGCCTAATTTTCTGCCAGAGGTCCTGGACATCTTGTTCAGATACATGGCATCATGGATTCGATCAAATACCAACAGATAAAAAATCAAAACCTGACAACCTCTGCTAGAAATTTTATAATAGGTCACTGAGCACAAAACCAAGCATCTGCAATGGCCATCCCAGTCCCAGACCTGAACCCAATAGAAAATGAGTGGGCTGAGCTGAAGAGAAGAAGCACCAGCATGGATCTGGGAATCTGCAGGATCTGGAGAGATTCTGTTTGGAGGAATGGTCTCTGATCTCTTGTCAGGTGTTCTCCAAACTCATCAGGCATTATAGGAGAAAACTCAGAGCTGTTATCTTGGAAAAAGGAGGTTTCAAAAAGTATTTAATAAAAGGGGGCAAATAATTGTTCCCAATGTGTTTTGGAGAAAAACTTTTATTTCATAACGTGATTTCCCCCCACTTTCAATTATTTTACTTCAATAAAAGTTTAGATTTTTTCTTTTTTTTTTTCTTTTTTTTTTTTTATATCAAAAGGATAAACAATGCAGATTTATTTTTACAGCCATCTTTGATAATATTTACCAAGGGGGCTAATAGTTCTGACCAGCACTGTATATTATCACATTCAGCTTATGACTTGTGATTGTTTTACGTGTATGTTTACATAAATGTAGCTGCCAAAAAATGTCCAATGACTCAATCATGGTTTGTTACCCATATAAAGCCTACTGTATCATATTTCATACATGAATTTCTAAAACTGGTTGTACACAATCTTCTCCATGCCTTCTGTCATCTGACTGATATAGTTGATACTTTTTTTTTAGTTTTTTTTTAGCAAGTAATAGACCTTTTATTGTAATTATAAAAATGCCCACCTTTAGGTTGTGGTTCACATGTCTTTTTGCTGTGAAACCTTTAATGATTTTTATAAAGTAAATGCAAGATTCACTTTTACATTGTTATTATATACTTCAAGATGAACATTTACTATAAAGTAAATGCAAGATTAACTTTTATATTGCTATTATATACTTCAAGATGAACATATCAACTTAAGTTCACTTGATTATCCATGCATCATTTTTAGAAAAATAGTGTTAAAATGGAATTATCATTGTTTTGCATTGTATTATATGTTTTGCCACAATTAAAACTACAGAGCTTTGTTCATAAAACATTTAAACATAATCTTAGAAAGGACATTTTTGAGTGACAACTGATATTTATATGCATTTTATGTACGTAGTCTGCAAAACTGTTATAAAGATCTCATTAATACATGCTAAAGCTGTAAGAATTTCGTATTACATAACTCCATATAAATAACATCTGCACCAACATGCTCAGTTTGGACCTATGAATAAAAGGTGTTTCTAACCTCCTCGTTCACGAGCTACATATTCTCATGATATCATATATTATGAAAAGTAGGACAATAATATCTTTCCATAGACTGCCCCTAACATGGCTTCAAAAGTAAAGACTTTAAATCATCTGCTAACAGCCTGAGACTACACTAAACTGAGAGTAGCGCCCCCTGGGGGAAGACCAACAGCAGAGTGCTCTGGTGGTGATTATATTAATAGGCCATTATTTATTCATCCATATGTCATTCCAAAACTGTATTCCGTTATTTTTCTGTGTGCACTTGGTTATTACATTAGAACGAACTGGAAGGTTGGATAAGTATGGCCTGAGGTTAAATGTGTTGGACTCCTGCAGTAGACAGGAGTCATGCTGTGTGTGTCTATACTACCAGGATGTGTGCTGATGTCCGCAGGGGCTCTGTGTGCAGGGATGGGGGGTAAGAAGAAGAAGAAGATGATGTACTTGACCACCAAGAACGCTGGTAAAGACGACTGCTCCATCTGTCCAGTGCAACGGATGCGCATGTGTCATACTATTGATCTCGGTTGTGCTTGTTGTTGTTGAAGTCAGTTCTAGAAGTCTGTTTCAAGCTAAAATCATTTGATGATGAGTTTGCAGTCAGTTCCATTTCAGGGAAGGTGCTTCAGGTTCATAAACAGAAATGCATTCGTTTACTCAAAGAAAATAAGAACTACGGTACATGGAACCTCAATAAAGCTGAACTGGAACTGACAAGTGATAAATATGGAAATAGCGACTAAATCAGACTAACAAAAGATGAGATGTTTTCACTTTTCCAGAGTTCGACCGGCATGAGTTGAGGATCTACGAGGAAGTGGCCAAGGTGCCTCCATTCCGCAGGAAGACGCTGGTTCTGATTGGAGCTCAGGGAGTGGGACGCCGTAGCTTGAAAAATAAGATTTTGGTGTCGGACCCGCATCGTTATGGAACCACAACACCCTGTCAGTGCATATTTATAATTTTGGTTCAATATTTATCTATTAAATAAATCATAAATACATTTTAAATGTATTTAAAACCCTCATGTCGTTCTAAACCCAGAAGACTTTGGTTCATCTTCTGAACTGTCACGTTGTGGGTTTTCTGTCTTGTGCCTTGTTCTTGTCTGTCATGTGATACCCCTGATTGTCATGTGATCCTGCCATGTGTCTTGTCATTTGTTAATCGTCTGATCATTGTTCACAGGTGTTCCTTGACTTGTAGTTAGTCTGTGTATTTAGGCCCTCGTGTTTGCCCTGTGTCTTCGTCTAGTATTGAATGTTTCTTATCCAGGTTCTTGTCTTTTATGTGTGTTTCCAGGTTTCCTGTTTTTGTTTTTGTTCTTGTTTTTGTTTCTGTTTCATGCCTTTGTTTTATGTTTGATTATGTTTTGAGTTGCTTTTGGCTTCTCAACCAGCTTGCCTCCAGTGGATTCATTCGTGACATGAACACAGATGAAGATCTTTTTAATGAAATCTGAGAGATTTCTGTCCCTGCACTGAAAGTCTATTCACCCAAAACTCTGATCTAAATGACATCTGTTTCAGCAATCATGTCTCTTCAGAAGACTTGGATTGGAAACCGCTTGGTTATTTTACGCTCCCTTTACAAATGTTTTGAAGCATAAGAATTTTTGGTGAATAAACTTTCAATGGAGGGATGGAAATCTCTCAGATTTCGTTAAAAAAAAATCTTCATTTAATTTCCGTAGATGAATGAAAGTCTTATGGGTTTGGAACGACATGAGAGTGATTGATAACAGAATTTTCATTTTTTGGGTGAACTATCCCTTTAAGTTGGCTTTATGTTCGGTGCAATAAAGGTTCTGTCACATTACTGTTCCGCCAAGCTACGTGGTTTTAAAGTCACTTCTGTGTGAGCTGTGCTTCATACAGCTCATACACTACTGACATAGATAGATGATAGATGATGGACCTTTAATGCTCACGAAATTTGCTGAAATTTTGCCAATGTGACCACAATATTATTATTATTTGTAATTATTATTAAACCAATAATTTACCAGTAATGTACCATATCAAAAACAAACAACCAGCTCAGAACCGTCCAAAAAATACACTTAATATTAGCTTAATACTAGGAAATAATATATACTGTTTGGCATAAATCAGATGATTTGCACTGCTAATGTTAAGCTGACCCTTTTTTTCCCTGTGGACAGACACATCTCGTAAACCCAAGGTGGATGAGAAGGAGGGGCAGATGTACCTGTTTATGTCTCGCAGCGAGATGGAAGCTGACATTAAATGTGGCCGTTTTCTGGAGCACGGGGAATATGATGCAAACCTGTACGGCACCAAGATCGACTCCATCCATGAGGTCGTGGACTCCGGCAAGATATGCATTCTGGATGTCAATCCGCAGGTGCCCTTTGAAATGTTCTATATCCTATTTACAATGACTGTTCACAGGAGCTAAACACAACTAATGCATGATGCTGAGTGTATAAAGCACTTACAAGCTTTCCAGCAATGCAAATAAATATGACATTTATAGTTATCACCCCATTTAATATAATTTTCATTGCATACATTCTTCTCCTACAGGCACTGAAAGTTCTGCGAACAGCCGAGTTTCTTCCATATGTGGTGTTCATTGAAGCCCCAAACTTTGAGGTTCTGAAAGACATGAACAGATCTGCCATCGAGGCTGGTGTTGTGACTAAACAGATGACGGTAATTCCTTTCTTTAAAGTTTTTTGCATAACAGCAGTCTCTGTGGGCAGACTGATCTCATAAAATTGCGTGTGTATGACACGCCAATTCGTATTTCCATTTTTGGCGTGCTATCAACACGCATAATCGCTTTTCAGCGTGTTTATGAACGCCGTTGACTTAACGTTATTACTGTATATATAAATATATGACCTACCCCAACCCCGTCCCTAAACCTACCCGTCACTGGGGTTAATAGCATTTATGAGTCTTCCCCTGCCATCCTAGGGAAAAAAATATCGCTCCCCAGATGTAGATCTACATTTTGCTTCGTTTCGCTCGGACATTTAATGGCGTGTACATATACGCGGAATCACTCGGACATTAATGGCGTAGACATACACGCATACACGCGGATAGCTCAAAATGCGTATAGATAATACGCCACTTGACTTGAAAGTGGCGTGTATGTTTACGCAAAAGTCATGATGTCATGTTGCTGTGGGCTAAACTGTGGATTATTTATCATTGCTTTGGCACAAAATGCATGCAATGACTAGTTTTTCTTTTTTTAAATTTCAATTCTTTTCTCACTTAAACACAACCACCGCCCAAACTCTATGTACCTACAGGCCAATTTGCACGTTTACATACTATTTTCAAAATGGTTAAACTTAAGTTAAAAACTTAACATAATACATAACTGTCACATACAACACAATACAAACAGTCATTTGCTACATTTCTACAATAATACCATATAGAAATATATTCCAAATCTAAAAAATCAAATGCTATCAAAACAATTAGATGTAGAGTACATACACAGGTGTTAAGTCTTTCAATTTCATTACCATCTATACAAAAAGGAAAAACTTAGGAATAATTTTGAACTGTAATGTTAACATGGACATACTGCAGTGAATTATAAACAATAGAGAACTGTCATTCTTGTTTTAAAAAAATCATTTTACAATAGCAAACATTGTCTAGTGCAACCTGTTGTTAGCGTTTTTTAGGTTTTACGAGTGATAAAGTGTGTTTGTTGGATGAAAGTCTTTGCTAGTGTTATGGAAGAATGAGTTGATTTGAGACATGTATGAAGTGTTTTGGTAGTTTTAGTGCATTTTGAATGTGAAATTAACTGCTGTGCCAGAAGAGAACTGTGCGAGAAGTTTTGAAAAAGTTACTCAAGTATGTGTCCTAGCGATTTAAAAAAAAAAACCCTGTAATTATCAGTTCCCTCAATGTTGACTGTCTCTCTAGGACTCAGAACTCAAACGGACGGTGGACGAGAGCGAAAGGATCCAGAGGGCGTACAGTCACTATTTTGACCTGAGCATTGTGAACGATAACCTTGACGGAGCGAACCGCAGCCTCAAGAGGGCGCTGGACAGACTCAATACAGACCACCAGTGGGTTCCTGTCAGCTGGGTCTTCTGAGAGCAATTCACCAGTTGGGTTCTTCTCACAGTGGCTAGAGTCTAGTTACCTGCTGTAATCTATGTGAACTTGCCTGTTCTTTAGATTTTTGCACAGAAAATCATGACAATACAAAGCTAGTTTATTATTTTGTAAAAAAAATAAAAAAAAACTGACCTGATCTGTATATCTGTATTTGTTTTAAAGGAGTTCTGTACAGTGCTGGATGTTTGTTATTCCTGTTAGAGTAGGGCTGTATATTTGTATAGAAACTGTAGAATATGTTTTAGCACCCTACGTTACAATGAAGATATTCAGAATCATGTTGGATGTATCAATGCTATATGATTACTTAGTGTTTTGCAGGGATTGTTTAGTTTTGATGTATTAATAGCAGAATTGAAGAGTGTTTTGGCGTGTTTACGGTTGTGTCATATTCTCCTGCATGTTCTGATTTGCGTCTTTTCTTGTAACATTTGTTAGTATAAAATCGATTTCAGTTCAAAAAACAACATATCTCACAAAATATGTCAGTTGAAATGGATTAGACTGTGTGCATTATAAAAGGTTAAAGTTGTATTATTCCATTCCAAGACTTCTAGAATACTTCACTGTGACTAATCAATCGCAGCGTTCTGCAGTCATATATTTTTCTATAATGACTTAAAACTATATAATTGACAGTTGCCCCAGGAAAGTGATTTCCTACAGATGTACTAGATTCACTGTGTCTTGTGTATCACTCCACACACTCTTTCTTCTCACATAATAAAAGAATATCAACTCAAATCAATAGTTCATGTCCATGTATTTATTTGGCGAGTAGAAATGTAATCTATTAATAGGCTAATTAGGGTTTGCGAAAATGCTGTGCATATGTATCACAATGAAGAAATTCAATACAATTGCTATTACTATTCATTGAATTAAAATATATTTGATTAAATAACCACATATTAATGTGACTTAAAAGCTAGTTTCATTTAATTATGATTAATTGAATAATCTAAAGAAAAATAAACCAGGTTCAGAAAGTATACAAAACAGCATGCATGAATGAGTGTAGGTTTGACAATACTTGTGAGGTCCAAAATGTCCACACTAATACAAGCTACTGAAACCTGTTGAACACAAACTGAGCTGGACCTCACTAGTTAAAAAGGCGTATGAATTGGCCAAATCAGGTTTCTAATTTATATTAAATATTTTGCACAGGAGTCGGTCGGGTTTATAAGTGGCCTCATTTATAAAATGTGTGTGTGCACAGATTTGAACTTGGAGTTTGTGTACGCATCAACGTTCATATAAAAACAGTCTTTGACGTTGAAAAGTGCTTGGCGCCACGGCAGGCTCTATGTGGGCCTACGCACTTTTTTTCTGTGGCAGAGTCGGAGTCTATGGTCGGAGTATCGCAGGCTATTTGAAAATCTAAGCAATTCTTGCCGCTCGCCGTTCTCATTTTATTTTGACGTTGACTGTAATCTTTTATTTGAATGACAGTAATTAGTCGGCGTTAAGGCGGAGATTTAAACAATTCAGCTGCGCACAATTTCAAGATAATTTGCGATTTATAGATTTCACAGGTCCAATTGACATTGTTCGTCCAATCGTTGCATTCGGTCCAAAATGTGTGTGCTTTACAGAAAAGAGCCATTCGCATTATTTTCAAAGCAGGATATAGAGACCACACAAATCCACTCTTTATTAGGTCAGGATTGTTAAAACTTAAAGACATTGTAGAATTACAAACTTTATTAGTGATGTTTAAAGCTAGAAGCAAAGCTCTTCCACATGACTTACAAAAGTTATTTGTTTTTACTTCGGAAGATGGAAATCACAGACGGCCGTATGACTTTAAACATCTAATAGCACGAACAAACCTGAAACAAATGTGTTTGTCTGTTGCTGGAGTAAAAGCATGGAATCTTCTAAGGAAAGACTTAATAGGTGCAATCAGTAAAAAATTTGAGTATCTATTAACAGAAATGCAAAATGACATCCATAACTATGTTTTCAGTGGTGTATAAAGAACTTAATAAACCGTAATGTTTTTATTACCTTAGAATGAGACATTTAAATCTACAGAACCGCGGGAATCCGGTTGCCAACGTTGCCAATTCGTGCTGGTGATTTGCTAAACAGTCTTGAATGCATATCATATATTAGCAAATAATGCTGGAAAATGAATTGTTAGCACGTTCATTTAACGGAACTGTTGCATGATAAGCCTGTGTTGACTTATTTACAGCACAATAAACTGTAGCATGTTCGTTCTGAAAGCTTGTTAATTACTCATTGTTTTTCCATTTTAATTCAGTTAAAATAATCGTAATGTTTTCACTGTCACGTGCTCACTCACAGTCAACCTGTTTAACGTTACCCACAATATGTTAGGTGTACGTCTCTTCATTTTGACATGGTTTTATAAAGTTGGTTGAGACATATGACATTTTAATAGTCAGACATATCAGAGAGGCCATTATAATAATTGACTGTTAAAATCCAACGTGTTAGATTGTGTCATTTACTGTATACTGTACTCTATATGAAGTGCTATCAAGGACACAGCTCAGGGTAGGCAATAATATGACAAAAGATAAATAAATAAATTGGTTAAGTACTATGCTTAGGCCTAATTTATGTCTATTTATTTATATGAAATTAACTTAAAAATGTTTTTCTTAGTTGTCTTTCCCTTTCTTTGGTGGTTTGCTGATATTTGTTACTGATGTCTTTAATTAGTGATTGGTGATACAGCAACATCTTCCTGATTCTGGGGGTTGCAGTGCAATCTGCAGTTAGCTCATTCACCTTTGACTGTGGTGAATCGGAATGCTTCTTTAAACGTTGGCACCTCTTTTTGCATTTTTCTTTCTGTTTTTTTTTTTGTTTGTCCAATATTTTTCTGAAGTTGTTCTATTTTCTTCTTCAGCCTGTTTCTTTCTTTTCTAAAATTTTTCTTCCCCTCCACAAGTTGCCTACAAACACAATCAATAAATTAGTCAATAATGATGATAAATGGATATGATGGTATAACAGGGGAAAGACCACAGGGAAAAGGATGAAAGAAATCAGGGCTCCGTAGAAGGGTAAAAATGAATCCGGTTGACGGCTGCCAAAACAGCGAGCAGCCATCAATCGGATGGTTTATCAGTCAGTAAAACTATCACATGGAACCTAAACAACTAATAGTACTTTTATTAACTACACTTTTAATTTTCTAACACTTTGTAACACTCAGCCTAGTCATTTTCTAAAACTCTTAACTGCTCACTGTTGCTCTACCTTGAAGATCCTGGCCGTACTGCTCTGGGGCATGATCTGGACTTTGTGGAGGAGTGGTCAAGTTTCTCAGTGCTTCTCTCCTCTCCTTGCTTCTTTTGTAAGCTGCTCTCCACTTTCTACGCTTCAGCCGCTGTTGTCTTTCACTTTACTCACTGACAACTTTCTTTTTTCCTGTCTCTACATTTTTTCTCCATCTCTGGCGTTCATTTAGCAGATATTTCTCCCTTTTTTCAGGATCAGCTTTTAGGCGTGCACGATACTGCTTCTGCCTTTCTGTCACTGTTGTCGGTGCCATCACAGACTCATAGATGTCTGTAGATGTTTAGATTGATATCAATAAATCAAACATTCTTTCAGAGCAATTTAAGGCCATGAGGGACATGACAAAATAGGTGGTGTCAACTGAAAAAAAAAACCCAAGATAATTTCTAATATAAAGATAAAATGTATGTCATGGTTTCAAACTTTATTAAAGGAGACATTTCAATTGATACAAAAAAACTTTTAAAAATAGATTTTGGTGACCCAATAGATAAAATACACTTAAAAGGGTCAGAGGGACTCAAATCATAGCGGTTTCGTGGAATGACTCGTATATTGATGATCTTGTGGTCTTTTAGCTTCAGAGATCAGCAATATAGCAGAAGTGGAAGGACATGTGAGTATGGTGGGTTCATCTCTACCAGTCTCGCGGAGGAAACTGCTAAAGATGCTGAACACCAGAGGGTGATTGCACATCTTCGGCAAAGGTGGATCGAAGGCAAGTGTTCACAATATTTTCCAATAAGGGCAGAACTGAATGTGGTTGAGGGCATGCTGTTGCGAAAAAACAGAATTGTCATTCCAGACCAGTGTCAATGAACCGCACTAACAATTCCACCAGGATTCGTTTTAACCGAACCAGACATGCCAGGTGTAAACACTCTTAGTGTGGTTCAATGGAATAAGTTTGAACGCTGCCACCCGTACCCTGGTGCGCACCAAACAAGCAGACCGCTGAAAGGATGGGTCTCTGTCCACTTCTAAACGAACTCGAGATCTAGTGCGGTTCGAATGATATATGAACACAACACGGAATAAAGACATGTATAGAAAACCAAAAACAGGAAGATGCGACCCTAAAAAGGACAGAATGCTCACGCATACCTGTTTTTTCTTTTTATAGTCGTGATGTTGCCATCACAGTTCGGTACAGGCATCAGAACCGCGTCTCCTCGCAGCAGATCTGCGTTTGTGTGTGTGATGGAGGGATTCCTGATGCTGTTTTGACTCATTTACACATTGTATAAGCTCTTCACGAGTTCTCAGCTGGGCAAAATACCATCATATGTAGGCTACGCACATACAACAAGCGCATTTATCCCAGCACACAGCATTGTTTTGTATGTTCGTTTAGTTCCGTCTCAAAATAGGCAATACGTCATTAAAGCCGACCAATCAGGTTGTGAACCTTTTGCCTTTAGATTTGGCGATAAAAAATGCCAATCTGAACGCTAAGCGGAACAGAATAAATATATAATTTTTTTTTTTTACCCACCAAACAAACCAAGCAAACCGAACAACAATGTGAACACACCCTAAGTGAACTGAACATGCCCCTTCCCGGTCACCGTACTTTGCAGACTCTGCTGTGCGCTTTCATGTGTTATGGAGGAGGCATGTCTTTGAAGACTTTGGGCCGGTTCACATAGAACAGCCGTGTCCCAAATGGCACCCTAAACACTCACGGTCTTCCTACGAGTCTGCTGCACTTTCCTTATGTAACGACATCAGTGCAGGCTCGACAAAAGTGCGCACCGAGGGCACAAATCGACCGCAAAGGGGGCTAGCGAGCCCCCTTCTGAAACCTAAAATGACAAATGGTACACCCTACTACTGTCTCATGGACTTAAAGCAACACCAAGTAACTTTTCCTCTGCGGTCGCCCTTGCAGGTTGGAAGCGGAATTGTCCATTACTGCTGTCGTAAATAATTAAGCCTACCGACTCTCTTTTTATCCAGCACCGGCTTTGGAATCATGATGACAATTCAAAAGCTACCCGGCTGCTAGGTATCGTACATGTAGTTGTAGTCTACTGTCGAGTACGCTCCACCTATCGGCAATTCTAACGCTTGCCGTAAAGCAAGTCAAATGTGTAGTTTTCTTATGTCTCATTTGGACTACAGAAACGCGACCCGATCTGGCAATCTTACATAGCGTGGGTATATCAGATAAAGGACCGCAAAGCGGTGGCATAAGTGCATTTCACCATGTCATGACTTGATGAACCACTGAACCACGATTTTGAAAACATTATTTTAAGGTAAAAAATCGTACTTAGTGTTGCTTTAACAGACATGCGAACATGGCACTCATTGTAAGTCCACAAGGCTGCAAGTGCACATGAAGTGTACCATTTGGGACAGGGCCAACGTGATTTTGTAGTTAGAAACGCAAGACGCAGGTCGGTGGAACTAAAAAAAGCGCAAGGTCTAGAGCTGCGCTTTTAGAATGCAATGTCATGTGCGAGACTGCGAAAGGCGTGAGCGCAATGGCTAAAGAGTTTGGCCGACATTGAAAAACAATGGAAAGCTATCCTCTTTGAAATTACCTAACCTATATTACTGATAACTTGCTGTATTAAAACAACAGAAGTCTATGCAATGTATTTAGACAGGCTCAAGCTAAGCAGGCGTGTGTGTTTGTGGTTTACTTTATCAAAATAACGTTTTATTTAAAACGGCAGTTAAAAATGTGTACAAAGTCATACACAATCTCCACAGAAACTTCAATGTTTTACTGAAAAGCAGCTGTACATTCACATGGGAAAGCAGGGAGCATTGGGCTGACCCTGTCTTACCGATGATACTTCAAAACACATCTCAAAATATTCAGTGGAGATAATATGCAGCATCCTTACCCACAATACATCTCTTCTCATCTCACTTCATGAGGTAGTATTTATATATATAGATTAACACTTCAAGTTGAACAGTATGGGTATTTTATGCAGTCAGACATTCAAGGTAATGATTAAAACAATATTAAAACAGAACAATAATTAATTAGGAGAAAGCACGGCATGTTTAGTCCTGGAATAAATAATCTATAAGGATAAAATTAAGCTGAATACCTGCTTTTGTCTTTACTGAAATCTCTCAATAATATGTGTATAATATAATTAATATAAATCTCACTAAGACCCATTTCTTAATACTTAAGTGACATCTTCAAAACTCTTTACAGAAACTATCAAAACAATTAGATGTTATGTTAGGAATAATTTTGTACTGTAATGTAAACATGGACCATGTAACATACTGCAGTGAATTATAAACATTCTTAAATGTCATTCTTTTTTTCTTTTCTTTTTTTTTACAAAAGAATTGCATGATGCTGCCTGTTTTCATTGTTTTGACATCACTGTTTTATGAGTAACAATTTAACAAAGTGTGTTTGTTGGTTGAAAACCTTTGCTAGCGTTATGGAAGAATGAGTTGATCTGAGACATGTATGAAGTGTTTTGGTAGTTTTAGAACATTTTGAATGTAAAATAAACTGCTGAGCCGAGATGAAAGTCGGTTAAGAGAGCTGTGTGAAGAAAAAGTCACCCAAGTATTGAGAAATGGGTCCTAGCAATTGTAAAAACAAAGCAAATGGATATACATTTCTAATATGTATTCTATTTAAATTTTCAATTTATCCGTTACTCAAGATTTGCATATTTACATCAGAATATGGTTAAACTTCAGCCATGCCAAGCCATGGTTCACAAAAGCAGTAAACGTTCTTTCTTAAGATAAGAATTATCTATGACGTATAAAGCTCCTTCTTTGGGATTGTTAAGTAATCATATGTCAGACTTTGTCTTCTTGGTATGAACACATTTACAGATATGTAAAGATAAAATGTAATAGTTCTAGTTACTAAGTTATTCTACATACACCCAGTCTATTGTTGATGGCTGGATGATTGTGGTGGCAGAGGTGGGCTGTATGGTGGAGGAGGCACGTAGGACGCCTCCATCTCTGAGTCTGGAGCCACTCGAACATCAGAAATATTGAATTTAAAGCTGGCCTGTAAAACAAAACATGATATTAAGTTAAAAACAGCATTTCAACATAGAGATTTACATTCTGTGGATAAAACCAGCCAAAGCTGTCCTAAGCTGCTCATAGCTGGTTCAAGCTAGTGTCCATATCTAACCTGCTGAAAAGGGCTAAAACCAGCCAACACACTGGGAGACCAGCCAAGACCAGTTCAGCTGTTTTCTTTTTTTTTCTGCCGGGCGGGCAGGTGGATGGACAGACATAGATAGATGGATGGATGGATGGATGGATGGATTACATAGATAGACAATGATGGACAGATAGATAGATAGATAGATAGATAGATAGATAGATAGATAGATAGATAGATAGATAGATAGATAGATAGATAGATAGATAGATAGATAGACAGACAATGATGGACAGACAATGATGGACAGATAGATAGATAGACAGAGACAGATAGACAGATAGACAGATAGATAGATAGATAGATAGATAGATAGATAGATAGATAGATAGATAGATAGATAGATAGATAGATTAGATAGACAGACAATGATGGACAGATAGATAGATAGATAGATAGATAGATAGATAGATAGATAGATAGATAGATAGATAGATAGATAGATAGATAGATAGATAGATAGATAGATAGATAGATAGATAGATAGATAGACATACAGACAATGATGGACAGATAGATAGATAGATAGTCAGAGACAGATAGATAGATAGATAGATAGATAGATAGATAGATAGATAGATAGATAGATAGACAGACAGATAGATAGAAAGATGGCAGATGAACAGAGAGACAGATGACAGATGGATGAACGGAGGGACAGACAGATAGATAGATGACAGACAGAGATGACGGATGGCCAGACTGACAGAGAGATGATGGACGAACAGACAGATGGGTGGATGGACAGATGTACCTCTGCATATGTTGGCGGTGGACACACTAGCTCGTATGGTGGTGGTGTGTACATGTCTTCATGGAAGTCTGTCTCATCTCGTTCGTCTCTCTCTTCTCTCGTGTGAATGGGATTTGGAATCACATAGACATGGTCGCTGTCTGACAGGTCGAGGTCTAAGTCTGTGTCTGAGGGTTTCCTGCAGAATTTGCAGCAGTATCTCAGTATACACAGACTCACAGTCAGAGCCAGCAGCGGGGTCAGCAGCGTCCTACATCACGAGACAGACTTCTTTTAGTTTGATGTAGTGCCTACATTTACAATGATTTTATGAAGAGTGTTGCTCTTACTGGAGGTAGTAGAATATATATTCTTCAGCCATTGAATCGGCCTGGAATATCTGCAGAGGAATATTAGACATTAATTACTGTACATCTGTAAGTGATCAGAACAAGCTGTGTAAAATGCATTTGATTCAGTGATGTGACGATCACTTTTGGTGTACAGTTATTCATTTATTAAAACATTCTGCTAATAGAGACAGTGACTACAAGTTTTGATAATTTTTTTTAAGTCTTCAAGTAAAAAATAGTGGTAGCATCATCCTGAGGTTGTGATTTTATGAAGATAAAAGTCTCTGTAAAAGGCTGAAATTATTGGGCAAAAAAAAATATTCTTTAGTTAATTTGTAAAAAAAAAAAAAAAAAAACTACTACTAATAAATTGTAAATTGTGTGTGTGTGCATATATATATATATATATATATATATATATATATATATATATATATATATATATATATATATATATATATACTGTATATAGTTATGTTACAATATTATTTTCTACTCACTATATTACTGTACTGTTAGATGTTTTATTTATTTATTTATTTTCTTAAATCATTATTTAATTCAATATTATATACATCTTATATCTAAATATCCTCAAAAATTCCTTTTAATAACTACAGGACTGAATTTGTGTTTCATGATCTTAAAAACCTTTGATCTAAAGGATTCATTTAAATGATGGACATTACTTTTGTAGACAAATATAAATTATGCCTATACAAACTGATACACAAAATAAATAAAAAAATTGAAATGGATAGCGAAGGAACTCCATCAATTTGTTTAAAATGCATCCAAATCCTACAGAACGACATGCTTTACATAACCTTAAACAAGTTTCATGACCAACACTGAATTCATACTTGGTCTAAATTCTTTTTCAGGAACTTGTAAATTCTTAAAAAGTATGTTTTCACATTAAAGTATTTTTTAGAAATGTCATACTCACAATAGTTGTATGTCATCAGACCCAAACCTGAAGAAAGTGGAACTCAAAGTCAGTCAGGCTGAACATACGTGTGCTCTAACAGTGAGTGTAACCTCTGACGTCCGTTGAGGACTTTGAGCTGGACACAGTCATCCGGGGCTGGGTTTGTAAACACCAGGCTTTGCGCCATTCAGAACTGAGAATGACTTTACATTTCCAGTTCATTTCCTCAACTTGAATTGAGACATCACAGGATGCAGACTTTTCATTCTGATTTTAATCAACAGAACTACAATCAAAATGGAAAACTGTTGTTTTAATACATTTCATTTTTTAATTATATCAATAATCAGTGTTTCAATCAATGGAAATTTGTAACTTTACATAGATCATATTTCATAACTCATTTCAGTTTATGGCTCATGGTGGAAGGAGACTTCATTTCCCACTATGCTCCAGTTTACTCTACATGTATTGTGTAATCAATATTTTCTATTTATTTTGATACCTGAAAACAAAGCAGTGGACATTTTTGGTGCTTCATGTAAAAACTAAAGTCTGTTTTAATAGTATTGAGCTTATTTTAACGAAATATCCGTTGAGAAAAAATATTCTACATATCAAGAGAACAAACAGTCAATGTTTAACCGCTAAACTAGCACTGAACTATTGAAACAATGAGTTTCGTGGACGTTTTCAACATCCCGGTCAGCATGTGGCATATTTCATTAAAATTCACACTCGTTAAGTGAGAGAGAACCAATTTCATAAATTGTCTTGTAAATCGAAAGTCTCCTCTCCTTTGATAAATAATGCATTTGATGCTTTCATATGAAAGCCAGTAAATGCATCACTGCAAAAACAACGTCCCAGACAGAATAGAATGAACCAAATGTTGAAATAGTCAAATGCATACTCAGCATCAGATTCATAAACATGAAACAGTTTTAAAGTCCCCCTGTGGTGAAAATCAAGCTTATATGTTGTTTATATGTCTATGTGGTGTTTTGAAAATGCTTTAAGACAAACCGTGTGCAAATTCAGTCAACACCATTGCGGAGTATTTTCTCCTTAAAACTGCAGTTAACCAAAGACAGATCAGTTCTAAGCTGTTTCTGATGTCACAAACAACCTTGTAACCAATCACATCAACGAGTGTATCTCTGAGCTGGTGTGAGTGAGTGGAGGCGGGGCTAGTTTGCATATTCATAGAACCACGTATACTAAATGAGGCAAGGGTGTAGGGTTACATTTAAGCTATTTTAGGGCATGAAGTTTTTTTAGTTTTTTTTTTAAGGAAAAAACATTTAAATATGTCATTTTGGTGATTAAAGGTGAGTTTTAAGCAATATGATTTTTGACTACAGGGGGACTTTAAAGCTTGCCCTTTATCTTTCTCTTAAATTGAGTTCTGCACTTACAGTGGATGTCTATGGCAACTTGTGTTCGCCACAAAATAAAAAAGGGAATTGTGACTTTTTCATCTCACAATTCTGACAATTGCTAGTTTATATCTCACAATTTGGACTATTTCAATTGTGAGTTTATAGCTCACCATTTCTGTTCAATTCAGTTCAATTGTGAGCTATAGACACAATTGCAAGAAACAAAATCAGAATAACAATTGTTAGTTATAACAAATAGTGAGATATGAACTCAATTGCGAGAAAGAAAGCCAGAATTGTGAGATAAAGTTGAAATTAGCTTTTTTTATTCTGTGGCAAAAACAAGCTGCAATTGAGGTCTATGGGACAATCAACTTTGGGACTGTAAATGCATTTCTACAAAGTGGAAAGAAAAAACGATCATGCTAAGTGAGAAAATTTATTTTTTAATACATTTGGGTGATGACAATAAAGCAACTTAAAGACAAAAAAAAACCTGCAGATTATAGAGTCTAATGTTTACTTCCAGAGTTTCTTGATGGACATGTTTTTCTCACTGTCTTTCTGCATCACCTGTGGAAATATAGTAAATTATAAATTAAGAGATATCCATGAAAACAAATGGTTCTAATATTAGGATTGGCAGGTTAAAATATTGTACTAAAAGCACAAATCGGAAAAAAACAACAACATGTTTTCAGTACCTTGGCCACTGCCATTTCAAAATCCTCTTGGGTAACGTGGACTCTCCTCTCTCTCAGGGCGTACATCCCTGCCTCTGTGCAGACACCCTGTCAGACAAGCACAAATCAAAACTGATTTCAGCACTGCTCCTCCTGAATAAGTGCCGCAGAACTGACTGGAAATGATCCTGTGACCTCACCTTGACCTCAGCACCAGACGCTCCTGGCATCAGCTCCGCAATCTTGCGCAGGTTAATGCCACGTGTCAGGTTCATTTTACGGGAGTGGATCTTCAAAATGTCCAAACGGGCCTGCAGAGAACAAAATAACACTATGAGGCTACTAGTATTTATGCCTTCAATATTAGAGAGTCATACATTACAAGAATGTCAGAAGTATCAGTATTTCAGAATCAAGATTAGGGATATCACTAAAGATTATTTTGGTAATCAGAATCGGTCGATTAATCAGATTTCTTTTTGTGGTAATGAAAATAGACCTACGTACACAATAGCCTTTAAAATGACTTCAATTATTATTGAGTCGTTGTTAGTATGTATTTGGTTCAAATAAAGCATCAAAATCAAGTAATCATGGTTTTATAGAACAACACTGTTAAAATACATAATATAAACAATCATGTTATGTATTATAACAAATGGGCGCCGACGGCCTGGTGTTGTTACACTTTACAGCAGATCAAATCCTTGTTTGGTATTGGCTAGGGGTGTAACGATACACGTATTCGTATTGAACCGTTCGGTAGGAGGTCTTCGGTTCGGTGTTCGGTACGCATTTTCGAACCGAACGGTTCGTTGGACCATTTTTCCTGCCGACCAAAATTTTGTTATTTCAAATGTAGGCGCGTCACGCGTGGCAAGCGCGCTCATAATGTAAGAGACGCTGGCGTGACCACAACATTGCCCAACATCAAATGGCAAATGTAGTGTAAGCGGAACGAAACCACTCGTTATTGTGTGGTTGCCGGACCGTTTATCAGTTTGGACCAATGCAGCGCGAGCCGATCTTAATCATCAGCACTGTTACTACACAGCGAAATCCAGTAAAGAAAGCATTTGAATTCGCCACTGAAGTAATAACATCGCTGCGAGATCTAGTGAGAAACATTCACATTTCTCCGTTATTAACGGATCAAACAGCGCTGACGTGGAAACCAGGAAGAAACATTGTGCCATGAATGAACTATCCAGTGTCCACAGATCAGCAACATTCACCATGGATGTCCTGTAGTAACACTTCTAACTGTAACCATGGAAGTTTGGCAGGAATAGTAGGCTATAATGCTTTCAAGTAACATCACGTCGGTTTTATTTTGACATTATGAATACAATTGCTGCCCTCAAATGTTAATCCAAACTAAAATAAACCTTTGTTTATAACTACTACAATACTACATTCCATTTTGTCCAAGGAGCTGTTTTGTTTTATAAGCTCCTAAGAAAAGTCAAGTATAGCTCCATCATTGCTCAAAGTTAAAAAATATCATACTTTATGATGTTAGTTTTAATAAAAATATAATTAAAAAAATGAAATCAAGGAAATTTCTCTGGCATTTCTTTCTATGCTGTATCGGAGACGTACCGAATCGTACCGAACCGAACCGTGACACAAGTGTATCGTATCGAACCGAACCGTGAATTTTGTGAACCATTACACCCCTAGTATTGGCCATGGGACATTTAGTTCTTAATCTTTAATATTTCGCCACTTCTATACGGTAGAAATGCTAGAGCCACTGTAATATCATTAACAAGAATATGTGGACATCAAAACATGCAAACTCAGAGCGAGGGTATAAACTGTTATTTTGAAATCGCAACAGTTTGCATATTTAGAAACATACTTATGTATTCTCCTGTGTTGGAGTAGGTTACTTAACAAGGGTAAATTGCAAGGAAGGATTTTTTTTTTAAATCAAGTACTCGAATTTAATCGAGGAATCGTGACACCCATAATCAAGATGATAGAGAAAATTTTAAACTATGTAACAATCCCAGCTTACCGCTTCATTGGGAGGGGGAAATTCAATCTTCCGGTCAATGCGGCCTGGTCGAAGAAGCGCAGAGTCTAGAATATCAATACGGTTTGTTGCCATGATAACCTGAGGGAAACAAGAAAATATTTAGTAAATTCATACATTTCTTATAGAAAAATTATAAAAACACAGCAGGAGCAAAGCATAGCAGTGGCATAGGTGCAAGTTTGGTCACAGCACCCCTGGTGGTGATGATTGGAAAGTTCAAAGAGTATGTGGTCTGTAAGCAGGGTACCCCCAGGATCCTCCAACTTAAATTCAAGGCTTTTTAAGACCTTTTTAATACCATTTCAAATGAAATTCAATGCCAACTTCGTACCCATTCTGACAGAAGTACGAGGAGAAAATGTCAAATCTGTATACATTTTAAACCCTAGAAAATAATTATGTACAAGGAGGCTACTTGAATTAAATAAAACATTTTACTTAAATTATCAGTCATACTTAATACATCCGCAACAGCATTGCAGCGCGCACGTGTGTGTAGGCCAGTGTTAATTTTGGCAGCCATTTTTGATTTAGTCTTAGTCTTCAGACGAAAATGCTTATTGGTCTTAATCACATTTGAGTCATCCTTTTTTTTATAGTTGTAGTTGACGAAAAGTCTTTGCATTTTTTGTCAACTTTTGGTCAAACTGCAGTTACTTTACTTTTGATAGTTATTTTATATATTCTGAATAACTATAATATATTTTATATATTCTGTATAATTTTATATATATATATATATATATATATATATATATTTTATATATTCTTTAGACAGAAAATGTCGTCATATTTATTCTCTCTAGGCTAATTCAATTAAGCTTATGAGAAATTATTGACATTGCACTCTTTAGCAGTAGCACTTGTAATGATAATGATCCCTTTTCCTAAGTTCTGTGGTTCTCCAATTTTTTAGAGTGCCGTACCCCCTGGTGCCCTCTCTTCCACTTAGACTGCAGTCACACCCTTTCCATTAAGGGACAAGATTTGCCCCCTTTAATACAATTTTCCATTTAATTTTTTCATTAAATTTGCAATGTTAAAACACATTAAAATCGCCAGTAGGTGACAGTAACTCACTATCTTTATGAGTGAGTCTTTGAGCCATTCATTCATGAATCTCACGATTCGTTCAAAGCCACATATTTCGTTGCAAAACAGAGCAAGCCTGACAATGCTGTTTTAAATGTAGTACATCACTTAATGTTACCCTTTTTTCTTTTCTTATTTACTGTTGTATAAAATCAATGTCACATTTGAAATCGTGTGGATATTCGGGAAACATTGCATTCTTGCTCGTATGAACACTGGTGGATATATCAGCCTGCATTTTGATCGCAGGTTTAGTCGCACAAACAGCGCAAGCGGCTCGTGACAGAACACAGACTGACTGAATGACACTTTAATTTAAGTAGAACATCTTAAATAAAGATCGCTGAACTCCAGCTTGTCTGTGTTTTCAGATCATCCATGCTTCTTCAGCAGTGTAGAGAGAGTGCGCGCGCATGGTTGCCAGATACTATTGAAAAGACCGGGTAGAAAATATGTTCTTTTAACAGAAAAGCTCTTATTTGGGGTTTAAATTCTGTCATTTAAGGCCACAGTGGATTAAACTAGGCTAGGTACTATCTTGTTCTGTACCTCACTTGCCTAGTAACCATAGTAACGGGTGCGCACGCGATCGCTTTTTCTGCTATGACGTGGAGCGCGAGGTGCACTCAACGCTGCATACATTTTGAATTAGCCTACATTAGTAACAGTTAATTTTGTTACGGTATGAACTTAATCCTAGCAAAGGCAAAAAAAATATATATAAGGCCTTTGTAACGAAATCCAAGACTTTGTATACTAAATTCAAAGCTTTTAAGGCCTTAATTTGAGATGATCAAATTCAAGACTTTTTCAAGGCTTTTAAGACCCGCGGGTACCCTGGTCACTTTGTGCATTTATGGTAATCTGAGGTAAAATGAGAACTGCGCATGCGCGTAGAGTATCAGTTATAGTTATAGTATCAGGTGAGGAGAAGAGATAACCGCTCTACCGACTTTTGTACTCTTTCTTTTATTTCCTTTTATATTGTGACCAAAGTTGGATGTTTGTGTATACTTTTTCTCACTCGATCCCCATTGTATGCAGACGAGTGTGGCGTTTAGGGCTGCAACTAACGATTATTTTGATAATCGATTAATCGGACGATTATTTTTTCGATTAATCGATTAATCGGATAGAAATTAAATTAGAATTTTTTTTTATAACTAAATAAAACCGTAAATCAGGGTATTTATGTGTAAAAGTGTACTTTAAAAAGTGCAAAAGCCACACATTGAGTTTTACTAATATCAATATTTGCATTGTTTTTAATGATAATTGCTGATGGCAAGTTGACAAACATGATTATTGTTAAAAAAATTATATCCAACATATTATGTTTTAACACAATTTTTGTTAAAACAAATTTACACAGACATGTTGTTCAGATGTGAATATCTGAACTAAAAACAAACTAAAAACATCTAAAATATATAATTCATTTAATTTTTATTTAAAATTAATTATATATAAGGAATATAAGGATAAAGAATATAATATATATTATATATAATATATAAAAGAATATAATATAAGGATAAATTGATTAAATAAATATAGAAAGACTGAAAACAATTGTGTAAACGTAGAGCCGCAGTAGATCGCGTTTGACAAACAATTAAAACTTAGTAGACTAATGCTATAAAAAGAGAACGGAATGGAGGTAACGTTACCCAGCAAGCTAACAGGCTTGAGTAAAGGACAGGAGAAATGATGCATTAGTGCACAAGCATTCGCTGAAAACCACTGAGTACAGTGACTAAAAAACAATATTTTACTGCTGCTGTTATTAACTGCCTTTGTATTTAGTGCTTCACTTTCTAAACACCATTTTAATTTAACCTATTTCTGCGGTAGCGCTATTTTAATCCATCACTTACGTTGCGAGCGAACTGATTGCGCAACCTGATGCTCGAGACAAAATACAGACATCCCAAGATCCCGGAAGTCCCGGGAGTCTCCCTCATATTGATTGCGGCTCCCTGATGCCCGCGAATTAGTTCAAACTCCCGAAATCTAGAGCGCGCAAGCAAGAGCGCGCATGCGAGACAGAAGAGACTGCTCCAAACCGTGTAGCGCGCGCGCTCGGCAGAGAGAGACCTTGCGTGTGTGTGCGTACCAGTAAACGCTCCCCGTGACGTAAGCAGACCAACTAATCGATAATGACATTCGTTGACAACGATTTTCATAATCGATTATAATCGATTTTATCGATTAGTTGTTGCAGCCCTAGTGGCGTTCAAGTCATTTTATTAAACATGGGGAAAATACGCCAACTCTCGTCTCTCGTGCATCTTTTCCTCCGACACCGGTTGTTTTTCGCTCTCTGGGCAACACCTCAACTTTGCATTACAGGTGCTGCAAACAAATGTATTTAGTACTCGGGCATGTGAGCAGCTAAAGACACGAGTAATGTAGTGGATGAAACCACACCACTCATTCACACGCAAAATAAGCAGACTTCCGATTTAAATAGGAATCTTTTTGCACTACAGACCTACACATGCTTACAGGACCTACTTTTGATTTATTCAACCAAAACGTGACATATTCTATGACTTTCAGCGTTATACTGTAAATTCCATTTTTATGACTGGATTCTGCTATTCTTCACATCGTGGAAATCATAGATCTCTATATAAGATGTATGGTAAGTCTTTGTTTGATATATCAGCTTTTAAAAACCAGAGACCTTTTATGTAAGGATCAGCACACAGTTTACAGATGTTTGATTCTCACCTTGATGTTCTTGGTGGCCTCGAATCCGTCCAGCTGGTTGAGGAGCTCCAGCATAGTTCTCTGCACCTCACTGTCTCCTCCTGATCCGCCCTCCAGCCGAGAAGAGCCGATGGAGTCGATCTCATCCATGAAGATGATAGAGGGCGCGTGCTCCCTGGCCATGACGAACAGCTCACGCACCATACGAGCTCCTGACAACAGAGAATATATGGAGTCAAATTAGGGCAATCAATCCAGCTTGAGAAATCAGACTGTTTTTATTTTATTTATTTTTTAATTTTCCTATTTCAGAGCTATCAGATGGCTTCAGAAAACTTGGAATACAGCAGATTTGTCATTTAAACTGTTTTGATTATAGGTTAATGGTGTGTGTTAGTTCTTTTTGGAGCTTGACAACCCCTGGTCAATATATGCTTTTATTATAGGAAAATAGCAGCGAGAACATTCTTCTAACAGAAGAAAGTCATATAGTGATCGATAGTGAGAGCCCTTCACTCGCATTTGCGACTAAAATTAGATGTTTTTAAAAAAATATTACGAAATTTGATACATAAAAAGTATTAAATATCTTAAATGGTGTAACAAACAACTTTAAAATCACGATACAGCCTGATGTGACTATTAAACTTAAAAAAGAACACTATGATTTAAAGGGCACCTATTATGCCCCTTTTCACAAGATAAGTAAAGTAAGTCTCTGATGTCCTCCGAGTGTGTATGTGAAGTTTTAGCTCAAAATACCCAACAGATCATTTTTTACAGCATGTTTAAATTGTCACTTGGGGCTCAGAAAGACGCACCGATTTAGTGTGTATCCCTTTAAATGCAAATGAGCCGTTGCTGCCAGCAAAGAGGGCTGAGCCTCACGAGCTCTCAAGGAATGATCAAATTAAAACAGAAACCCTCAGTAGGGGTGCTCATTTTGACCCGGGGTCGGACAATAATACCAACAGAGTCAGAGAATATATGGTGTATGGAAATAGAACTGGTATAGTCTAGTTTAATTATGGTTATAACTTATTTTTCATCTTGCTTTTATCCACTATAAGTACAACCCTGTTGTAGCGGACCGCGTCCGAATGATGACCAAAAATATACTGATGGTGCTTAATAAACTGGTAAACGTTATACCCGTAAAACGACTCGATGAGCAGTCATAAAGTGCGCGCTCTCACTTTCATTTCTGCCGTGATCAGGTTCTTGTGCAAAAATACGTCACATTGCCCCGAATCTGAGAACGGGTTGTTCTGAGACAGTGCTTATGATTTATGGGGATTTAAAAAAAGAAGAAGCAATGGGTGGATTTTTATCATTATAGGGTGGTTGTGTGCACACACACTGCCAACACACATTTATGTTCAAACGCCATGTAAAAGTGAATTTTGCATAATAGGAGCGCTTTAATTAAATAAATGCGAGCACTGCACGTTCAAAGTAAAACAGAAAGCTTTTGTAAGTTCTAGAGGCTTGCAGCTTCAGGGCAGTTCGCAATTAATGAATACCGTGCATTTATGCCAAACAACAAGTGATTTACGGTTTATGAATTATGACAATGTTTATTTTATGGTGTTAATAATGTAATTTGTTGTAGATGGTAGTACAAATGAGTATATTACTACCCTCAACTTTTTGTCGTCTTTTATATATATATACAGTGTGTATACACAAACAGTTTATAAAGATTAAAGCAGGGCTATAAACATAATTATGAAATATAGTTTGAAGCATGAATATTTAAAAACCTAGTGTACTTTTTGTATTCAAATAAATTCAATCATTTTAATTTAAATCATGTAAATGTCACCTTGTATCCCTATAAGGAAAAACACATTATTTGATACATTTTTGTTCAGTTTGAGGAGTTTTTTAATGAGATCCTGAATTTTCTAACTAGGGAGCACATGTCCTTCTCGAAAAAAACAACAACAACAACCCATCAAGCCTTGTAACATGAACTTGATTTGTCTGGAAGCCCACCAACCTTCTCCTATGAATTTCTGCACCAGCTCTGATCCAGACACCCTGATGAAGGTGCAGTCGGTGTGGTGGGCCACGGCTCGGGCTAACAGGGTCTTTCCTGTGCCAGGAGGTCCATACAGCAGCACACCCTGCAGACCAACACACACATTACAAAATATGAAGCAGGTAGGGCTGCCCAACAGACCAGTAGCATTTCTTACATGACATGTTTGACCTGATAAGAATGTGTTATGCTATCACTTGCCTTAGGCTGTGCAATTCCTAGAGCCTCAAACAATTCTGGGTGCTTGACTGGAAGCTCAATCACTTCCTTGATCTCTTTGATTTGTTTGTCCAGCCCTCCGATCATCTCGTACGTCGAATCTGGCACTTTTTCCACCATCATCAGTGAGACGAGTGGGTCCACTTTGTTTGGCAGGATTTTGTGAAGCGTGTAACTGTCATTACGAAGTGCTACACGGCAATTTGGAGTTACCTGGAGGGTATAAGAAATTAGTATACTATAAAGGTTAACAAGTTCACAAGTTAATACAAATTAGTAATCAGTCAGATTTTTTATATGTTCTTTTTTTTCCGTTTAATGACGAATACCATATTCCGGATCAGTTAGAAGTAGTAGAACACCTGAAGTTCAGAGGTATCATTCATGACGTTAAAACCTAGGGCTGATTGATAGGCACTTCATCGACATCACGATTTCTGCTTCTTACAATTAAGCAAGCATAATTGTCCGCTGTTTAGTTATCCTGAAAACTTTTATTTCTCTATTTAACATTTTCCTGCATGGGGTTGCCAGATGCCAAGAGTTTAAACCCTCCAATTCGAGCTTTTCTCTTAATTAGATGCATTTTCTGCCCAGAGCTTTACTTAGTTTTCTCAACCGGGCAATCACACAAACACAATCTCTCTGGAGTGCAAAAAAATTAAAATAGCACCGATGATCTGAAAATGCAACAAATTTGTACACTACCGGTCAAAAGTTTCAAATAATTATGCTTTTTTTTTAATTGTTGAAAGAAGTCTTATGTTAAGAAATATTAAGCAGCACAACTGTTTTCAACAACGATAATAAGAGATGTTTCTGGAGCATCAAATCAGCATATCAGAATGATTTCTGAAGAATCATGTGACACTGAAGGCCGGAGTAATGATGCTGCAATATTTAATATTAAATTATTCAAACATATTAAAATAGAAAACAGTTATTTTAATGTGCCCCTATTATGCTATTAAAATTTTCTTTTGGAGGTCTCCTACAATAGATTCACATGCACCCGAGGTCAAAAAATTATCATATTAATTGAATTCTCATAATTAACACTGCAATAATAATTATTAATAATAATAATTTTGTACTGAAGCATCACCTCATTTCTCAAAGAGTAAGAAAACAGTTCGCTCAAAGTTTCAGTCTCTCTAAACCCCTCCTTTCCAAGAGCCTACTCTGCTCTGATTGGTCAGACGGCCCAGTCTGTTGTGATTGGTCTACTAATTACTGCGTGTGTCAGAAACGAAACGCCTATATTATCACAACTACAATATTTGAGGGCGGGTCAAAGTAGATGTTGTTTCAAACATAAATCTCGATTGTGGTTGCTGAATAAATGCACTTACTCAGCCTCTGTGCCACAGTGCAAAGTCTTTTTTGTTTGAAAAGAAAAATGTTAACATAATTCAGAATTATTGGAATTAATAACTAAACTTTTGACAGAAACTTCTTGACATTTTACCAGCTTGTGTTGATGTATATGATATAAACTAGGTAACTTTATGAGGTAAAATAAACCCTGTGTGTGAGTTTATGTTCTCTTGAATTGCTCTTATGTGAAAGTGCAATAATTCTGATGAATTGTAAAAATACATTTCTCAAATGAGAACAATAATGATGGAAAGTTCAGCCTTTGTAAAACCCAAACAAAACACTTACATCATTTATATCAATGTTCTTATCCACATCCACCACAAACTTTCCTTCAGGATGCACCTAAAAACAAAGCATAAACATACATGAATAAACAATCTCAGCACTGATCGTGCTCATGAGAAAAGCAGAAAATAATGGCTGTCAAACCTTGACCAGCACTTTCTTCTTGTCCATGGCTCTCACCACCTCGCCAACATAAGAGCCCTGCTCCTGCAGTAACTGAAGCTCCTCACGCAGGAGGCGCACTAAAGGAAACAGAGCAAAACAAATCCTGTCATGTCCTACTGATGATATTTATAGCATAAGCTATTTGGCATTTGCATCTGAACACCAAAAATGACATTCAGAAAGTTGGTTGAAAGAGCTTTACCCTTGGCATTTAACTCGTTCCTTTGAGCCTGCAGACGTCTGAGATTTTGGCTTTTATCATTCACTGTCAACTGAGTAAAGAGACAAGCACATTTAGACACAACTTACCTTTGTAAAAAAGAAGTGCACTTGATTGTATTGAATGTGCACTTGTAGTGGAGTATATTTTTTTAAAAACTGAACTTGCAGATAATATAATATTAACAAAATAAAAAGCAAATTAAGTGTCCTTAAGCACACTTATTTTGATGTGCTGACTTGCACACTAAAGCACATGTAAAAGTACTAGATTATAATTTTAACTGTAATATGTATTTTGATATTGCATTTAGAGTTAATGTATTTTGAGTGTTGTAACTTGCAACTTCATCATTACAAATGTGTAATTACAAACATATTTAAATACATTACACACAAGTTTCAATAGAAATGACATTAAAGTGTATTTTAGTTTGGCATAAATGTTTGTCATTACATCCAGAAGTACACTTTAACCATATTTCAAAAACAATAGAAGTAATGATAAATTTACATATAGATGTAAGTGGATCAGTCACTTTTAAGGTCAACTGCATTATACATTTAAAACAAATAGTTAATACAAAAATGTGATGTAATTGTAAATAAAACTTTTTGACAATGGTTTTTAATATCTACAGAATATATTGTGTGTCAGCCAAACTACAACATTTCATGGCTATTCTCACCTGAAGCTCCTCGATTTTAGACAGGTAATACTGTCGGAGCCCAGAGCCTCCTTTACTCTCCTCAATATCCATCTGCAAAAATTATTATTAACAATAACATCAATAACACATACAGTCAGGTTATTAATGGTCAGGTAGTGTAATAGTGTCAGGTGGAATAAAGTGATGGTTCATGAGGTTTTCTTGAAATGATACATTTACCATGTTATTAAGTAACGTTAACGTATAATGTCTGAGGAATATATCACGTTATGATTTCATGATCAAATATATGACATTTCTTAAATATAATCAGAGATTTATTAGTTTATTATTAGGCATGAAAGACCTCTGTTGCTATTATAAGTGATTTTGCAAGTAAATACGAAACATTCATAATTTGTCATGTAATATATCCAGTTATGCCATGTTATGATCAGTCCCAGTCAGTGACAATGAGACAGCAAACTCTGCTTCATTCGGAGCTGACGCGTTAAATTCAGCCATTTCAACTCATATTTCTAAACACTACAGTGACAGCATATTCCATCTATGAAATATGTGATGCTAACCAACAGCTAACCATACTGTTCATATTAGAAGATTTAACACATAAATAACACTTACTTGGTCAATCCCGTCCAACGCCATCTTGAACATACAAACTTCCGTTCGTAAGCGGCGTTTTTCCGTTTTGTTTTCCTCGGGCAAGATGCAGAGTGAAGGAGGCGATCTCTAGCGCCACCGACAGGCTGGAGAAACCACGGCAGCCGTGTGGACAGAAAAATTTAACACCCCCCACCCCCCTTATTTATACAGTTTGCATTGTTTGTAACAGCTTTAATGAAAAATATGACTGTTCGATTGCTCTTGCTTTTGCACAATATGTTTGCTGAAGCCCTCTCATCCCCAGTCTCCATCATTATTTGTACAAAGAGAGCACAACATCAGTCTATGGGCTAAACTGTTGATCATCATCCATTGCTTTGGGACAAAATGCATGAAATTACTACATCTTTCAAATTACATAAATAAATGTCTTATTTAGACACAAACTCCACCAACACTATATATACCTATCGGTCAGTTTGTACATTTTTAGATTATCTTTTCAAAATTGTTAGACTAAAGTTAAAAACCTAACAAAATGATTAAGTAAATTTGCTACATTTCTACAGTAATAATACCATATTGAAATATATATTCTGAATCTAAAAAATTAAATAGCCTACTATCAAAATAATTAGGTGTAGCTGAACACCCAAGTGTTAGTCTTTCAATTTCATTACCATTTATACAAAAGGGTAAAACTAAAGAATAATTTTGTACTGTAATGTAAACATGGACTATGTAGGCCTACTGCAGTGCATTATAAGTAGAGTGTCATTCTTGTTTTGTAAAAAAATCTTACAAAAGATTTGTATAATGCTGTTTGTTAGGTTTTTTTTAGAGTGACAAAGTGTGTTTGTTAGGTGATAACCTTTGCTAGTGTTATGGAAGAATGAGTTGATTTGAGACATGTATGGAGTGTTTTGGTAGATTTAGTGCATTTTGAATGTGAAATTAACTGCTGTGCCAAGCTGGAAGTTGGTTAGGAGAACTGTGTGAAATTTGTTGAAAAAAGTGACCCAAGTATTGAGCAATGGGTCCTAGCTATTGCACTAAACTGTAATGAAGACCGGCATTACCAGGCAAACCAGGACAACAGACACTACATGCATCAACATGACTGGTGTTTGGCTTTGTCCAACAATCTACCCTCTAGTAGACATACCTGATTTTCTTACTTCTGCATAAATATTGAATCTAATGATAACATTTAATATTCCATCAAGGTTGATTAAACACAAAATGTCTTTTTTTCAGACATTGTATTTTTGATTATAACATATTCACATTATGCTCAGTCACATGTGAATTCCCTTTTATGGAAATAACTTTATTGTTTAAAATATTCCAATTTCCCAGTAAAAAAGTACAAAAGATAAGCATTTGATTGATACAAAAATATAAAACAGAACTTGTGTTGTAAGATCTTAGTTGGCACTTGCACAAAAAGGGCTTAATCCACTCACAAGTAAATCAAAAGTACAAGAGCTTGTGGCATTTCAGATCAGCATTAATACTGTCTGAATAACTCACCTATAAACAAAATGAAACCATCGAAAAGAACATTCTGTTCAGCTCTATTGATAACATCTGTGGCATGCTGTCAATTATAACAAAATCGTTTCAACTCGTCCTTCAGAGATGCATTTAAAAAGACAGTCAGAATCTCATTTCGTTTTTTAACCACTTTATAAACTGGAGAGTCAAAAACGATTTTCTGTGGTAATCAGCAGCATGCCACAGATGTTGAACCTGTTATATTCCTTAATTGAAAATTAAACTTGCTGTCAATACCACAAATAACAACAACACCAATATGAATGATCACGTATTAAAACCCACTTAAACAGAAAATTTCCATCAGCTGCTTGGAATGTAGAAGTACACACTGAACTAATCTACTTTAAAAATATGTCTTTGAATACCTGAAAATAAAGAATATGCTGATGGTTAGCACACCATCGTTCACAAATTCAGTCACTGCAGTACGGTCTCTACCACTTCAGCAGACTTTTGAACACTAAATAAGAACATGAACTGGTAAAAAAAAAAAAAAAAAAAAAGGAAAAGAAAAGCAAAGAAAAGTAAACACTAACGAGATGAAGATAGAAAGTCTGGTATAACTAAACCAGCTGGACAACCAAATGTGCTCGTTGGGGGTGGAAACACAAAAAGATGGCTCTTGAACGCAGTGCAGCACATATTTTCCTGAGAGACGAAATGGAAAAATCCACAATATATCGAAAAAAGAAAAACATTGCATTTTCATTACTAGTCAACCTAATTACAAGTAACTGCATCCTGACTCAAAAATTGTGCAATTAATTTGTGAAAACATAAGTCTTTGCGGTCAGAATTCAAACATTTCAGAAACAAAATGGCGAATGTAGACAAGAGTTTGGCAATTCCTAATGATTTAATTAACTATATAGTTAACTATAGTCATTAATTAACTATTAAACTATAAACATAAAAAGGATGAACAACAAGAATCTGTGTTGCATCAGTTAGCTATAGGGTTTTTTAACCAATTAACTACAGTACTGTATATCTTACTGTAAAATTATACAAAAAAGAGCCCTATTTAACAGGATATAATAAAAGTAAAGCTGTGTATGTCAAAAAACTGAATCATAAAGAAAATCAACTGAATGGCTTATTTTCATATTACATTTTCAGAATATATAAAACAAAATCAGAGATTGAATTCAAAAAGGGAGATACACACTGAAGAGTTCCAGTTAATGTACCAGCATTTGAAATTGGAAGTGACCAGATGTTTGCTATGGTACAGTCTGCAAATGCTGCAACTGACAAGAAGTTTATGACAGTGCAATATACCAAACAATACCAGCACCCAAATCTTCTATATGAAGTGCATCTATTGGATTTTTTCTCATCTGTTTTTGAGCTGGTTCCTTGGATGACTGGATCTGGAGTCTGAATCTTCTTAAGTGAGTCGGATTCCTAGTACCTGTTCCAATTCTTGTCTCCTCTGCTGGACCTGAAAAACAAAAAACAAACCAAAAAATAAAAATAAAAATAGATATCATTTATTTATAGTATTATAGATAATATACCATTTGATGTGTTTTGTAATGGAAAGAAATACTTAGCACCCACCTTTGAAAATATGTAGCGTCCAACAGCTTCTGTAACCCAGTTTGAGTGATAAAACTCAGTTCTCCTCTCCTCCTCTGGATTACCCACAGTGTCTGTCATTAACTGCATAAACAAAGACACAACATCATAAATGAAGGATAAAAAAAAAAAAAAAAAAAAAAAATCCAGATTGATCAAATCCAATGAGGGAAATCCAAAGCTCTGAGTATACCTTGAGGTCTCGGCTCTGAGACTTGAGCCAGTCCTGGATGAAATCCTGCGGGTTGTTACTAAAGCTGAGCATGAAGTCCCTCTGGGTTTTCAACTGATTGATGGATTCAATAGTCTCATGGATCTTATGGAGAATGTAAATGTTTGGTTAAAAATAGCCTCTTTACCTTATAATGAGTAGAGAATAATTTACACGAGGTGTCATTTAAGTCCTTGCACACACACACACCTTCATCTCCAGGGTAGCAATCTCCTGCTGATTGGTTGTGGATGACAGGAAGCTGGTCATCTGTGCCTTCAGAGGGTCGTCCACCTCAACATCGATATCAAAGCATGCAGTCTTTTTCTGATCATTGGGATCCACACTGACAAAATGATACAGCAATAAAGCAGCATTTGGTCAAAATCAAATAACCATACTACTACTACTACTACTAATAGCATTCAGACAACTACACAATCTAAACTGTTAATACAATTTTCCACATTTAAGATTTTGCAATAGTCAATAAATGTATTCAACAGTTTCTCCCCCCCCAAAGTTCTCATCAATGCCGAACACGAGTTGGGTGTTTTTCTTTCCCTCAAACTCACCAACTTAAAATAAATACAATTTTAGTTTTGCTGAGAATTTCATTAGTAGGATGCAAGCTATATTCAGAAAAATTAGTGTGATCAAACTTTGGTTTGTTCGGTTAAAAAGTCATATATATTTTGTATTAAAAAGAATAAAAAAAGAGAGAGTAAACAAACAAAAAAAAGATATATATTTCAAATGAGCATGTAAACTAAAGTAACTACTGAGAACATTCAGACCAGAAACCATAAGCACACACCTGATGTTATGATTGATGACGATGGGGTCAGGGTGCTGAAGGAGGCTGGCGAGCTTCATGGGAATATCCGAAAATCTCATCCTGGGGCATCCAAAAATCTGCAGGATTACAGCAGTTCAGTGACACATGGCTCAGTCTATAACCAATGAGTTCATGGTCAAGATCCTATCCCATAGTTGTCTTTGCACAAAGCATGCTGTACAGTATATCTCAGATCAAGACCTAAACTAAATTCTAAACACAACGAGAGTGGCGCTTCCCTGTGAGGGTGTTTCTATATGGTTGCTAAGGTATTCTGAATGGTTGACAGGGGCATTGCAAAGTAGGCCCAAACAAGTCTCTATGACAATCAAGTCTTTACATTTGGCCTGGGTCTCTCCGTCTTTGTATACATGGGCAGTTTAAAAAGAGATCTGACATTGAGAGGACGGAGGGAAGTAACACGGGAGCTAATGCAGATTTGAGTGTCATTAGCTTAACAGGGGAAAAGGGTGGTTTCAAGCAATTAAGATTTAGTAAAAGTATATAGACTACAAAGAGAATTGGGCCAAGAACCGAGCCCTGGGGGACGCCTCTGTTGACAGGTAAGGAGCACTGGAAAATTTCTTTCTCTGGAAAAAAGACAAATGGCTATCTATCACTTAGGTAGGATGTGAACAAGTGCACAGCTGTGCCAGTAATAACAATGGCTCAGAGGCAAGTGAAAGCAGGTTGTGGCAGACAGTGTCAAATGCAATGCTTAGATACCAGGGTTTCTGCAGTTTTTCTGTTATGTGTTTTAGATTGAGCTTCTGTAGGGGGCTGCAGAAAACATATTAGTTAAGAAAAAAAACCTTAGTGATAATTCATTTATAATTAAAAAGGGTAAAAATGTAAAAGAGCTTTCTTAGCGTAAGTGGTTTGTTGCAACCTGGATATTAAAGAATTGTGAGAACAGGCTAGGGGTAATTTCCTGCTAGGAGTGCAAAACGTTTTGTGTACCTGTCTGAAGTATCGGTTGCAGTTAATGAACTCTTTCTCATGGCAGTCTTGCAGCTTGTTGGTTTTGATGTAGAGCCACAAGGCTTGCATGATACTGGCTCTGGTCTGAGTGTGGACTCCCAACAGTCGAGCCAGACGTGGATCCAGCTTATACTGCGGAGGCTAAGTCAAGTACAAGGAGAAGACAATCATTAAAGACAACCATATACTCTGTAACAAACAAACTTATGACATGAACAGACTGAAGTTTTCTTTTCTTTTGAAAATCCCTTTAGTTTTTTGGGGTTTTAGTCCATGTCTGTGAGCTTTGAGGCTATATGCTAGTGTTCTCCTAAAAGTAGACAAAACAAACTTTAAAATTAAAAAAAATGTAAGTTAAAAATGTACATTCATTCATTCTATCTCTTAAGAGAAAATGCACCAATGATTACGCATCTTGCATTCGCATGACGCATCTAACCGTCACCTGCTTCTGAATAGCAAGTGGTAGTGGCATGATTCACAACATTAAAATTCTGTTTAATGATAATGTGATGTAAACGAATGAAAACTGGCTATTAAAAAATACATATATACACCGCCAGTCAAAAGTTTGGAATAATTCATTAATATTTTTCAAAGAAGTGTCTTATGTCAACCAAGGCTGCAATAATTTGGTAAGAAATACAGTGAACAGTAATATTATATTTCTATTCTATTTGAATATATTTCAAAATGTAATATACTGTTGTAATGCAAAGCTGATTTTTCAGCATTTCAGCATCATTACTCCAGTCTTCAGTCACACGATCCTTCAGAAACCATTCTAATATGCTGATTTGCTCCTTAAGAATATTTTCTTATTATTATCAATGTTGAACAATTTTTTGCTGCTTAACAATTTTTTGCTGCATTACAGTGTGGGAACTGTAATGTATTACCATTCAAAAGGCAAGTACAATAATAAAAAAAGTGACAGTAAAGACTTATAATGTTAAGATTATAAAAGAAAAAGATTTCTATTTCATATAAATAAATTCCACACAATAGTTGCCACAAAAATATTAATTTGCCAGCAAAAACTTTTTAATTTTGTATTGATAATAAGAACCATTATTAATAATTGAGCACCGATAATAACTGATAAAATTGATTGATTGAGCACCAAATCAAGCATATTGGAATGATTTCTGAAGGATTATGTGACGCTGAAGACTCAGCTTTTCTAATACAGAATGAAATTAAATTTTAAAATATATTAAAATAGAAAACAGTTCCTTTAAAGGTATTGTATGTAGGAATTGCATAAAACATTTTTTTTCCAAATTTGTTTAGACTTTCTGTATATATCAATGCATAATTAAAATGTAAGTACTCTGAAAAAGAAAGTATAAAAATCGAGTGTCTGTAGACCTCTCACGACTGTTTTAAAGACAGCTCATTATTTCCATTCACTCCACCCCCTCCCTTCTGGGCTCCTTCCAAAGCCACGCCTCAAAAACACATGAACGCGCGACTCCGACCGCTGAGCTGAAGATGCATTATTTACCTGAGACGAGCGGAGAGGAAGGAGCGCAGTGCATGTAGTGACATCATGTCAGAATCACATGTAATAAAAAAATCTAACTTTATCATTATGAAGATAAACAATCAAGTAGCATATTGATATTGGTAAAGTTTAAAATATATATTGATTCGCTAACGAGCTAGTTATCTATAAGGCAAAGCTAAAAACAGGTTGCATGATACACGTTTTTCCATTGCCATCATTTACACTGTGATGAAGATGAATTTCGTGTAACATTCATAACATATATGGTGTTCTGCATGTAAGAGTTTCCATAATGAAAGCATTGTTGACTCTGATGAGGACTACACTCCAGAGACAAGTACCGCATCGTCAGCTCGAGGACAGATCCGGGGTCGAGGGATTTTTTGTTTAAAAACAAAACAAAGGCGAAAAAAACGTGCAGGTAAACTTCCAGGTGAACATGGTAAAAGAGTTAGACAGAGGGTAAATATAATTCTAAGAAAAGTTCCTGGATGCGGATCGGCCTACTATCTGTTAAACATGTATTTAGTTATCTAAAGCAAAATTATGCAAAATTCAACACTATAGCTATCATCTTGAGCTAGGCATATATATTATTTATCATCTACTACGGCTCGCTAAGTAATGTTATGTTAGCTATATTAGGCAGCTACGTGTGCTAATGACACATGCTTCATTAAAACATAAAGAAAAAAATATGTATGATCAAAGTACAAAAAGAAAGATTTACCTGTCCAGCAGAAATATAGCCATCCAGGCGTCACTTTTCAGCCCCTTGAGGTCTCTCAGTTCTCGCCATCGCTGGAAAGCCACGCCGATATTGACATGCGTTTTATTTTGTTGTTTATCCAAAGACTTTTTGTTCATTACCTTTTCTAGTAACGTTACTGTCTTCCTTTTTTTGCCTGGTTTGCCTTCGCGAACTGCATATGTGAATTTTGATTGGTCGTTTTCTGCCATTGTTTTGCTATTCCAAGGTTCCGTGCCTCTTGAATTCCTCAAATCAAATGGATGCGCGCGCAAGTGGGCAGGTCCTGTGTGGCAAAAGGGTGGTTGCCATGGTTGCGAGAGAGTGACAGTCGCCTAAGCCAATCCTTTGTTTCGTCCCGAATGTAAATAATGAGCTGTGTTTAGTGCAGATTAAACTGTCTAGAGTCACTCAATTTTTATACTCTTTTTATCAGAGTACTTACATTTTAATTATGCATTGATATATACAGAAAGTTTAAACAAATTTTAAAAATTTTAACAAAGTTTTTATAAAATTCCTACCTACAATACCTTTAAATTAAAAAATATTTCACAATATTATTGTTTTCGTCAAATAAACACAGCCTTGGTGAGCGTAAGAGACTTCTTTCAAAAACATTTAAAAATCGCAATTATTTCAAACTTTTGACCGGTATTGTATGTGTTTGTGAGATGTGTATGTGATACCTGGTGATCTAGCATGAGAAGGAGAGTACATTTCACATTCACATCTCCTGGTCTCTTCACCTGAAATCCATCAGTCTCCTGAGTTGTGGGCATTCTGTGCCACTAAGACACACAGAAAAAGATATGACTACAGATATAATGACTGGATTTACTGCAAGAGAGTACATGTTGTGTTTGAGGAGGTCATCGCTTTTTAAATAGATTTATTCATTGCATTATTATTTTTATAATAACACTATAATGTCATACCTCCACCAAGTGGTTGTCTGGGCCATAAAGTTCTTTGTCCAGTTCAATGACCAGGCTTTTAAAGAAGGATGAAAACTTTCGTTTCTGTTTCCCAGGCTGAGGAGAGTTAGAAAGAGATAAAGAAGTAGGGAAAAGGGGTGAGAGAACACAAAATGTGTTCATGCCATTGATTGATACTGCATTGTTTGGAGCTGACCGCACTGGGGGGATTTTTTTTTAGAAGCAGCTCACACAGTTATTGCGCCAGTATGTGTTTGCGCAATGCCTTGCCTGTCCCTCCCTTGCAGCACCACACAACTTATAACTCAGGCAGAAGAAAGTAAAGAAAATGTGGCACTTTTCATGTGGCAGCAGCACAGCCAGAGGTCTTTAGCTGGCAAATACATGCTTAGACGTTTACGGACTAATTTCACAAAATGGACTAAAGTTTCAATTCCCTTTTCTTTGAAAAGTCTGGGAACATGGAACAGCTTAGAGCACATCTGGTTTGAAGGAGGGAGTTGAGGACATGCGCCAGTGAAGTTAAGCTGGCCAACAGACCAAGAGACTCAAGACTGCCAAATAAAATAGAATTAAGGATAGGGGCGACAAAGTCAGATTGTAACTAGAGCCTTTACTTGTCATAAAAACACTGTAAATGGACTCCACTGCGTGATCGCTCAAACTTGCCTGGAGTTCACATACGTGCCAACAAGTGAACACATAGTGAAAATCATTACATACATCCTCCAGGAGTTTGCCTTCCACTCGAAGTTCCCAGGATGCCACTTTTTCAGCCTCCTCTCCCTCTGGCTTGCCAGGTGTGTAGGTGTTGGAAATGTAGATCCTCAGTTTGCGTTTTTGCTGGATGAGTAGAACACAGCGCATTGAGATAATAAACAATTTGGTTAATTTCTTCCTGTTGGCATAGAGAAAAAATAAAAGTCTAGTAGCCAGTGAATTCCGAAGCTGAAGCAAAAAGGGTTAGTTCACCCCAAAAATGAAAATTCTGTCATCATTTACTCGCCTTGATGCCGTTTCAAACCTGTATAACATTCTTTCATTTGTGGAACACAAAAGAAGATATTTTAAGAAATGGAAGGTCACCAAAACAGGTTGGTTACCAGCTTTATTTAAAATATCTTCTTTTGTCACACAGGTTTAGATATGACATGAGGGTGAGTAAATGTGTGAGCTTCCCTTAAAATTAGCTAAACTAAGAATTCATCTCTAAATTGCTACTCCAGTCTTGTACATCTACCGTGATCGGCTTTTTGATGGCCTCCTGTATCTCCATGCGTTTGCGTGCAATGGTCTGGTCCAGCTTTCTCTCAAAGGCCAGAAGGTCCATGTAAGCCTGAGACTCTGGGACCAGATCCCTGATCTGAGCAAAACCAAAATCATGAGAAACTATGCACTTCAGCATCACAAAAAAAGAAAAGAAAAGATTTACACTATTCTGGTTAAACTCACCCTCTGTGGGAGCACTTTGTCAGCCATCTTACGCCTCTTCACCCTGAAAATGTAGAGCAGATGTGTAAGGAACATGACTCAACACAAGCATAAGTTCAAATATTATTTCAATTACAGAGTGCAAAGTTTAAAGCACTGCAGATCTAAAGTGTAAGCCACAAAATATAACTTTTTCTTCATAAATTTTACAGTGAAACAATCATTATTTTGGATAAACATTTAAAAATTATGAATCTGTCCTGATCGAGCTCAAATGCTGAATTACTTTAACAGCAGAAATATTTGTAGAAAATATTTCTGCTAATGTAATAATGCTTTAATAAGAGAGTTTTAAGGGTGTGTTCACACCTGGCATGTTTGGTTTGATTAAACGAATCCTGGTGCGATTGCTCTGTTAGAGCGGTTCATTTGAATAAGTGTGAACGCTGCCACCGAACCCTGGTGCACACCAAACACGCAGACCAAGACCGCTCTGATTGGTCTCGGTTTACTTCCAAATGAACTCTGGTGCAGTTTGAATGAAATATGAACGCAACACGGACCAAATGTAAACAAACCAAAAAAATGATGCGACCCTAAAAAGGACAGAATGCTCAAGCATACCTCTTTTTTTCTTGTCATAGTCGCGATGTTGCCCATTAGTTTGGAACAGGCGTCAGAATCGCGTCTCCTCGCAAGAGATCTTTCTTTGTGTGTAATGGAGGGATTCCTGCAGCTGTTCTGACTCCTTAACAGATTTTATAAGCTCTTCACGAGTTCTCAGCTGGTCAAAAGACCATGTAGGTTTCGCACATAAAACGAGTGCATTTATCCCAGCACACAGCATTGTTTTCATAAAAGTCGACCAATCAGGTTGTGAACATATCACTATGCCTTTAGGTTCGGTATCTTCAGGTTCAGTGTTGAAAAAATGCCAATGTGAACGCTAAGCGGACCAGGTCCGGACCAAACTAACCAAGCGAACTGAACTACAAGTGTGAACTAAATTCATTCTTCTCCAAAATGATTTTTTTTCTAACATTTCAACAATTCCAGTTGGGCCTGTTTATAACACAACAATAAACAAGATAAAAGAGGAATGTGATTCATAAGGAGTCTCGTGTTACTCATTTTGTTTAAATAAATATGCACAGAATCACACAGAAGTCGTTTTCAAACTAAACATTTTTCTGTGGGTCAACGTGACTAATTCATCAGACCAACTTAAACATGAGTGAAATCTGCATGGGGAACTCTTTTGCCCTTCCGCAAAACTTCTGATTGCATGGATTCCTATTGAAATGACTGGATTTTGCCTGCAAAATTTCGCAGAGCAACGGTAAATGTGACCAGACTATACGTCTGTGGGGGTTTTCACTGGTTTTATCATTAAAAACCCCAAAATCATCTGCTTGTATTAGTGATAGTACACCTCTCCTCAACTACATGCATTATTTAAAGTATTAAGGCCCGTTCACACCAAGAACGATAACTATAAAGATAACCATATTAGCATCAACAACAGCGGACGATATTCTGTTTAAGCATGTCCTGCAATTTTGGCATCTGCCGATTTAAATGCTCGAGCTCAAAGCAGAATGGATTCTGATTGGTTGTCAATCTTTTTTATCGTTCATCAGCTGGAAAAAAAAAGTTCTGAATGTGATTCCAATGATATGGTTTCTCTGTGCCATTATCTTTATAGTTGCAGTGTGGACTCTGCTATTCTTTTCATTTCACATGCTTTAAGATAGCGGTTCTCAACGGGGGTGACGAATTTCAAAATGAATTAAAAACTAAATTCTATTTAAAAGGTAAAGTTTTTTTTATTTTTTTTTTATTACATTTTTAGGCATTATCAATGCCTATGCCTAATGCCAAAATGTTTTCTTTGTTCACCAAGTAATTTACTGGTCAGGCATTTTTTGTTAACTCGCAAGACAGTAAGGAGAAAATGACAATTTGATGGATAATTTATATTCTGTAATCACATTTTGGTAATGTATTAATTCCGCCATCACATCTGAGTGCGAAACGCTGCTTGGATAGTTTCAAGATAGTTAAAAATAATTAATAATACAATAATAATTTAATTGATTTTTTTTTTTTATTACAGGGGGGCATGACCCCGAACCCCCCTAGAAGGCCCGAGGACCACCCACCACAGATTTAACAAAAAACCTGTGAGAAACACTGCTATTGCTATGCAGGGACTGCTTTAAGACAAACCATGTGTAAATTCATGTCAACACCATTGCTGATTATTTTCTCTTTAAAACTGCAGTTAACCAAAGACAGTCTCAAAAACACCGTTTGAAATAACTGGTGTTTTTCAGACGTCACAAACTACCTCTACCTTGTAACCAATCACGTCAACGAGTGGATCTTTGAGCTGGTGTGAGTGAGTGGAGGCAGGGCTAATTTGCATAGAACCGCATATACTAAATGAGACATGGGTGTAGAGTTACATTCAAGCTATTTTAAGGCATGAAGAAATATTTTTCAAGGAAAAATAAATGTAATTTTGGTGTTTTAAGGGATAAAATGATTGACTACAGGGTGACTTTAAGTGTTTTAAAATAGAGGCGAATAAAGTGTGAAAGATAATACACTGCACATGTATCTAATTTTAATGCTATGGCTTTTGTGTAGATATTTAAGATTAAAGACGGTTTGGATTTAAATAAAATAGTAACATTTTACAAAAAGAGTCCATTTGAAACATTAACTAAGGTTAATACAAGTATTGTTCATTGTTAATTTTCAACATTTACTAATACATGTTTTACATTTTAAATTTGTATCTCTTAATGCACTATGAACTAACATGAATAATCAAGGTATAATTAATATATTAATATTTTTTATATTTAAAAATACACAGAGAACTACAGACCTGTCACTCTCCTACCATTCATTACGAAAACACTTGAACGTGTTGCTTTTAACCAAGTATCATCTTTCCTGTCTCTGAACAACCAGCTGGATGTCAACCAATCTGGCTTCAAGAAAGGACATTCAACTGAGACTGCATTGCTGTCAGTCACGGAAGCCCTGCGGATCGCAAAAGCTGCTTCCAAATCATCAGTTCTCATTCTACTGGACCTGTCTGCTGCTTTCGACACAGTGAATCATCAGATCCTCTTGTCCGCCCTCTCATCACTGGGCATCACTGGAACCTCCCTCAACTGGTTTGAGTCCTATCTCACAGGTAGGTCCTTCAAGGTCGCATGGAGAGGTGAGGTATCCAAAGCACATCAGCTGACCACAGGGGTTCCCCAGGGTTCAGTTCTTGGACCGCTCCTCTTCTCCATTTACACCACATCACTGGGACCCATCATACAGGCACATGGTTTCTCTTACCATTGCTATGCTGATGACACCCAACTCTACCTCTCATTTCAACCAGATGATCCCACAGTAGCTGTACGGATCTCAAGCTGTCTGGCGGACATCTCGGCGTGGATGAAGGAACATCACCTGCAGCTCAACCTGGCAAAGACTGAGCTTCTCATCCTCCCTGCCAATCAGTCTCTACAGCACGACCTCACTATCCAGCTAGATTCATCCTCAATCACCCCATCAAGGTCGGTCAGAAATCTTGGAGTAATCTTTGATGATCAGCTGACCTTCACTGACCACATTACAAAGACAACTCGATCATGCAGGTTTGCTATGCACAACATCAGGAAGATCAGACCTTTCCTAACTGAGCATGCAACACAACTTCTCGTCCAGGCCCTGGTCATTTCTAGGCTTGATTACTGCAATGCTCTTCTGGCTGGACTTCCATCATGTGCAGCTAAACCTCTACAAATGATCCAGAATGCTGCAGCTCGTCTCGTCTTCAACGAGCCCAAAAGGGCCCACGTCACTCCTCTGTTCATCTCTCTGCACTGGCTACCACTCTCTGCTCGCATCAAGTTCAAGGCTTTGACGCGTGCTTACAGATTGACCACAGGTTCAGCCCCCTCCTACTTCCACTCACTACTACAAGTGTACATCCCTACCAGAAGCCTACGATCGGTCAATGAACGACGGCTCGTGGTACCATCACAGCGGGGCACAAAATCACTCTCCAGAACATTCTCATTCACGGTTCCATGCTGGTGGAATGATCTCCCCACCGTCATCCGGAATGCAGAATCCCTGACAGCATTCAAAAGGCAACTGAAAACTCATCTCTTCCGGGAGGACTTAACATAAAAAAATAAAAAAAATAAAAATCCTTTCCTTTAAATCCTTGCTTGCTGGCTTATGCTACTCCGAGCAATGTCTGAACTTTGTATTTTGAGCACTTCTTGCGTTGTTTTTGCCTCTTCACGATGACTCGCTTGGTTTAGTCCTCAATTGTAAGTCGCTTTGGATAAAAGCGTCTGCTAAATGACTAAATGTAAATGTAAATGTAAAAAGTACAGTACATATCCATGTACAGTTTTTCAATTTTTGTAATAAAGTTCAGCACTATTTTATTTTTGTTTTCATTCAGTATCCATTTTAAAAACTATCGGATGATTAATCGGTTAGCGGCCAGCGTGGTCCAAGCTAGTTATTATTATCAGTAAAATCCACAATCGGTTGAACTCTAATAACTGCATTGACTGACAGCCTGTCTAGGGTGCACAGAGCCATGCCAGTGCCGATCCTCCTGAAATATATCAGCACTTTTTGAAAGCCTCTTGTCCATTGAGAATCAGAAAATTTTAGAATAACCCAACAAGCTTATTTATATAGCAAAATAATAATAATTATAATATGCCGATAATATCGCATATTGCAATATTGAGCCACACAAAATCACCGCAAGGGAGATTCCTTAACTGTGACAGCCCAAATTACGAGGACACACACACAAAAAAAATAATGATGTGCATAAGTAAATCATTTATAATAAGTACAGCAATATTCCATAAAAAATAATCTAAAACAAACTTTTCTTGGGGCTCCAAAAATAAAACTGTCCTTTGTTCATAAGGCCCATAACCCAGACACAGAATTGTGAAGTGAATGCTACAATAACTTAGCATTCATGCACAAACAATAATACTAAATGTACTAACCCCCTTCTCTGACCCATAAGACCACCGGACTGCTGCTGTTGCTGCTGAAGAAGTCTCTTCCGGTTGGGGTCCATCGCAGCTTGAGGCATCCCAGGTCGCATGGGCATGGCTCCACTATAAGACGGACCAGGTAGAGGGGAACCCATAGACCCCATGCCCCCCATCGGCATTCCTCGGCTGGGTGGCATACTTGGGCGCTGTGGGTACGATTGCAGGATTTGAGTATTACTTTTAACACTCACAAACTGTTAAAGGTAAAGTTTGTCCAAAGTAAAACTTCACGTAGGACTCCATGACTAAGATGGCCTATAAAGGCAGCTTACAAAATACGTTAAAACTTCACAATAAGGTTCTATTTGTTCAAATTAGTAGGCCTACATTAGTTAACATGAACTAACAATAAAAATTCATTCTTGAGCATTTATTAACCTTAGTTAATTTTAGCATTTACTAATACATTATTAAACTCAAAAGTTGTATATATTAATATGATTTAATAGACCTGAGCTAACATGATCTAACAATGAACAGTTGTTTCTTTATTAACCAATGTTAAAAAAGAATAAAAAAATACTGTTACACATTGCTCTTTATTGCTCATTTTAGTTAATTCATTAACTAACTAATGGGAACTTATTGCAAAGTGTTACCAAAATACTGTGGCGGTGCCATATACAGTGATGATATCAAATGGCTTTGAACTTTACTTGGATACATATCATGAGGTAATGAATACCATTCATACACGACATTTGTGTGGTAGCCTACCCAACCGCGCAGTATATTATAATATTACTATATGTTCAAACATCTTGGTATTACCATATGTCCAAACTAAATCGTATTACCATGGTATAACAAAATGAAATAGTATTACCATGGTACCTTTTTTAAGTAACTTTAGTTATTCAAAGTAAAGCACGCGCGTTTTCTTCATGGTGGGACTCAAATGCGGAAGTAGATGTTTGTTCTTCATGGACCTCAGCGCTCAGAATGATATTTAAACATTTTCTTTTTGTATTTTTATAAAGAAGCATCATTGTAGATTATTTTCATACATATTTCATGTCATAAATGTGCCAATGAATGCAAATGAAATGACTCTTCCTCAATTAAGACAGAAGGGAAGACTAAAGCTATGGCTTGATGCTAAACGCAGATAACAAATAAAGAGTGGTTTCTTCACTTACTTGGTGATACTGGTTCGGAGAACTGCCCATCCCTCTGTAGGGTGAATTCTGTGGCATTGCTGACATTCTCATTGCGTTGCTGTGACCCGAGTTCATAAGGTTCATGCTGGGGTTTATTGGGGTAACGTTAACGTTACTGTGGTTGACGGGGAAACCCGATCTAGAAGCCATTTGTGATTATTTTCACAGCTAATAATCGTTAAGAAATTAAATTTAAACCGTTACGCATTCACTCGATAAACGTACGTTGGAGTCACGCGTAACCACATCTCGTTCAAATATCGATTTATTCCTCCGTCTTTACTTGTCGATCGATGTCCGCTGAATGTGTCATATCTTCCTATGTCAAACCCTCATTTATCTTAATGATTTCCTCTCAACAACATTTTAAGATCCTGACCAATGTCGACTAACTTACAGTTATCAGTGTGTGGCTTTTCAGATCTCCGCCCCCTGGGTTGCCAAATAACTTTCCCTCGTAATAAGTTTGAAAGGTGTTTTGAAACTTTTAGATCCCTCGGACCTCCAAATGCGTTCATCACCTTGCGACAGACCCCTTCCTAAAATGTAAGACAGATAAGCTATATTTTAATGTTTAAAAACCCATATATTCATACATATATATTAATGGCCGCATATCTGAGAAATAACACAAACGTTCTAATCTATTCATATTTGTTTTCTCATTATTTATGACCAGACTTGGGAATATTTTAATATGATCTATCATCAAATTTGGTAAATATGCATGTAAAAAACAAACAAACAATTGTATTGATACATTGAGAGCACGTTAACTGCGACAGCCCTAAAAATACAATTCGTAATATATATATATATATATATATATATATATATATATATATATATATATATACACACATATATAATTATTTTATTTTGTTGCGGACGCCCTATAGTAGCCGCTGATTAAGTGGGCCAATAAAATTCACTTACATGAACTTCCACAAAGAGATATAGTTTCAAAACCAATGAACAAGTATATTTGTGTATAATAGACAGAGGTATGGGAAATATGGCCTATTTAAATAAGACCAATTGGGATCCTTATACTTTCAAATACAAAATAAAGACATAATATGAAATGCCAAAAGTGGTTATATAAACAGAAGTGTTCTAACGTTAGGTCAGGGTGTACTTAAATGTTACCATTTTTCCCAAAAACATATTTGCAAACGGATGTCATTGAATCTGCAGCAGTCATTGTTAATAGTCATTTTTTATAGCATTTTATAACTGAATCTTTTAATTTTGAATAGTAATTTGAACCAGTACTTGGGGACCATAAAAATAAATAAATAACATTTTCACTAAGGGGGGCCTTTGGCAGCTGTAACTCTGTAACACAAGCAAAAGTGCTATTGTTCTGAATATAAGCATTCCTTTGATTTAGCTGTGAACACAGACGCGCAGAGTGATACAAACTATGAAGTTTCACAATGCGTCGAAATCGCATACTGAGCTTGAGTACATTTGATAACAAACGGACACGCAGTGTTGGACTGCTGGAATGTAGCTCAATTCTGAGGACCTGAAATATCAGTCTATTCAAAAAGTATCCAGTTAATAATCAGATTTCTTAACTGCCAATGAAAACCGTTCCAAAATAAGCCAAAGCCTCAAACATTGCATTTCACCAAGGGATGCACAAACTGGAACAATATACGCGGGTGGATCAGTTTTGAAATCGCCCAGCTCCAGCTTCACTCTGTGTTTTGAATTTTTTTTATTTTTTTTATTATCCAATTTCATGTAAAATTTCTTGGTTGTCCGAAATGGGTGCCTTCACAACACCCAATAAATATTTTGTGAAATAAATAGTGTAGCACACACATGAAGCATGTTCAGAGTTCTGATTTGTTTTATTACATGGATGACATGCCCATAAGCGTATGGCTCACGGTCAGGATAGCAGCATCTTTCACCTAGTCAAATATATATACAGTTACAAAAAAAGTGACACTTTACACTGTAAACATCTAATACATAAAAACATTGAGAGAAGAAAAAAAAAATTACAATGATAAAGATATTCTCAAGACTTAATTCTTTCTGGAGATCTATGCCAAACTCTCTTTGTCACCAATAACTTACTACTGTTTTTTTTTTTTTTTAATGATAATATGCTATAGAACTAGTGATATAACAGTACAACTGTACCACATTTTGACTATTGAACAACAGAGAAAGGAAACAACTCTACTGGATCATGATTCTCCAAAAAAAATTATATTAAAACATTGTGTAGTAATTACCTGATGGGGAACAGTTCACACTGATTTATGATCTTGATTTGCAATTAATCTTTAACAATTTCATTATTAACGGATTCAAAATCCTCCCAGAATGAGAAATTACTCATGAAAATGTATGTGTTAGAGAGAATCCCGCACCTTATTTATGGGAGAGCTCAACTGGCCCAGCGTCTACGACTCGGCTCTTTCTGCCTGCCGACATGATGATCTGAGTTTTAACTTCCTCCCTGAGAGCATCGTGCAAGTTCCTCTATCCTAGATGTGCCATTTTTGAGAGACCAGCCATCAAAGCTGCATGAACAGGATATGAGAGATTGTGCAAAACTTTCTGAAGACGAAACATGAAAAAAAAAAAACTAATGTAAACTGAATGACAGAAGAATTAGTCCACATCTCCTCCACTGATCAGCATAACTCCGCTCACACAATCCTGTGATAAGGTAAACCGTGCAGCACTGTGGTTATGAGTGACTCCTGCTACCCACAGTGTTATTGAGAGAATGTCTCGTCTCTAAGCAAAACGCACAAACTGTCCTGATTCTCCACACGCCGTTTAGGTCCCAGCGAAGCTTTAAGAAAATTATTCACCAGACAGTTAATTATAATGTCTTATCTTTTTGTCAAGAACTTTCACTGACTTAAATAAAGACTGTTAGCATACAATATCACTTACAATATTTTTCAACTAGCATGTAAAGCTTTGAAATTGGACCTTGAACATGCTAAATGCACCGTAAGGGGCCATTAACACGGAGTCTGTTTTTGCATTCCACTGCGCTGCAATTCTATTGGTTTCACTGTAAACTAGCTAGACGAATGTGTTTGATTGTTGCGCTCGTGTATTTTGCAGAGTCACGTGCATGACATGGCATTCTAAAAATGCTGTGCTTAAGATAAAAGTAGTTCAACTTTATATATATATATATAAAAAAAAAAAATTAAAAAAAAAAGTGTACTTGCATGTTCTTTTCCCCCATTACATTTTTCGACGCAAAAACGCGTTGCATGATTGGCCCCTAAAGGCCCCAATATACTTCAAGCAAAACTGAAGAAAGCTGAACTTGTGGTATGTCATTTTGAACAAAATCAGGCCAAAACAAAGTTCGTTTTGGGAGTCGAAACAGCTTGGCAAAGCGAACTTTCCGGAAAACTTTGCTCCAGTTAGTAAATCCCTTCGAAACAACTGTCGGTCCATGGCGATTACGTTATGGTAGGTGTGGCTCTGAGGCTCCGCCTTCTTTGATGTGGAAATCTTCTCCACTTCATTTCTTCTGTTCAGTCTGTCGAAAAAACACTGGAAAGTTGTAATTCTAATTGAAAGTGACACTGATTTTCTCATGTTTAATAATGTCAATTAGCTTGCTAGCAATGTATTGTATAAAGTGCTATATAAATAAACATGGCTGAAGTGATGAATTGAATTGAATGAGGTGATGAATTGCAGAGCTTGTGCAAACACATCCACATCGCTATCAGATACTTAACTGTAGTTTTCTCACCGCTGTCATTTTTGTTTCGTTTATTTTGTTTTTGACAGAAATGCATATTAACATTCTTGTAATTGCTGCTCTCACTAGTATGGGCGGTAACCGGATGTTAGCTAACAGTATATTGCTGCAAAAATATTTCAAACTTAAAAGTTAAGAACAAAAAATAAAACTTCGTCGTGAGAATATCGGGGCCTGATTACTTGATATACTGTTAATATACTGTTAGCGTTTTCACACAATCGTTTTGTTTTGGATGGAAGTGCACGTACTTACCATTTTTATGTTTCATGGATTTGGATCTTCTTGGTGAATTTGGATTCTGTACAGAAAAAAAAAAAAAAAAAAAAGACGTCAAACATTAGCCTGCAGCCAGGATATGCAAATGAAGCAATGAGAAAGCAAATTGTAAGAGAAAGATTCAGGCAACAGTACGCTACACTCCAGCACTGATTAGAGAGATTTGGGCCTTTTTTAGCGATCTAAGCGCATGGTCTAAAGCAAGTGCACTTTGAGCGAGTCCGAATCCACTTTTGCTAGTTTTACAACAGAAAAAAAAAAATGGTCGGGGCGTCTGGCACATGGTCTAAAAGTTTTGTCCCTGTTCTCTTAATGAGTGTGTTTTGGGTGTAACATGTAATAAACCACTTAAAGTCTCATCTCCCATTCCCCTTAAAAGCTAGTTGCGCTTGGCGGATTGCTATTTACATGGCGGAATTTTCAAGCGGGAAAAACTGAACGCTTCTCTAGCGAGGAAACGGATCTGCGAGCGAGCAGACCATCTACAGGACAAAGTGTACGCGCGTTGTGGATCCACCTATACGCGAATATTACTAACGCGCTCTTTAAATAACAAAAAAGCTATTACGGCATTGACTTTAGACCAGGTTTCAGTTGGTCAATGGCGCAGTCTATTTCAGTTGCCTCAAAATAGCAACGCGCCAACAATACGCCTGAATGCATTTGCCATTTAAACAACATGGCGCAGGACGTGAAAATGATAACCGCGTCAGGCTGAAACTAGCAAAAAACTCTCGCGTCGCACCAGACTTAGAGCACCAGATTCTGTGGCTACAAATGCTGAAAGACCATATAAGAGCAGAAAAAAAACATCTGTAACAGTAAAACAAACTTACCAAGAGTACAGGTGGTTTCAAAGAATGTAAAAATACCTTATCTGACTTTCTCTTCTTGGCTGAAAAGCAAAATATTGTGATATGTTAAAATGCAAAAACACGCAGAGATATTGATAAATAGTTGCAGTCACTATGTATGCAATGAAGTCCCTCGAGTGGTTTAGCAATAATCCAGAATATACCCAAGAAAGGTACAACAGTCTCACCTTTCTTTTCTGCCCCATAAGACCAGTCATTGTCGTTGACATCATCATTGTCTTCTTGATCGCTCTCTGATTTGTTCGTGTTGTTGCCGCTTGCAATTCTAAATATACATTTATACACACATTACCCTCACATGTTCCAAAAGTACAATCACATGACCAGCGTTATCAATAATGGATTCCAGAAATTCAGACAATCACAACCCTTTATGAACATTTGCCTGGAGTTCAGGTGGCATCTACAGTTTCTTGTGGGCGGTGAAGGTAATGTTTAGTCATAATACCTGCGGTTGGCGATGCGACTGCTGTTGCGGCCCATGCCGAGGCATTTCTCCAGGTGAGGAGCAAAGCGTGAGGCGGCGATGCTCCGGCTGCAGTTGGGACACACGCACTCTTTGTTTTTCCACTGGTTGTACACTTGCCCGAAAATGTCTACTCCAGGCTGGTCCACGATTTCTACAAGAGACAGTGAAAAATGAGTTTCAGGTGGATTTTCAGTTAAAGGCGGCTTAAATTTGGGTCTGTTCCTCAAAATACCACATATATCAAGTCGGTTGACTCACTCACATTAAAATAAATGGGAGAACAGCTGCGTTCACACCATGCCATAATTACAGTAACGATTCTGACTGTAAAAATGGTGGAGTGGGCAGGGGCAGGGAATAAGAAGAAAAATATTGCTGAGGGGAAGTTATTTTGATTAAAGATTATTATAAAAATAATAAATTATTATAATAAATATGGCAATATTCCATCAAATAAGAATTGTCAATTTTGCCTTCAAGTTGACTTTAAAATGTTTAAGGTGTAGGTTCATATCAAATGTTGTTGCTGATATGAAATTTTATTTAAATTTTAATTGAGCAAGCAGTTTTTGAGCTTTTGGCATTTCCCCATTCAAGAAGATAGGAGTTAGTCTTGCATGCTTGAAATAGCATCCTGGAGACATTGCAAATTGCTAACGAGTGAACTGATTTTTCTTAAAAGGTACTTTGGTTGTATGAATTTAGATGTCTTGGATTATAGTGCAAAAGCATGAATTTTGCTTTTTGGAGCTTGAGAGTGCTTTAACATTTGGCTCGATTTCTCTGTCAGAACCAGAGTTTGATCCCCCTCTCCCTGCTGGATTGCGTCACACTGTATTTTTCATTTGCAACAAAGTGGCAATTGTTTACCCCGTTGACAGGTAAGAACTACATAGAAGGCGTCAAACTGCATAACGTTCTTCACCTCATCTCAAACCTTTGGTTTTGTCAACACTAAAGCACTTGCGTGTTGCGTCTACCTGCCGCAAATGTACAGAAAATATTCTAAAAAACGAGGTAGTCCGTTTCTAGCCTGGTTAAAACCAGACCATTCTCAGTTGCAGTGTTGGGGGTAACGCGTTACAAGTAACGTGCGTTACGTAATAATATTACTTTTCTGGAGTAACGAGTAAAGTAATGCATTACTTTATAAATTTACACATTAATATTCGAGTTACTTTTTTTAAAAAGTAATGCGAGTTACTTTTCAGTTTAATTAATTTGCATTAAAAAAATGGGGTTGTTGACGTGGGGGTTGGACTATACTGCGAAACAGTACTGGAAACTTGGGATGTCTGGGATTACAGTACACTGGATAGATCCTGCTACTCTGCATCGCAAAAAAGCTGCAATCGCCTGCAGACGATTTCGTGGGAGACACACGTACGATACCATCGCAGCGGAGTTTGAGCAAATTCACAGCTCATATGCTCTTTTTGGTAAGATAACTGCCACGGTCACTGACAATGGCTCGAACTTTGTGAAAGCATTCAGAATGTTTCAAGCTGATGATGAATGAAACAGAGAATGATGAAGACGAGGTCAGTTTTACGGACTTGCACGCAGTTTTACGAGATGACATTGAGTCCAGCGAACGGTATGTTCTCCCTCTATCACCGGTGAAAGCTGACATCTGTTTAATTGGTGATGTTGTTTGTTCTCAAGTATCATCTTATTGTCCTCTAATAAGTTAATAAAACATTTTAAATGTTTGAGATATGCCTTTACCCTAATATAATGGCAATTTGCTAGTATTACACTCCTTATTATTACAATTTAGGGCTGCACGATATTGGGAAAAAATCACATTGCGATATTTTATTTTTCTGCGATATATATCGCGATATTAAAACAATTTCACCAGATGACTTTATTAGCTCTCTTTGGAAAGAATGAATCATCTGAATGACTGGGGTGATTTTGTAATGGAGTAAATCTGCATAGCAACTATTATAGTTAACTAATGTAGTTAACTAGAGTTTAATAAATGGAACCTTATTGTAAAGTGTTACCGATTTGTTATGTCTCGTGAGTTCAGTGTTGGACAGATCAGTTGTTTTAACCATTCATTAAAGTGAATCGGTTCAAACTCAAAGGAGTCATTAGTTCGCGAATTGGAGGTGTAATTACGGACCACGGCAGACGTTGTGTGATTATCCCGCCAGATTAGAACATATCACACAAGATTGGTCTCAACACAGAAAACATTTCATCACTGGATAGACTTTTTTTTTGTTTTGTTTATTGAAAGTGTGGTTTATCTGAATGTGTGGAACGCTTTTCAGAGAATATTTTTTTAGCACAATTCACAACCAGTAGTTCAGGAAAAAAATATATCCGAATGCTTCACGTGAAACTTCGTTCTTCCGACCTTTTACCATTGTGTATTCTCAAAGATATTCAGTCAACTCAATTCAGTAATATGCGTGAGTGAGGGAGGGAGAGAGAGAGAGAGCAAGACAGTTTGAAAACGGTGAGAGTGCGCGCGCGCGACCGCGGCTCTCTCTCTCTGCTCGTTCTTTCAGTTTAACAAGCGCAGTCAGTCAGTCCACTCAACGGTCAAATAAGGCTTTGGCGGGACATAAATACGCTTTGGCGGCCGCCAAAAAATGTTTAATGCAGGAAGGGCATTCTAACTTTATTTTGAATTCTCATGTTCGTTCAAGCTCAGAAACAAGAGAAAGACCACTGATCTTTGTCTGCCCGGCTCACAGAAAACAACGCACAAGTTCCAGTCTTTTTACGCTTGATGTTTAAACTGGACTTAAAAACACATGCAAATGATAAACTTTCACTATATTATGGTTAAACTTTGCAATTAATCCGCGAATCGCAAGCGTTACGGGCCGGGGAGCTGCTGGCCCGTACTGATCATGAATCACAGATCAACTACGATCCCTAAGGCTTACATCGCAACATCCTGCGATGTGACTATCCTGGATGCGCACATCGCGATATCGATGTTAAAACGACACATCGTGCAGCCCTATTACAATTGATAGTGAATTAACTTTATATAGTCTACCCACACAAAAAGTTAAAAAAAACTTTACTTTCCATAATCTGTAATGTTTATTGATATTTTATATAGCATGCATAGCTCTGGGATCAGGAAGATCTCCGAATATAATATTATTCTATATTATTATTCAATATATATGTGTTTTTAATAGAACATTAAGGTGCTTATATAGGCTGTTGTTGAATATATTACTGCTTTAAACACTAGTACAATAACTTCTCAGTCGAAAAAACACCTGTAAGACCTGAGAGAGATCAAGCCTCAATCAGGTAAGAAAAAGTAACGCAAAAGTAACGCAAAAGTAACGTAACACATTACTTTCCATAAAAAGTAACTAAGTAACGCAATTAGTTACTTTTTTGGTGAGTAACTAAATATTGTAATGCATTACTTTTAAAAGTAACTTTCCCCAACACTGCTCAGTTGTAACGGAGTTATGGTCTGGCAAAGCGTCATAGACAAATCATTTCCAGAGGGGCGTCACCAACGGACGTTGTGGGTAGACCTAAAACCAATCAGAGCGATGAAGGAGATGACGTATGAAGAGCGGCGGAGAAATATCTCCGAGTGTTGTTCTTTGCTCGGTTTTTAACAAAAAGGAAACGTTCAAATCGCTTAAAACAGACGCGATAGCTGATTCGAACGAGTGATGTTCGACGGCGGCATCCATCTTTGTAATGTAGGCTACAAAATCTGCTTTAAAATCCCAGCGCTGTCGTCATCGTGTAAAGCCCGCCCCAACGTTTCTGATTGGTGCCTCGATTTCGACAGATTGGAAATGGGCTTGAATGAGCTCTTTGTCAGACTAACTTTCAGAGCAAATCTAAATTTGCCGGAAGTTGTCTGGGTTTAATATGAGATACACATTCTCTCTGCTTGCAGTGCATCAATCCCGCTTTTCAGAAAAGTGATTGAGAACACACACACACACACACACAAACATACAGTTTTACAGAATCATACTTCAGTGTTTCCCCTACCATTGTTTTACCCCTACCAAAACGACCCCCCGCCCCGCCTAAAATGCTGACGAAATCTAGTCATAAAAAAGGAATTTACTATATAACGCGGAATTTCATGGAATTTGTAAATCTTTTGAGGAATAAATAGAAAGCAGTTCAGTACACTTGAAATCAAATCGCGATGTAGTGTGTATGGATATTAAGCCACAAAGACAATTTAAATACGAATCCTGCTTGTTCTGTGTAATGAATGGTGCAGCCGACGCGCAGTTTCATTAACCACACACACACACACACACACACACTGAAGCACGTGTGACGCTTGCGCTGTTTTTTGGCCTATATGAAGACATGAACTTCCTCTCCAGGCTCTAGATCCACTCCGAAAGTCACTTCGTGATCATTTAACCGCTTCATTTGACAAAAACTATCATCATGACATAAACACACAGAAACTCAAAAGGTCTTCACGGCAACCCGTCAAAATAAGAGTTTGGTTTAACTTGACAGAAATATATTACTGTTGTACAGTAGAATTTAGATATGTCCCAATGTAATAATACACTAACACTAATCCAAATAAATTAGCATCAAAACTGAATTTAAGGAATAATCCATGTTTTAATTTTAACAGTAAAGCTCATTGTGCAGCACGTTGTTTGACAAATTTAATTTGATATGATTAAAATTGATGATAAATGATAAAATTTGTGTTTTATGTCTTCATTTTATTACCAGAAAATACACAACACAAAATTAATGTGACATTTTTTTCATATTTTTTTTAAATGTTGTATACGTTTAATGATTCATAATACATTATTTCAATTAATTAGACATGCTTTTTGATTGCTAAAAAAAAATGTACACCACGTATCCGTAACACGCCCGCTACGCAACACTAGCAGTTTCACCCCCCTGACAGACCCAGGTGTACACCAAAAAAGATAGTTTGAAAGCACCCTGAAAGTGCAGATCCAATTTACTCATTTTATGGAAAATGGAAGCATAAACATTCTTCAAAAGACCTCTTTTTGGGTTTCAAAGAAGAAAAGAAAGTGATGGCTTCACTTCAGAATGACACTAATTTTCTTTTTTGGGCAAATTATTCCTTTACAGCACCCTCCCGACAGTTCTGAACCATCACGTCTTAAGGTGCGGTCACATTTATCGATGTTCATGAGTTTTCATGGGCACAATCTTGCTCTCAATTGGAATCTACAAGATTTCCGCACGCAGATTTTTGCAACGGGTTCAGGTTGGTCACTCGAATCGATGCCGCTGACCAACAAAAAGCTGCCTGGGTGAAAGTGTATTTTGTGTGAGCTGTGCTTCATACATCACTACACTAATGACAAGGGACCTTTTTGCCTGTGGAATTTTGAATATCAAAATGAATATATTTTTAACCATTTTAGTGAAATGACCATACATGACTCTGCTCAAATCAGTAGCTATGTTGCAAACTTAAAAGCATAGTTCACCCAAAATTGAAAATTCTGTCATTAATTTCTCACTCTCATGTCGTTTCAAACCCGTAAGAATTTCGTTCAACTTCGGAACACAAATTAAGATCTTTTTGATTACATCTGAGAGCTTTATGTCCCTCCAGACTTCAAAAAGTTCATAAAGTGATCATAAAACTAAACCATATGAATTGAGTGGTTTAGTCCAAATTTTCTGAAGAGACTTGATCGCTTTATATGATGAAATCGGTTTAATTAAGGCTTTTATTTACATATAAACATTCATAAACTCACACATCTGTTGTGATAAACGGAAGCTCAAACATGTGCGCTTGACGTGCGAGAACCAATGAGGTTCATATTCTTGTGTTACGCAGGCTCAGCTGAGCTTCTGTTTATATTCGCTGATCAATGTTTAAATGTTAATAGAGTCCTAAATTAAATCTGTTCATCATATAAAATAAACCGCTCAATTCATATGGATTAGTTTTACGATCTCTTTATGAACTTTTTGAACCGTCAAAGTGATAGTTGCGTAGCTGTCTATGCAGAATACACAGAGCTCTCAGATTTCAGTTGAGTAATTAATGACAGAGTGTTTTCATTTCATTCACAACAGTTGATTGCCATAATCAAGAAACGTGTCAGAGTCTCACCAAAGTCTTTCATACTCTCCTGGTCCGTATCATCCAGGAAAAAGTATCCCTGTTTGACAGCCCTGTGAACTTCAAAACAAAGACCTAAACAGGCATCTTCCACCAGGTCAGACAGGATCTCTTGAGCAAATCCCTGTGGGTGAAGGCACGACACATGCAAGCATTATTGCTCTTGAATCACATAGTAACATTCAGAAAGATTAACATCACATTCACATCGCACTCACTGGACACAGCTGGGAAAACCAATGAAATGAGTGTAAAATGTATATCATGACAGACAAGCTTCATGACACACCCGCATAAGCTTTTGTTTATTCAACACTGATCCAATTAAGCAGAATTTAACATGAAAAACAAAGGCTCACCTCCATCTTACTGTTGTCCATACTGGACAGAGACACGTCCTCCATTTTCATTTGCAAAAGCTCCAGGAGAAAGCACTGCTGTCTACATGCTGTAGTGCAGCAGTCATGGGCTGAGGAGAGGCTGAAACAACAACAACCCAGACAAAGGAAGACAAACAGAGACACAGGCAGGGAATGAGACAGCGATATTTGATCACGCCTGCAATTATAAAAGCATAAAAAAAACAAAAGTCCTCACCGTGTTTTTATGGATGTACTTATAATATTATGAACAATAGGATACATAAATGAACGATACACACCGCTGTAAAAAAACGGCTAGAAGAATGAGCGATACTCAATGCATTGCCTTGAATAAGAGCCGTTTACACTGCATACTGCAAACACTCGCATATCATATCGCAATGATTAAGGTTGTTTCGTATTAACAGGGGTATCATATAATTTTGTCAATCGATGATTGATCACGAAAACACGTAAATTATCCCGTTTCGCCTTGACTGAAATTACAGGTCCAGAAGCTTCCAACACTAGATTAACTAAAATGCTGTAATGGCAAATATAATAAGTGACAAAGTATGTCATCAAGTATGATTGATGCAATTTTTTTTTACTATAATAAAGATGTTTACAGGGTAAGATATGCGTCCATTGGCGTGGATAGCCGCCCTCTAACTTACTGACTGACTTTAATTGGAGTCGTAAGAGGTTATACTTCATTCTGCTTGCGAAAATCCCAACAAATACTGTCGTGTGATCTCTATTGTTTATCTGTATCATATGGACATTACTGTCTGTCACTCACCAGCTCTGGAATGGAGGCTGTTGCTGGTCTGTTCACTCCACTGACTGAAGCTGCTCATCTGATCAAATCAATAATGAAATCTGTATCTACTAGGTCTATGGCCCATTAATGGTATGCGCATGAAATGGAACACATACAAAAGGTCCAACGAGACATTTCCCTTAAAGTATTTCCTCACTGACTAAACAAAGTTCCACATTCAGCGTTCAATCTCTTATCCCCGACCGCAGACTTCCATTTCCCTTTACCCAGACCTGACCAATCGATGCTCGTTGATCGTATGCTGCTGAAATGCCTCACCGTCACCGCTGAATCGTCTAGCCAGGTCTGAGAAAAGGAAAATGGAAATTAAACGAAAGTTCTCACGTATCTTATCGTATATCTGCTATATATTCTTACACAGAAACACAACACAATTAATAAAGTTTAACTAAAATTCAAATGTAAACGGAAAACATAACTAAATAAAATATTAAAGTCCCCCTGTAGTCAATAATTGTAACCCTTTAAACTAATCTCTGATCACCAAAATTACATATTTAAACATTTTTTTAATAATAATGAAAAAATCTTTCATGCCTTGAAATAACTTAACTACAACCTTGCCTCATTTAATGCGGTTCTATTAATATGCAAATTAGCCCCGCCTCCACTTACTCCAGCACCAGCTCATTGACTCTTTGTCTATGGTTGACGATCACACATTGATGTGATTGGCTGCAAGATAGTCAAAAAACACCAGCGATTTCAATCTGCATTTTTGAGACTGTCTTTGGTTAAAATCTTTTTACAGTCTATGGGTAAAATACTGAGCCTATAGCCTATATTAAAAATACCACATAGACATAAACAACATTGAAAGCTTTATTTTCACCACATGGGGACTTTAATAAAAACAAAAAATAATACTGTTGCATTATGTTTTGTTTTGTTATTTGAATACCTGCTAGTGATTTATCTACAGTATACGTATGCTGAGAGTCATAATTGGAACGTTGAATCCTGTCCATGAACACCTAGAGCAAGTGAACTGTGCGTCTGAAACCATATTAATTCACATGTATGAATATCTATATCTGCTAGTATTTAACATCTGATTATTTTTTTCAATTTTTTTCAATTTTTTTTTTAATATAATTTGGTTTATGATTAATGTTGGATGTTGCATATGGTACTATATGTGCATATAAGCTCTTATAAATATGATTGATCATCAGAGAACTCTACCAAGATTACAATGGTTCTTACAACCATAGCTGCTCAAAGTTGTGGTATTTTCAATAAAAAATCATTGTTTGTTAGTGTGAGTGATAACCTCATCTGAATTGTTAACCATTCAAAGATGGCAGCTGCGTTGACAACTAACTTTAGGCTCCAATATGTTACAACATTCTGTTGATAGTGAAGCAAAACAGCAAAACAACAAACTATTATGGCCACATTATGTAGCATTAGAAGAATTTATATTCCAAATATGCCACTGTTATGGATTGTCACATTGGCTGTTTTTAATTTTTTTGCCTGTTACATAGAAAGGAAATAAGCTTGTACGTGTTTTTTGAAGTGTAGATCTATCTGACAGCATAACATACAAGCATTTAAGAAATACGCTGCAGGTCAAAATTTTGGAATAATTAATATTTTAGTTTTTAAAAGATCATTACTAGCCCAATGACATCTAGACCAGTAATAGCGCATCTTTATTGGGGCAAAGCAAATCTTATCCAATAAGACAAAGTATTTGTAAAAAAAAAAAAAAAAAATCTTATCTGTGGAATGTGATGGTCCTATGTGCATTTTAAAGACCTTAATAATGCAGTACTTACTGAATATTAGTGCAAAAGTTATAAAAGGCACTTGTATATTTAAATGTTGCATGTCATGATGATGTCATTTTGTAAGAACTGTATTAGACCATTATAATATCAATTTACTGACAGAAAAACCACACACAGCAGTAAAATTAACATAATTAATCATTTTGTCAAAATTTTCACATGCTGGCTGCACTCTAAAAAAAAGAAGTTTGGTTGCAGGAAAAGGATCTATAGTGGCATCTGAGATTCAGAATACACATCCATTCCTGGCTCCTCTTCAAATGTTGCCTTGGAATCATCACCGTCAAGCTATATTGAAGATACAAAGTACAATGAATTATTATGAAAAGTTCACTAGGTTCACTATGACTTGGAATATAGCATGTATGTCAAGTAGACTACTGCTAGGCTACTCTGACTAGGCTAGTCAGTGTGCCACTTACACATTTTATCTCTTGCTCAGTGAAAAGTCGTCCAGTCATGAACATGCGCAGAGGGATGGTGAGTATCAGGATGAACGGTAGAGCTAGTGACACAGGGCTCGATTTCACCATCCACAGGACTGCCAGACACACGATCTGGATCGCAGTGAACACGTGCATCCTACTGGTGCTGACCTGCAGAGGGAGACCGAGACCACATGCAAAAGGCAACCGACCTTGAGAATAAAACATTTACAAGAAGAAGAAATCGAAATGCAAAGTATTCCAATAGAGTATTGGTAGCACAGACATACTCTCGTAACATAGGGTTCATTGGGGTGATATTTTTTGGGAATAAGGAGGAGCAGAATTCGATCCCAAAGCTGAATCCCACTGAGGGAGGTGATTCCCATGTAGAGGAAAATTCCGAACAGAGCCGTAATAGGAATCATTTTTAGAATGGGCTCCATGAGGATTGAAAGACCTGCAAACGAACAGACAGAGAAGATGTTAATGTATCTCTAGAAAGCATAGTACAGTAAGAACCAGGTTTAGAAGAATTAGACTATGTCAACATACCAACAAGCAAAGCCACTATTACTCCACTGACTCTCTGTTCCAGAACCTTCTCAATCTCAGGTTTTGGGCCCTTGCTCATGACAGTCAGGGCATTGGCATGAGATACGGATCGTACGGTTGCGGCACTCAACCAAGGAACACCAAATATGGCACCCAGACCTCCCATGCTCACCAGGATGAGAAGATCCATGTGGAAGCCAGAACCCTTGACCATTTTTCTCTCCGGTTTACTCACAATTAGTCTTGAAAAATGAGAGACAAGTGAAAAGATCAGTTTATCAATATAAATTATTCAGAGAGATATATTTGTTCTATTTTTATATTCTTTTGAAAGCATTCAAAAGTAGAAAATCAAAAGTAGAATATTTCATCTCCAAACTAGCAATGGTCATCACACTAACCCAACCAGTCACTTTCACTTTCTGTCACACTGTGTGTAATACTGCTCCATATAACTGTATATTTTACTTTATGTTGCACTCTTAATAAGGTTCCAAAAGGGGGTTTTCGCCATGATGCCATAGAAGAACCATTCTGGGATCCCCAAAGAACCTTTCTGTGAACAGTTCTTATAGACTCCCTGTGGTGAAAATCCCGTTTTAATGTTGTTTATATGTCTATGTGGTGTTTTTAATATGTTTTAAGACAAACCATGTGCAAATTCATGTCAACACCATGACTGAGTATTTTCTCCTTAAACTGCAGTGAACCAAAGACAGTGTCCAAAACGTGGTTTGTAATTACAGTTGTTCTCTATGTCACAAATATATTGTAGAGCTGAGAACAGGTGCGCTCCCAACTCCCAAAACGTTTATGGGTGCGATTTATAAAGAAGTTTATCAAATAAAGATGAAAAACCGCACTCTCTAGTTATATCTCATATCTTTTTTATTATTACCATGTCCACACAGACGCGTTTCTACGGAGCCCCTAAAGGGACGTGGTGGTAGAAAATTTTTTAGGATGGGAGAATTTTTTTTTCAAATCTTTTGCGTTCCCTCGCAAAACTTTTGCGTTCCCCCGAGAAACTTTGCGTTCCCTCGCAAAACTTTTGCGTTCCCTCGCAAAGATATTTGCGTTCCCACGCAAAATTTTTGCGTTGGGCTCGCAAAGTTATTTGCGTTCCCACGCAAAAGTTTTGCGTTCCCTCGCAAAGATATTTGCGTTCCCACGCAAAACCTGTTGGCAGCTCGGACAGACACTTCCTGTTTAATGTCCCGCTGGCAGTGTTTCAGAGCTCCGTACGTTAATGGAGCGTTTCATAGTGTTTGAACTTGGACTCAAGAAATGCGGGTCAGTGCTTAACTCAAGCAGTTCAGTGAAGTTGGCAATACACATCGGCTATTCGAACTTCCCGGATCAATATTCTTGAGCTAAACGTTGTTAAAACACAAACGACACCTATTTACAATCACAGTAGACAACAAGTTACAACCCAATTTTCCTCAAAACGACCTTTATAATATAGGGTAAATGGATCTCTATGGGCAGGCGGCTGTCTCCGAAGGGACCATCTGCAAAGTGCAATATAACCCAAAAAACGACTACAGCATCAACTCATAGTCAAAAATATAAAAATAGTCATTAACTTCAATGTTACAAACCACCCAATTCAGTTTACACATCAATGGTAAACCCACTGGTCATACGGCACTGCTTTTGCACATTTTATATTATAAAAAATATTTTATAACTTCACTGTAACACACCAAATTTAGTTCACACATCACTGCTCTAATGTTGGTTATACAACACTTAGTTTGGGAAGTAATTGCACATAAAAAATAAGTAGGCCTATTCTTTACACAAATTATATTGGTACTGTACGCAGCTAACATAGTTACAACCATAGCTTTTGCATTATATTTGCTTACTGAATTTGATGGCATTACTCTGTATAACGAGGTTACTGAATATTTTTTCTAAAAATGGTATTATTGGTACTGAATTTGGTGACAGTAGCCTACAGTGTATCACAGTGAAGCTATTGAATTATGTTAAATAATATAAAATGTACAGAAGGGTTTTGGGATTTGCACTTTGCAGACGGCCCCTTCTTCGGAATTGTCTCTCAATCGGCCGGTTAAAGACAAATTTATATTAAAGCTCGTTTTGTGGAGAATTGGGTTGTAGCTCGTTGTCTAGGTTACTGTGATTGTAAATAGGTGTACTGTGTGTTTTAACAACGTTTAGCTCAAGAATATTGATCCGGGAAGTTCGAATAGCCGATGTGTAGCCTAGGCTATATTGCCAACTTCACTGAACTGCTTGAGTTAAGCACTGACCGCATTTCTTTATATTTGAGTCCAAGTTCAAACGCTATGAAACGCTCCATTAACGTACGGAGCTCTGAAACACTGCCAGCGGGACATTAAACTGGAAGTGTCTGTCCGAGCTGCCAACAGGTTTTGCGTGGGAACGCAAATATATTTACGAGGGAACGCAACACTTTTGCGTGAGAACGCAAATAAGTTTGCGAGGGAACGCAAACATTTTGCGTGGGAATGCAAATATCTTTGCGAGGGAACGCAAAAGTTTTGCGAGGGAACGCAAAGTTTCTCGGGGGAACGCAAAAGTTTTGCGAGGGAACGCAAAAGATTTGAAAAAAAAAAAATCTCCCATCCTAATTTTTTTTCCACCACCACGTCCCTTTAGGGGCTCCGTACGTTTCAGCCTAAGCCATCATCAGTATCACACTAGTTTAATTAACTATGCTGCAAAGCAGGGGAGTATAAAGAGAACCCAGGTATATTTTTCTGTTGATATGAAATATCGGGTAGATAAAGCAATATAGCAGGTGAATTATGTATATGATTTATGTTACGATGTTATGATGAATTATATGCCTTTCTCCAATGACGTTCTGAGTTGTTCAAAGCGTTTCTAAGGATATTGATTTTTTTGAAGGCAGCTGTGTGACTCTGAGATCGTGAACGGGAATGTGGTTTGTGTAACATTAGAACCACATTATTAGCTGTTTGATAATGTTATCATATCAATTACCGTTATGTGTCGACGTTGTAGAGAGTGACACATAAAACGCATTACGATTCTGATACATCGACATGTAAACAACCCTGTATAATTCACTCTTCCGCTTCTTCTGAATTAGTTTCTGGTTCAAACATATATGGCTGAATTAAACTGTATTTTCACTTGCCATTGTGCTTCATTTACTACACTAAAGTTAACAGTGTATCAGGCAGGTAGAGCTCATGTGATTGGGAGAAGGCGGGGACCAATTTGATATTCATGGGTCCACATATACTAAATGAAGTATACTAAATGACATTCAAGCTATTTTTAGGCATGAAGAATTTTTTTTCACCGGAAAAAAAACGTTTAAATATGTAATTTTTGTGATCAAAGATGAGTTTTAAGGGATACAATTATTGACTACAGGGGGACTTTAAGTTATATCCAAAATGATGCACTATACACTCTGCACTTATACTATGCCCTATGTACTCAACTGTTTAGTGTATGAATAGTTATTTTGCCTTTCAACATCAAAGTCTGACAGCACTTACCCTCTAGGAAAGCTTCGACAGTTGAGTGCATGAAGTGTCCAGCATTTTTTTTTCCAGTTACCATGGAATTTTCAGTGTGTGAAGACACTACTCACACTATTAAATTACAAAATAGCATAGAATAATGCATAAGTATGCAAATGCTCCTTTAGGGTGCACCTTCAGTGTGAAGAATATTTTAACAATTAGTGTGCACCTTTAGTGTGAAGAATATTTTAACAATCTTCATTGTTGACTAAGATCGTTTTTTCCACTATAAAGAACCTTTTGTGCAATGGGAAGATTTCATGGATGTTAATTATTCTTCATGGAACATCAATGGTAATAAAGAACCTTTATTTTTTAGAGTATGTGCAGCATTTTCACTTGAGTGAGGACAGAAAATGTGTTGTAGCCTGATCCTGTCAGTTAACGAATTGTACCAGAAATTGATTGTACCAAATCCTCTTCCTCCATGAAACATTACTCACGTGGTGATCTGAGACTCAAGGAAGATGAGGATGAAGACCAGCATAGCTGGAACAACAGAGGCGAACATCATCCACACAGGGAAGGGCTTGTGTTCACCCATAGGGTTGATTATCCAGCCCCGCATCTTAGGGTTGGACACCTGAAGACCCTTAGGCACCACCAGTTTCTGTAACACAAGTCAAAGGTCAGAGAGGTTAAGACAGTAACTTTACAGGATTGGATCTGAATTGGTGCCCTAAAAGTGCTATCTATCTATAAAGGCAGCCAATGCCCATCAGAAACCTAAAAAATAAGGAATCTACTTCTAATCTTAGATGAAAATACTTGTAATTAAATAATATTCACAAATACTAAATTACAAACATACCTGAGTGTATGCATCCTCGATATTGATATCGATAGCAACCATGATGAAAATTGCAATGGGAACTCCAAAGTCACCGAGCAAACGTCGAATCTATGCACCACACAGATCTTTATATTTTAAGCAAGAACTACAAACAGCTGGTGCAATCCGAAGCCTGCTGAAAACAGTCAAGTTCTCATATTTTGATCACAATATTTAATATTCTATTTACCTTGCCTGGCAGGAATTTGCCATTCTTGAAAATGCGTAGGTAGTATGCAATGGAGAAACAGCCAAACATGAGACACATGGACAGAAGAGCGGTGTTGGGATAAGGCTGGTGTTGAACGCTTCTCACGACAGATACATTTCCTGTAGCATTATCCAGGAGTCTTTGATAGTTGACAACTGAGTGCCAAGGGTCCTCAACTGTACTGTTTAAATGTTCATAATTCAGGATAAGAGGGTGTTCTTTGAAAATCTGGAATGAAGGATGAAACAAAGAGAGAAAGGTATATGTTGTACAATATTTGTTTATTAATGTCTTGAGAGAGTATCATCACAACTATGCTCTAGAAATGTAAAATACATAATTAAATAAAAGGAATGTCTTTGCTATATTAGCTGTTGCAAATTAGGAAACACATTTGTGAGATGTGAAGAAAATTAAGTGAGTCATGCTTGTCCATGCAAACTCATTGGCTCAGTGTTATGGGGGTTGCTATGGTGTTCTGAGCGGTTGTTAGCCTGTTGCTAAGTGGCTGCTAGTATGTTCTAGGTGGTTGCTACGCAGTTGCAAAGGTGTTGTGAGTTGCACGCACACTGCTGTGCTAGGTTGTTCTGCTTGGTTTTTGGTAGCATTAAGTGGTTGTATGACGGTGTTCTGGGTGGTTACAACTAGCTAAGCGATTAATACTGGCCCAGCAGCCTGCCAAAACGAAATTAAAAACTTATTTGAACCTTACAATAAACGTCAATCTTTAAAACAGTTTATTTAGACTTGCATGATACTATGTGTGTCATTTTAATTGTGCAACATTATCTGAACGAGGTGATCGCCTTGTACAATCACAGTCAATCATGAGATCTTAATGAAGAGCTGCACCCTGCTTTGCCAGAGGAATAATCAGAATCGGATTTTTTTTTATGTTTTAAATGTTGAATGTTTTTATTGTTTCAGCACGTTTATCAATCTCCCATTTCTGTCAATATAGTCATTGCACGCTATAACCTTAAACCCAGAAGATCGATGATGTGACTTGTTTAACATGATCAACCCAGTTATTTTTGTATGATCAACTCTGGAAGTACTCCTTCGTTCAAAAAACTTAAAACTGGAGATTGCAGAGGCAAGTAAGTAAAGTGAGTGAGTGAAAGCAATTGGGACATTGTTTAATTTGTATCATCTTTACTCTTAATCTGGTGTCGTGCCTAATTTAAATAGTATGCAGGAAACAGAAATCCGATCGGTTATCCAGATACAGAGGCTACTTAATGTGAACATATGTAAACGCGCCATGTCCTGATTGGCCAATGCTCCGTTCTGCTTGATTGGATAACAGTGATCTCATGTCAATGCCAAGTGTAAACGCAACCGTACTATAATTTTGCATGAGAGTTGTTACTGTTGAAAAAACTTTGGAAGATATTAATTTTCAAAGTTTGCTAAATTATATTAAATTATATTCAAGGTTGGTTGCCTTTTAACAGAATGGTCTTCTTCTGTCTCCGGTTAACTAAATTCCTACACTAAAAAATCTTGGGTTATTTTTTCTACCCAAATCCTGGGTTGAGCCTTTTGGGTCATTTATTGGTTTCTATTTTTTTTTCAGTGTTTGAAAAGTTTTTGTGTTACCCAGATCATGGGTCAGACTTAACAACCCAGGGGTTGAGTTATTTATCAAATTGGTGCATGTCTTCGGTATAGAACAAATTTGTGTACATTTTATTTCATCTATAGCTGTATATCGTTTAATTTGATGCAAAACAACATACAGGGGCATGATGTGAGTCACCTACATGAGTGTCGCGTTACTCGCGTCTGTCTTTTCGCGTGATGGAAACGCCTGATGCTTGCATACAATTTTATGATTTTATTCAAAAAGAAAAAGAATATAAATACTTAGGATGTTCAAATATGTTCTCAGAACAACTGTACACTGTTTATGGAGTGTATGGAGGTTATGGAGTCAGTCACAGCATGTTTTGGCCCTGAGTGAAACGCAGGGCGGCGGTCTGAAGTTAGAAGTTCCCCCACTGAACATGAGACAAGCTCCGGCATGAGATCCAGCGGTTAAATCAACCCAATATGCAGGGTTAAATAAAAAACCCAATTTGCTGGGTAAAATGAACCCAACATGTGTTCTGTCCTATATTTGGCCAGCCCTTGGGTTAAAAACAACCCAAATTAGGTTGTTTTTAACCCAGTTTTATCTTTAAGTCTTTATCATGCAGGAAAAATGTATGAAGCCAAAAGATTTACAGCGATGTTTGAATGAAGATGTAAAAGAATGCGAAACATTAAAATGGCAAATAAAGTATGTACCCTGCCGAGTTTTGCAAAGGTCTCGTAGATGAAGATGAGGGAGATGAGGATGGAGAAGATCTCTTGAGTAAAACGGGAAATGAATCGGACCAGAAAGCTTCCTTCCAAGGCAACAATCACCACAACGATGACCACCAGCCACGCGCCAACCCACACTCTGCCTACGATGTACTCAATGCCCTGAGACTTACAGAACTACAGCCAGGAGGGAAAGCATGATGGGAGAATTTCAATTACACAAGATCGATGCTGTATATCAGATAAACATTGTAAAGAGAGACAAACACTCACAGTAAAAAAAGCCTCTTCAAACACCAGCAGCGGCCCAGAGAAGCCGATAACAAGCACAGGTTGGGCAGCGACCAGGCAGAAGATAATGCCCAGCACTGAAGTGGAGATCATCAGCTCCGACACACCCATCATGTTATCCACCTTATCAGCTGTGGAGAGAAGCATAAGAGTGCCAAGGTCAGTTTTCAAAAGTCTTGATTTGCATTGTCCGCTCTCTTCAGCTTTGTTTAGAGAGGCAGAAAGAATCAGATTTTTGGTGTAATTGATCCACTGAAAAACACATGCAGACCTATGGAGCTTAAGTTTTTTGTATGCCATATTTTACTTTGAATTTATAGTTATATATTTTCTAGACATTTAACAAAATTGAATTGTTTTTCTGGCATATATATAGATTAAAAAAGGCAGCTTCAAAATTCGGATGTTCTGAGGCTCTGAGCTTATTCATCTGAAAAAACTTTCAAAAACTTTTACAATCTGATTATTCGGATACAGAACATGAATTTCAGCACGATGCATCATCTTTTCAATGATGAAAGAGTGCAAGCTAGGATGCAAGAAGCTAAACATTTAAAATAAAATAAAAACTGTTTTATGATACAAATGTTTATCAACCAACAGTAATGTCTGGTGATGCAAATTACTCAACTCTTTTGTCAATTTTTTTGTTAAAACATCTAATTCCACCTCTAAAAAATTCAGAGCAAAAATTAGCTGTTTAAAATTATATAAATCTATATTAAACAAAACGAGTCTGGTAAATGTCACATACCTAGAATTCAAATTTATTAAATCTTTTTTAATCAATTTATTAAATTGAATTAAATCCTTTTATTATTTTTCTAGCTTCATCAAGACTGAGCCCAATCCAGTTTTTTGTAAATTCATCTTAGTCTGAAATGTCCTAACAGAATTTTTGGGGGTACACTGTGTATGTAATGTTAAACAAATGCTCATTCGCTCACTGTTTCCCGATATAATGGACTGTGAGGCAATCACTGGTGAACAATGAATGTGAAAATGTGTAATGCCTCTGAAATTTCACATTTTATGTCTTCTCTTTCCACACTGACAGCTATTCTCTAAAAAAAGAATCAATTACTTCACTTGCAAAATGATAGTGTGAATGTTCAGTCCTTAAGACCGGATTTGGGAAACATGCATACCAAGGAGACCTCCAAAGGTGATGGCAGGCGAGAGTGCAGCAAAGTAGATAAAGATGATGGCAGCAACAACCTGAGCATTCAAAGCATCCGTAATGTCACTGACATAGTGTTGGTATCGTCTCTTCATGTCTCTGATCATGCCACCGAATGGAACACCGGTACGTGCTAGTGGATCTTCTGGAGGGGGTGCTAAGGATTTTGAAGCTGTAGGAAGATAGATTGGCATTAGATATCTGTGCTTTGTTAACAGTAAGATAAAAAATTTTTTTTTAAAAAGACTGTCATAATCAAAGTGAACACCATGACCCAAAGTTGAGGCAACTTAATATCACCCGGAAGGGGTTTATTTTATGATAATGACGGCCTGATTGTACATTTCCCACTTATTTCACAGATTATTAATATGAGTATTTTATTGTCAGGCTTCAACTAAGAACGTAAAACAGCCATGAAGGAAATCTGTTTCGCGGTCACTTTTATCTTCTAGTGTCAGTATACAAAAATATTTAGTAATGCTTTACAATGAGCTTCCAATTTCAGCTAATATCAATTTCAATATTTACCAATAATACATTATTAAAAATCAAAAGTTGTATCTGTTCATTTTATTTAAAGGACCTGAGCTAACATGAACTAACAATAAACATATGTATGCTTATTAACAAAGATTTAAAAATACTGCAACAAACGTATTGCTCATTGTTGATGCATTGACTAATGGGGCCTTATTGTAAAGTGTTACCAAATATTTGAGGTTGCAAACTGAACAATCACAATTTAATATACCAGTAAGTTTTTATTCTGTGTAATAAAATGAACTAGATTAGATTTGTGCACACATTGCATTTACATTATTTCCAATTTGCATTTTGTTAATAACTAATAAGGTCATTTTAAGCTTATATAGTGCTTAATAAAAATGTACTTTTATATTCAATACAATCTAAATCAAATGCTCTCATGCTTTTCAGAAAATATTTTTGGGAAATATTTCTGCCATTTTACATTTTCTGGAAGCTACTTTCAAAATGGCCCTAGCCTGTAGGTCCAATTTACTCACAATTTTTTAATGTATACCGTCTAGAGATAATGCTTCCAAAAAGGTATTCTCGAAATTTTGTTTCATATGAGCCAATGAAATTGTTGGGTGTGTAATAATGACAATATATTCTCAGTGACACGTCCAAACTTAAACTAAATTTTGTACACATAGACACCTGAATAATCTGAGGACACATGCCAAATTTCATCCATAACAAGAAAACTCTCCAATCATTTAAGGACTTTTTAGACTACTTTAAGACTGCAATTGAATCCACATAGCATAGCAATTGAGGTTTCAACTGCTTAAACCCCTGATCTACTTGTAGTTATATATTTTTATTCACACATCTTATCCTTTATTCATGGGTTGTACTTTGTGTATGTGTCCTTACGTTTGCGGGGTTTGACTTCCAGGCGGAGTTTGGGGTCAGAGGGGCGGAGTCTCTCTTGCAGTAGTCTCTTCTGGAAGGGGATGAGTGATGTTAGCATGGACTCATTCGGAATCTCAGTGGGCGGAATCACAATGCAGCAGTCCGTGAAGTCTCCCACGGCATCGGTCAGCTCCCGGTCACTCTGAGCCTGGAAAGCTGCTTGGTTAAACACCTGTGTGTGAAAGATAGGTGTAGGAAAAACAAGAGAGAAATTGTATATAATGTGCTGTTTCTCTTTAATAACTTTAATCTTCAGATAGGCTGAATTAAGATGAAAAGATGGTTGTTTTGTTGTTCACATTCTCCTTTTTGCCAGCATTCCCTGGGGCATGAATAATTAATATGGTAGTTTATTAGACCAGTAGTTTCCAACCTTTTTAGGGTACTGTACCCCAAAACACTTTATCCTGCCTGAAATACACCCACAAGGGAATGTGATCGGTGTGATTTTTAGATTTGGTGTAAATTTTAGGTTTGCAGTGTTACATCTATAGACAGCACCCCTTTTTTTACATTTTTGTTGAAGATTTTGTTGTCATTTTATTGTGATGTCAGAATGAGCCTGTTTCGAATTATTTGTTTGTAACATTCGTGGTGTTTCAAGTTGACCCTTTAGCATACTTTTAAAAAGAGTACTTATTACGGAAATAATATACTTAAGTTCGAAATGAATGTAATGTTTTTCATTTAAATTTTATTTAAGAGAGCTTTTTTTGACTCCAGTGCATATTTATATGTAATTTCATATTTACTTCTATTGTCTTTAATATGACCAACTGCACTGACAAGTATGCCAAACTAAAATATACTTTTATGACATTTCTATTGAAACGTGCATGTCATGTCAAATATATTTGTAATTACACATTTTAAGAATGAAGTTGCAAAAATAAAAAAATTTTAACTTTAAAACACAACAGTTAAAATTACATCAAGTATTTTACGTTAGTATCTCAGTCAACACATCAAAATAGTTTACTTTAAAAAATGACAAAATATTAATACATAATGGATTAAAATGTACTTTAAAATAAAAATGTATAAAGTTTGCCATTATAAAGCTTAGAAGAGCCAGGATATTTTTTTTAAATAACTCCGATTGTATTCGTCTGAAAGAAGAAAGTCATATACACCTATGGCTTGAGGGTGAGCAAATCATGGGCTAATTTTCATGTTTCAAGTGAAATAAAAAGTAATTATATTATCTGCAAGTTTTGATTTCTAAGCATTTTTTGAAGATGTAAAGCACATGACAACTGCACATTCGGTACAATTAAGAACAAGAGGAGGTGTGTGTTTGTAGCGTTTTAATAAAGAAAACATGAACATGATTTTGAATAAGTTACCATATAAATAAAGGGAGCACTTTGCATACTGCAGAGCTTTTTTAAAAGGATAGCGATTTGCGATTTGATTTTCCTGTCAGTTCTCTTACTTTGTCAGCTAGTAGTGCTGCCATTGCTCGGCCAGACTCATGATAGTCCATGTCATTTGTGGATGGGCCAATCAGGATAAAGATAAAGCGCACAGGCACGGGAGCTTCCAGAGCCGACTCCAGCACCACAGCGTCCCGTAGACGCACAAATGCTACTGTAGGCCTCTCTAGGAACTCCAGAGCACCTTACACACAAACACACACACACCATTATTGCTGTAAAAAATACAGTCAATGTTTGCTAACAGAAACACATTACTAATTTAGTAAGTCACACCTTTGAATGTAAATGATTGGAATTATGAATGAAAACATCCTCACCTACGAGCACCATTGAGGCTTCTGCACGATCAGCTGTGTCCCTCTTTGGTTGAAAATAAAACCACATAGTCAAAAAATGTCAAATGACTCATCATTGCATTCAAAACAAAGATAATACATTATAAATGAAGTGTTAAAGCCAGTTCACACCAGCAGAAGATATTGTTGCTTATTCTGCATGCGCTGCAGTTTTGTTATCTGCTGCTTTAAATGCTCTAGCTCTTTAAAGCAGAATGGATTCTGATTGGCCGTCAATGTTTTTACTGTTCATCAGTTCAGAAAGTTATTCCAATTATATTATTTAAATATAATATACAGAAGCCCTGAACCCCACCGTAAAAAAAAAATTGTAAAAAAATAAAATAAATTGTAGTAAACATTTCGACTTTATTCTCGAAACATTTCGACTTTATTCTCGAAACATTTCGACTTTGTTCTCGAAACATTTCGACTTTGTTCTCGAAACATTTCGACTTTGTTCTCAAAACATTTCGACTTTGTTCTCGAAACATTTCGACTTTGTTCTCGAAACATTCCGACTTTGTTCTCGAAACATTCCGACTTTATTCTCGAAACATTCCGACTTTATTCTCGAAACATTCCGACTTTATTCTCGAAACATTTCGACTTCATTCTCGAAACATTTCGACTTCATTCTCGAAACATTCCGACTTCATTCTCGAAACATTCCGACTTTATTCTCGAAACATTTCGACTTTATTCTCGAAACATTCCGACTTTATTCTCGAAACATTCCGACTTTATTCTCGAAACATTTCGACTTCATTCTCGAAACATTTCGACTTCATTCTCGAAACATTCCGACTTCATTCTCGAAACATTCCGACTTCATTCTCGAAACATTCCGACTTTATTCTCGAAACATTCCGACTTTATTCTCGAAACATTTCGACTTTATTCTCGAAACATTTCGACTTCATTCTCGAAACATTCCGACTTCATTCTCGAAACATTCCGACTTTATTCTCGAAACATTCCGACTTTATTCTCGAAACATTCCGACTTTATTCTCGAAACATTTCGACTTTATTCTCGAAACATTCCGACTTTATTCTCGAAACATTTCGGCTTTATTCTCGAAACATTTCGGCTTAATTCTTGAAACATTTCGACTTTATTCTCGAAACATTTCGACTTTATTCTCAAAACATTCCATCTTTATTCTCGAAACATTCCGACTTTATTCTGGAAACATTTCGACTTTAATCTCGAAATGACAAAATTTTTATTTATTTTTTTACGTTGCGGTTCAGGGCCTCCGTAATAATATTATATATTATATTAAACTAATTATATTGTTTAGGTGCTGTTATCATTATAGTTGTGGTGTGAACTCTGCTGTTCTTTTATATTTGGAACGATTTTTAGAACTTTATCTTTATCATTATAGTTATCGTCCTTAGTGTGAAAGGGCCTTTGTACGTATACTCGGAACAGTTACAAGAAGAAAACTTGTGCTCACTTTCTCTGTGACAGAGAATTTCTGCATCTCCATGCCTGCAGTCAGGGGCTGGGTCTCTACTGACTGGCTGGAGAGAGAGAAATAAATAAAATGAATGCTTTTAAAGGTGAATTGGTTCATGATAACTACACTACAAAAAACGAGAAGCACGACCCTGCAAAATTCACTGCCATGATGCCATTCTGTTGTCGCCATTCTGTAAGTCGCTTTGGATAAAAGCGTCTGCTAAATGACTAAATGTAAATGTAAATGTAAATGTTGTCAGTGGTTGCTACGGTGTTCTGTGTGTGTGTGTGTTTTAGTGCATTGCTATGCAGTTGCTAGGGTGTTGTGTGTGATTGCTAAGTGGTTACTACTGGCCCTTAAAGAGTACACCCCCAAGTCTCTATGCTATTCTGATTCTTCAAATCCCTAAGTATAATTTTTTTAACACAAGTACATAGTTAATGACACCTGTGGGCCATCATTTTTGTAACTGTTACACTGGCATATTAATGATGTCTTGTATTTTGTACTTGAAAGTAGGGGTGTAATGGTACACAAAAATGACGTATCGATATCGTACCTCGGGTTTGGAGACACGCTATGTTTTTGGTACAGCAGGAGGAGAAACAACATAAAATTGCTTATTTTTACCTATGTATCTGAAAAAGTCTTTTAAAAGTCTTACAATTTAGTTGCAGCTGTTTTGAAATCTTTTTTCGGGGCAAAATATTAAGCCAAATTAATATTTTAGAATTATCGCACTCCCATTCTAATGCGCGCAGGTGCTCCTTCAGTGAAGTCTGATAAGTTTACTCACAAAGTCAAAATGATGACACACTAAGTCATATTTATGAATCACAATTATGACATCAACCTCCAGTTTCACAGACAAGGCTTAAGCTAGTCTCAGACTAAAAGGCATGTTTGAGCTGTTTAACTGAAAGCAACTTGCACTGATATATCTTACAATATGTTAGTGCCATTGTTTTGTCTCGAGATGCTTACCAGTAATGTTTTTTTTTTCTACAGCATGTTTTTAAAAGCACTTAAATGTCCTAATTAAACTCAGGCCTAATCCTGGCTTAATCTAAGCCCTGTTTGTGAAACCAGGCCTAAAAATCTAAATTATGATTTACACATGACTTCTTTTTATATCATAATTATGACTTAGTATTTCATATCTCATAATTTCAACTTTATCTTATAATAGGTCTTTATCACACTTCCGTGTTTGAAAGCGGAGGCTTCAAATAGGAGCGTTAAAAAAACTTCCGCTGAAGCCTGTATCAATGACTGTGCCCGTGGGATTGTTGTAAAATTCAAAACAGATACTTCTTGTCATGATCCGGCCTTCTTGTCCTTGATTTTCCCCTAGTCTTGAGGCTGGATCATGACAGACCCATGTTTTGTGTACAAGCACATGGCCTTTTGTTTGGGCCATGTGCTTGTGTTGTCTCGTTACGTAACCCCGACCCCTTGTTATCCTCGTCTTGTCATTATTGTCTAGTCAGCTTCACCTGTTCTCGTCATTAGTGTTCCCCTATTTAATCCCCTTGTGTTTGCTGTCCTGTGCCGGTTCATTGTTTCATACTTTGTGAGATTCTCTCCGTGAGTACCTTGTCTTAGTAGCAAGTCTTGTTTAGTTTTCTTAATCTCATAGGTGCTGTCAGTTAATAGTCTAGTTCTTGTCAAGTGTTTAGTTATCTAGTTATCCCTCGTTTGTATTGCCTTTGTTTTCCCCTGTTTTCTCTTATAATAAACATTGTGTGATTGTCTACCGTCTGCCCTTGGGTTCATCTGCTATCGTCATCATAACACTTCTAAAGACACCAACCATATTCAGTCACCATATTCCGAGGCATATTTCATGATTTAAAGGGGAGTGCAAGACATAGGCCTACTGTATGTGTAATACTTCAGAGTCTGATCACCTTATTTTATTACAGAACTGCAAGAATATAAACAACATATCACATTAAAGACTAATTAGAATTAGACAAAGCTTAAAATATTAATCACGACTTGTATTGAAAACTTGTATTGTTCACATTTACTTTACGATGCAATCATCAATAATTAGATCAGTTTGAAGATAAGTTAAGTTTATTAGTATGATCAAATAAATTAGTTTAATTTTATTCTCAAAACTGGCATCCGTCCATTGACAATAATGCAGACGGAAATTCATTTACACTAGACCTATTGTCACCATTATGTTCAGTTTAGCTTTAGTTTCATTTTAATGCAGACTTTTAGTATGTTTTTGTTATGTTGTTTAGTATGTTTTTGTTATGTTGTTTAGTATGTGTTTGTTCAGGATTGTGCCAGATATTTTATATATTTTTTTACAAATTAATATATATTTTGAAATTTGTGTGAATCACAAAATCACCACAACCACGTAAACTCCTTGAATCCAGTCAAATTTTGAGTGTGTGTATTTCAAGTTCAAGTGGGACAAAAGTCCTTAGGTATTGGGCCACTCCGAAGAACACTAAATTTTTCACATAAAAAAAAGAAAGAATAATTTCGGGTCAAAAAAGGGTGAGGACAATGCTGCCATCGCTCAGTACACATGTGTACTGAACCGGAAGACCCATACTGAAAACGTTTGGTAGGAATACTGTTATACTCATATTTGACACCTAGTAGTGTGGATGCAGAATCATGCAAAGATAACAGTTTTCAATACTTAGTGCATTGTAGAAATGCCCTATTTGCAGTCAGGCATCTTTAGTGAATGGTTACAAACCATGATTTGATACTTTTTAGTATTTCTTTATGTGTAAAACATTTCAGTGAGGGAAAATTACTGAGTAGGCTATACCTTGATTTTTTTTGTTTTTCCCAGAAAGTGTGTGTAGTACCTCTGTTTGTGCATTAATGCTTGAAGAACCTTATCTCTGTCCCCTGGCTGAATCTCCCTTTTGCTAACTAGGGTATCCACAATCTTCTCAATAATACTGGAAAGCATCTTCTCCTCTCTGTCCAGCATCACCACACCTGATCCAAGCAAAACACATGAAAAAGAATTCAATGCAAAGGAAAGATTAAGGCAAAAGAGAGGATGAGGGCTTTCCACAATAAACATAGACACTATGGCCAAAGCTGAGGAGCACAGGTTGAGCAGGTTTTACGGGACACTTCTCATCTACTACCATCTCATCTGAGCATGTGCAGTGAAGTTACATTCTTCCTCATATTCCAGTCAGGACAGGACTTAGACTAGAATGTGAGTGCAGGTTAATCATTGGAAACACGTCCATAACTCTCATTTATGAATCATTGCCAAACATAAATTACCATAATTCTTAATATATTAGTAGAGTAGCTTTATGTACATCAATACATCAACAAAATTATCTGTTAATCATTACATGATGCAATACTTTTTTAAAATATTTTTTATTAAACACGTTTACAAGCTACTGTAAAATGACAGCTAAATAAAATAATGTGCTTCATATATCAATTATTTTTAGAATAAATACTTACATTGTTACAAGGAATTTCTATTACAAATAAATGTTCTTTTGAACTTTATATTCATCAAATATTCCTGAAAAAAAGATCTCAAGGTTTACACAAAAATGTCAACATTGATAATAAGAAATGTTTATTAAACACCAAATCAGCATATTAGAATGATAATTTCTGAAGGATCATGTGACACTGAAGACTGAAGTAATGGCTGCTGGAAATTCAGCTTTGCCATTACAAAAGTAAGTTGCATTTTAAAATATATTATACACAAAAACATTTAATACTAATATTTCACAATACTACTGTTATTACTGTATTTTTGATCAAATAAATGCAGGCTTGGTGAGCAAGATACTTCTTTTAAAACATTAAAAAACTCTTACCAGCCCCAAACTTTTAAACAGTGTATAATAATGTATAATAACAATTACTAATATATAAGTTTGGTAGAATGAGACAGCTTTGACATGGGAAATGTGAAGTGATTTGAATTGAACTTAACGTAAATGAAATGAATTACGGTATGTGAACTAAGAGGTGAGCTGAGGGTTTACCCCAGTCACTCCCTCACCCGTGTTTATTGTCCTGCGTAACTGCACCAGGCTCTTGAAGGTGAGGTAGGACATGTGGGATGGACCCCAGCGGCCCGCCTCAACATCATAGGTTTCTTCATAGCCCATCCATCTGCCCGTTTCCCGCCAATAGCTCTGTTGGTCTGGGTTCTTCACTGACTCGTTCATCTCCACATAAGTCTGACCACAGATAACAATAAAACGACACAATAAACGGCTCTGCTAACTATCATACATAGGTACGCTAAACATCACAATGAATTTAAAGCATGGCATATTGAGTAATAATGGGTCATTCATAGTTAAATAAAACAATACTGAATATTTTACATAAAAACGTTAATCAACTTTCATGCCATTTTCCATCCGCAAATGTACCAAGATTCCCAAAAATTCTTAAGGATTGGCGCTGGGTAGATTACTGACAAATTGTAGTCTATTACTGAATACAAATTACATGATTAAAATTGTAGTTATTAATCTAATCTATTACATTACACATTTAAGGTAATATAATCTATTTTGATTACTTTTAACCTAACTTGTTATAACATTGATTTGAATAGTATAATCTTATATGATAGGTTTTTTTAGAATTGAAAATGTAAAAGATAAAAAAGAATAATAAGACAGAATAAATGAATTATGAATAAGTAACTGTAGTCTAATTATGAGTTTTGAAACGTAATATAATCTAAATACAAGTATTTACTTTTTGGAATCTGATTACGTAATCTAGATAACATGTATTCAGTTACAATCCAGCAACTAAGAATAGTGATTAAAGAACAATAATAATAAAAAAAAATAGCCTCGAGCAGCAATTATTATGGTTCAACGCTTTAAGGCCTCTAAGCACATTCGTAAAAAGCTATTATGTTTTATTTAGCAAGCATGTAACCACTTAGATCATAGATGGAACAGACCATTAACAGCCAATACAGGCACATTGCTAATAGTTTTAAGGCTTTTTAACAGTTATTGAGGTTGTTCTACTATATGGTATGAATGCTGTGGGCATGTGCGAAAAATCGCGTGGTAGGCCTATACAATCCTTTACGCATGTGAAAAATGCAGACTGACTGTTGCGTAGCTATAGCTGTTTAAATACAATTTATTGTCATACATTTTTTATGATAGACAGACATTTTCTCCCTCCGACAAGACAAAAAATAATTGTTTAATAAACCTGCTCAGTCCAAAACCAACTGTAGGAATGACATACATATATATTTTGAATTACAAGTAGATTGCATGAATTTATGTTCTTATACTGCAAATTGTTTGTTTTGAAGGTTTTGGCAGGTAACCTAAAATATTCTTCATGTGGGAACTTGTAAAATTAACTGATTTTTTATATCAATTAATGAGTTTTAAGTTAACATTTTACTACATTAGGTTAGACCAGCGCTTGTCATTTAAAGGGTCAGATCAAATAGGAATGCAGCACAGTATGGAAAAACTGCATGTTATTACTTTTAAGTGAATTGAAACAGTGAGATGTCATATAACATCCTTCTTGTTCTACTGGTTGTTATAGTTCAAAGCAGAGATGTAGACAACTTAAACATGATGGCGGGACCTCTGGTATGACTGTATTTGTGTGTGTGTGTTTCCTGGCCAGTGATGACTGATAAATTAAAGCTCATGTTTACCCTCAAAACATCAGGAGTGTGAGTGGCACAAGGCAGACTGCAAATGTGGAAACTAAGAAAATTAACAGGAAGTCATATTAGGATCACGATGAACTGTAAGGAATTGGAATTTGGATTTATGTGTGCCACTGCTTACCAGACAGTGTTCTTGGTTTTGATATTCACATTCAGAGCAGCTAGAAACAATGTTAGGGGTAATGGATTACAAACAAAGTGAGTTACATAATCAGATTACTTTTGTAAAATATCTAGTAAAGTAACGCATTACTTTTAAATTTGTTTGTAAACTTATTTGTTACTTTTTCAAATAAGCAATGCAAGTTTTGCCATTTATTGACTGACACACCTCTCCTTACCCCATGTTGAGAGATGTTGCGTGCGCTGTGTAAATATAGATTGAAATTGTAGTTCTAGACTAAATGTGAGCATTCATTTACTCATCTCACTTGCTAAAAAACAGATTCAGTATTCCTCAAAATGTATAAAAACAGTAAAATGCAAACTCAGAATATTCACAAACCAGCAATAATTAAATTTGTTAAATAACACAAATATACTTTATGCATTTAATCTCACTTTATTAACCGATGACATTGCTGCTGGAATGATCCAATTCAATCATGCCAATAAGGAAAATTACTTTAGATTAACTGTTTTTAGATTAATTTAGTTTTTTTTTATTACGTAAGAGGCAATGTCCGAAATTGCCCCTATATACCCTTAAATAAGTATTCAGTATTTGAAGGAAGGGACAGCCAGTTGTAGTGGTGTATGAAACCATAGTAGACGTTATCGAGCACACTCATTCAATCCCACAATGCACCGCAATATCGAGTGTACAACCCATGTACTCTCAGCGGCTAGAGAATACCCATAAAGCAGTGTGATGGTCGCGCCGAAAGAATTCCCGCGTCTTGCCAGAAAATGGTGCACGCAGCTGAATCATCCATCCATCCATTTTCCAAACCGCTGGTCCAATGTGGCTACAGCGTAATGTCATACAGGTATAAATTCCCTTTTAATTGCTTATTAAATTGTTTAATGAAGGTTTTTTTACGTGCTAGTTTTCATGACAGAGTTCAAGATACATCTTTTCATACATGATTGATTATTACTATGATTATTATACTCCAAGCACAAGCTATGCAAATGCGGCAGGCTTTCCCGAGTTCACTCACTCGTTTTCATCAACTCCTTCAAGTGGACTATATTAGTGGAGTAATGTAGGGTATGGTGAATGAGGGTATAAGGGGCGATTTCGAAAACAGCCAGAGTCTTGAACTTTCTTCTCTTATGTCCTGTTCTTCTGCAAACGAGATTGACAGAACACAGCTGAACGGTTTGTTTGAGCTGTGCCCTCTACTGTACAGGCATGTATTTGCAGTACAAAATAAACTGTTTATTGACTTCTGTTGTTAAAGGCTTAAAATTATGGGTCACACTTTATATTAAGTGTCCTTAACCTGTACTTACATCAAAAAAATAAGTACAATGTCCTTATTGTTTTCATATTGTATTGCAAAACACTTTTGCTGCTATTGAGGTGGGATACGGGTACGGTTAGGACAGGTTTGGTGGTATGAGTAGGATTAAAGGTGGGTTAAGGTGTAAGGGAAGGCGCAACAGCGTAATTACAGAAATTAATTACAGCTGTAATCACATGCAGGTATTTAAGAAAATATAAGAATAATGTATAATATACTGTATAAGAATAACTGTTTGGGGTTAGTTTTGACCCTTGTACATGAGAAGTGTGTAAATAAAGTATTGCATGAGAGTGAGACTAATAATTTGAGCTCATGCAACAATTTTGCAACATTTTGCTATTGTTTTTGTGCTCAAAACTGTATAGCAATTATAAGTGAAGCTTTGTAAAAATAAATATTGTTCCATATACTTCAACATCCAATGAACAATTCATTGTAAAATTGAAATATTGATTTTTTATTTATTTAATTGCATTTTCTATTTTGAATAGAATGTTTCAAATATTTGATAAATATATATAGCAGTAAACCCCAGTTTAAAACAAATGAAATGAAAACATGACATATTTAAAACAACTAAATTACAGTTAAAAACCAATTGGGACATTAATTGCACTTACCTTAAATTTCTGACCCTACGGCTCAAGCAATATTCTCTGTCACAGACCCTTACAAAAATGCGCAGACCTTTATAAAGTCTGTGTACACCTGCAGCTATCAGACACACCTCTACACACACACTCCTGTACATAAAGAGTTAAAAAAAGTCTTCATCATCAGATCATCATGTAAAAAAAGCAGATCATCATGTAAAATCTTGTGGGCACATACCGTGACCCCTAAAAAAGTAATTGGACACTGAAGGTACTTCATACAGTATAATATCATAATATCCAAATATCATTGCATTAGACAACAAAATATCGTTGAAAAATTAAAAAAAGGTGAAGTTAGTTAAAAAACAGCATTGTCACTTTTTAGATATTTTAAACTTTTTATAAATATCTGGGGTCGTTTTATTTACATGTTTAGATTTGACTTTGAACACAAAAAAGTATTCAAATGTATCCATATCTCCCTTTTTTCTTTTTCTAAATCACACACAAACACATCCAAGACGATGTGTTCTTGGACTCACCCATAATATTGATGCAGTAAACAGTTTGCCTTGATAACTGTGCACTGGTTGAAAAAAATCCAGTGTATGTGTGTGTGTGTGTGTTCTCTGTATCTTATCATACTTATAGAGCCAGTGTCACCTACACACACTCTAGTGACACTAGTTTCCTCTCACCTTCAAGATCTCTACGAACAGTGCACCGCCTGAGGAAGATTCCCCGCCGCTTCATTTCTTGTCCCATATTTTGGTCCATGAAGGCTCACGGGGTCAAGACTCAGGTCATAGCGTCCATTATGAACTGGGCAGGCCTGCGTGAAACCAAATAAGAATGTTGTAAGTGTCAAATACAGTTCTGCTTTAGCAAAAAAAAGTTTTTACTTTTTTTTTTTTTTTTTTTTTTTACAATACTATTAGTTTAACATTATCATCCGCATTTGTACTGTATATTTTGCCAGAGTAATTGAACATATATTATTCACTTTAATGACTTGTTTTGAAAAGTGGAAATTGGTAATCATTAAGAATGAGCAGGTATATCATCACTTTTGTATATTTTATTCATGAATTTTGTATTGTGTTTGAGTTTAGAAACCGTTTGGTTTGGGTAAATTTGGCTTTATTAAAACATTCATCTTTCTGTTATATTTCTGTTAATCAAAGCACAATCACGTTCTTTATTAGATTTATCTTGGTCTCAGTCCCACTACCACTCTCAAAAAGAATAATTTCATTTCTGACCCAGAAACTCTATACATGCCCATTGCTGTTCTGCAATCGGTGTTTGTGTGAGCAATTTCCACCACAAACAAAAGTCATGTTGGAAAATATTTGTGAAAAAATGAAACAGCATCGCACAACTAGGGATGAAGCGGGTGATAAAGTTTTTGCAGAATGCAACATTTTGAGAAATGCATTTTATGATTGGAAATGTATTGTCTTGCTCCTTGAAATACATTTTCTAATATATTCTTGCAATGAAATATTTACATTTTAAAATATATATATTTTATTGTGCTGTTTAAAATATACAGTATATTTAGCAAGGCTGCATTGATTGTAAAAATGATTATAATTTAAAATAACTGTCAATATATTTTAAAATGTAATTTATTCCTTTGATGCAATGCTGAATTTTCAGTATCATTACTCCAGTCTTCAGTGTCATATGATCCTTCAGAAATCATTCTGAACTGATGATTTGCTGCTCAAGCATTGCCCTAGGAACGTATATTAGGTGTGTTCATAACCCCTGACTTGGGGTCATATAGGTCACCAACTAAATACACTGCCCGGCCAAAAAAAAAGTCGCTGTTCGGATTAAAACAGGCAAATGCTTAAGAGTCTATGGTTGGATCATTATTGCAGTGATTATTATGTTTCTAGCATGTTATATGTTTGGCAACAGTTCTTCTAACCCTAATTGATGGAGTGTGTAGCTATTCATTTCTTAAACAACCCATCCATCCATCCATCTTCTTCCGCTCATCCGGGGCCGGGTCGCGGGGGCAGCAGTCTAAGCAGATATGCCCAGACTTCCCTCTCCCTAGACACTTCCTCCAGATCTTCCGGGGGGACACTGAGGCGTTCCCAGGCCAGCCGGGAGACATAGTCTCTCCAGCGTGTCCTGGGTCTTCCCCGGGGTCTCCTCCCAGTGGGACGTGCCCGGAACACCTTCCCGGGAAGGCGTCCAGGAGGGATCCGGAACAGATGCCCGAGCCACCTCAGCTGACCCTTCTCGATGTGGAGGAGCAGCAGCTCTACTCTGAGCTCCTCCCGAGTGACCGAGCTTCTCACCCTATCTCTAAGGGATCGCCCAGCCACCCTGCGGAGAAAGCTCATTTCGGCCGCCTGTATCCGGGATCTTGTCCTTTCGGTCATGACCCAAAGCTCATGACCATAGGTGAGAGTAGGAACGAAGATTGACCGGTAAATCGAGAGCTTTGCCTTACGGCTCAGCTCCTTCTTCACCACAACAGACCGGTACATCGACCGCATTACTGCAGAAGCTGCACCGATCCGTCTGTCAATCTCCCGTTCCATCCTTCCCTCACTCGTGAACAAAACCCCAAGATACTTAAACTCCTCCACTTGAGGAAGGATCTCTCCACCAACATGAAGTGAGTAAGCCACCCTTTTCCGACTGAGGACCATGGCCTCGGATTTGGAGGTGCTGATTTTCATCCCAGCCGCTTCACACTCGGCTGTAAACCGTCCCAGTGCATGCTGAAGGTCCTGGTGTGAAGGGGCCAACACGACAACATCATCCGCAAAAAGCAGAGACGAAATCGCGTGGTCCCCAAACCTGACACCCTCCGGCCCCTGGTTGCGCCTAGAAATTCTGTCCATAAAAACTATGAACAGAACCGGCGACAAAGGGCAGCCCTGCCGGAGTCCAACATGCACCGGGAAGAAGACTGACTTACTACCGGCAATGCGAACCAAGCTCCTGCTTCGGTCATACAGGGACCGGACAGCCCTTAGCAAAGGACCCCGGACCCCATACTCCCGGAGCATCCTCCACAGGCCGCCGCGAGGGACACAGTTGAATGCCTTCTCCAAATCCACAAAGCACATGTGGACTGGTTGGGCAAACTCCCATGAACCCCACAGCACCCTGTAGAGCAGGGGTTCCCAACCTTTTTTGTGCCAGGGACCAGCATATTCATCAAAAAAATTCCAGGGACCAGTTGTAAATTTGAATGCCTCAATTTTAAGATCTATCGTTTGGATTCGGAACATATCACTGTGTAAAACAGTAACAGCCTATTATTTATTTGCAAATAATGAACTAGGTGGCAACAAAGGCTACTTACCAATCTTTTTAAACTTTCAGAACGGTTCACAAAATGTTTCTCTTTTCTCCCATACAATTAGGTCTACTTCAAAAGCAACCCACATAGCACTCACTCACTCACTAGCAGGTGGATAGACGTTGGAACCCCCACCCCGGCCGCCCCCTACATTCACATAAGGATTCAATAGCTAAGGATTATGCATTAGCATGCATTGTGTATTATCGTGCAATTTATACGCGAAAATTAGTTTTTACGTGCATTTGATACCCAGAAAACGTAATAAGTGGTCAGAATTATGTCTGACCCATTCCAAATGTTTTCCGATATATGTTGACACAAGCACTGATGGACCAAAGAGCGCGCATTTCAAAATTTGCAGTAAAAAAAATTCAATATTAATTCTCAGAAAATGCATTTTATACTAATATATTGAAAAGGCTGTTTATATACTCCATTAATAAAGGAGTTCAGACATTGGAAACATATCAGTCCACATGTGTTTTATATTTAATATGAAGGAAATAGACATGCATGCGTGACACAAAAAATCTTTAACTTTTAGGTAGCAAAATATTTTTTTGAAAATTCTACCAGACTAACGTCAATCATAAATCATGAAATTTCACACATCTCTTGAGTTTTATTAAAAATCTTTAACTTTTAGGTAGCTAAATATTTTTTAGTAATTCTGTCAATGACACTAAGGTTAGATTTCATTGAAGGTAAATTGGAGCGGCCACACTGAGCTGTGCGTAACGCCCATAGACGTGAAGTGAACGAGACAGAGGCTGTCCAGTACTGTCTGAAATGGTTAACTCTGTGGCGATGCATGTGCAAAACAGAAATAACTAATCATAAAGTCAACCAGCAGGATAACACAGCCTACTATAGGCCTATATAGTAACAGTTTCAAAAGTCAGACAGTTTCAGAATACAATAGCAAACACACAGTTTTAGCCAATCATTTTTGAGGATATCAAAACTTGCCGCTGAGCGTCCAACTCACGTTTCTTTCTTTCGAAAAACTCCTCCGTTTTGTCTTTGAGCGTTGGGTGTTTGGTGGTTAAGTGCCGCTGCAGTTTTGACGGCTTCATTGTTTCATTGCAGAGTTTTTCAACACAACGGATTTGACGCCACGGAATCGCCTGTTGTCTGAATCCATACCTAATTTATGAGGTATCGTATATACGACTTGAAGCTTGACTTTTTCTTTCTCTCGCTATATTTCAAGTCGGTCATCGTCTTTCCTTTTACCGGAACTGTCCGCAATGAAATTAGCCATTGAAGTTTTCTGAGCCCGCTCATCTCTCCACATACTTCTCTGTCATTTCAGCTGCACGTACCGCGCTTTTTTTGCAGTCCATTCAGATACTGCTAAGCAATCGCAAGGCGCTCAAAGAAACACATTTTAATATTTTTATTTATTTTTATTTATTTATTGTTTGTGTTTTGGATTAAATAACATGACATGTTAAAAGGCATTTTAAAAACACAATTATTATGATTATTATTATTATAAAAAAAAAAAAATCTGGGAATATTTCAAGGCCCGGTACTAATGTGTTCACGGACCGTCACCGGTCCGGGGACCAGGGGTTGAGAATCACTGCTGTAGAGAGTATAGAGCTGGTCCAGTGTTCCACGGCCCGGACGAAAACCGCACTGTTCCTCCTGAATCCGAGGTTCCACTATCGGCCGTATTCTCCTCTCCAGTACCCTGGCATAGACTTTCCCAGGGAGGCTGAGAAGTGTGATCCCCCTTTAGTTGGAACACACCCTCCGGTCCCCCTTCTTAAAAAGAGGGACCACCACCCCGGTCTGCCATCCCAGAGGCACTGTCCCCGACCGCCACGCGATGCTGCAGAGGCATGTCAGCCAAGACAGCCCCACAACATCCAGAGACTTGAGGTACTCAGGGCAGATCTCATCCACCCCCGGTGCCTTGCCACCGAGGAGTTTCTTGACTACCTCGGTGACCTCAGCTAGGGTGATGGACGAGTCCACCCCTGAGCTCTCAGCCTCTGCTTCCTCTATAGAAGACGTGACGGCGGGATTGAGGAGATCCTCGAAGTATTCCTTCCACCGTCCGACGACATCCTCAGTTGAGGTCAACAGCCGCCCACCTCCACTGTAAACAGCGTTGGTAGGGCACTGTTTCCCTCTCCTGAGGCGCCGGACAGTTTGCCAGAATCTCTTCGAGGCCAGCCGATAGTCCTTCTCCATGGCCTCACCGAACTCCTCCCAGGCCCGAGTTTTTGCCTCCACAACCACACGGGCTGCAGTCCGCTTGGCCTGCCGGTACCTGTCAGCTGCCTCAGGAGTCCCACAAGCCAACCAGGCCCGATAGGACTACTTCTTCAGCTTGACGGCATCCTTTACTTCCGGTGTCCACCACCGGGTTCGACCTGCGACCTAGGGTGTCCTGGTGCCACGTGCACTGGTGGACACCCTTATGCTTGAACATGGTGTCCGTTATGGACAAACTGTAACTAGCACAGAAGTCCAATAGCTGAACACCGCTCGGGTTCAGGTCGGGGGGGCCGTTCCTCCCAATCACGCCCTTCCAGGTGTCACTGTCGTTGCCCACGTGAGCGTTGAAGTCCCCCAGTAGAACGACGGAGTCTCCAGTCGGAGCACTTTCCAGCACTCCTCCCAGAGACCCCAAGAAGGCCGGGTACTCTGCACTGCCGTTTGGCCCGTAGGCACACACGACAGTGAGAGACCTATCCCCGACCCATAGGCGCAGGGAAGCGACCCTCTCGTTCACCGGGATAAACTCCAACACATGGCGGCTGAGCTGGGGGGCTATAAGCAAACCCACACCAACCCGTCGCCTCTCACCATGGGCAACCTTAGAGTGGTGAAGAGTCCATCCTCTCTCAAGGAGTGTGGTTCCAGAGCCCAAGCCATGCGTAGAGGTGATCCCGACTATCTCTAGTCGAAACCTCTCAACCTCACGCACCATCTCAGGCTCCTTCCCCGCCAGCCCCGACGTCCCTAAGGCTAGTTTCCGTGTCCAGGGATCGGGTCGTCGAGGTCCCCGCCTTCAACTACCTCTCTGCACCGGCCCCTTACGGCTCTTCCTGCAGGTGGTGAGCCCACGGGAAGGCGGTCCCACGTCGCTCCTTCGGGCTGAGCTCGGCCGGACACCGTGGGGAGAGGCCCGGCCACCAGGCGCTCGCATACGAGCCCCAACCCCGGGCCTGGCTCCAGGGTGAGGCCCCGGCTGCGCCATACCGGGCGACGTCGCGGTCCTTGAATTTTGTTCCATCATAAGGGATTTTGAACCACTCTTAGTCTGACCCGTCGCCTAGGACCTGTTTGCCTTGGGAGACCCTACCAGGGGCATATAGCCCCAGACAACATAGCTCCTAGGGTCATTCGGGTACTCAAACCCCTCCACCACGTTAAGGTGGCAGTTCAAGGAGGGGCTTAAACAACCATGTAGTCAAAATGTAGTGGATCAACATAAGATACATAAGATTCGTATTTGGTGTATATCTACCAGGCTTTTGGTATATCTAACGGGCAATCGTTTGGCTGAGGGAAAAGTTTCCTAACTATTCAACGTAAACCTTATTCTAAGTGCTGTTGTAGTTTTTCATTTTTGTACCAAATAATTTTAGAATTGTATTATTGTTCATTAAAACTTAAATTAAGCTTTCTTTTTTATCAAGGGACTGCTGATGAAACTCAGGCCCTGATAGAATGGCGGGCGGCCAACGAAAGCCTTTTCACTTGGAGGCGCAACTCATCCAAAAGTGGATGGGAGTGAGTATTGATTTTGAGTGCTTGTATCATTCCCTGTATGTCTGAAGGTTTGGAGCTAGATTTAGACAGTCTTCATCCATAAAGATTAATACGTTATTAAAGTGGCATCATATCAATCTTTATGGTTTTATTTTGCCTAGGCACTTCGTTTCCACTTCTGGTTTGGCCATAATTGCCCAACAGGCCAAGAAGAAATAGAACAACTTGAAAGATAAATACAAGGAGATTACCTTGTATTTTTCTTTCAAGTTGTTCCATTTCTTCTTGGCCTGTTTCTCTGCTTTCTTTTGCAAAAAAGCCTTACCAAAATTTGTGTAAAGATTAAAGATTCATCATATATGAAACCTAACATGGATGCATAGGCCCTTATTTTATCTTGCATAGTTTACTCTGAGACTGTAAAAAGAATAGTTCACCCCAAAATGAAAATTCATTTACTCACCCTCAAGTTGTTCCACAACTGTATACATTTATTTGTTTTGCTCTAAACAAAGGAATATATTTTTGAAGAAAATTTGTAACCTAACAGTTCAGGGGCACCACTGATTTCCATAATTTTTTGGTGCCTCAAAACGGTTTGATTACAAATATTCTACAAAATATCTTCCTCAAGTCATGTTCACTCAGACACGCAGGCAGTTCCTCGGGAGAAGAAAGCTGAGCAGCAAGACATCCTCGGAGATGGTTCCCTGATAGGTCCCTCTTATCCACTGCTGCATTCTCGTCATCCTCGCTGTCATCTTGTCCATGGCTTTCCTCTTCCTCATCCAGGAGATCAGCTCCCATCACGTAAATGTTGTGGAGGATGCAACAGGCATCAATCACCTTTGGGGCGAACAGTGGCCTGATCTCCAGGGCCCTCAAGAAAATGGCACGCCAGCGCGTCTTTAACATCCCGAAGGTGCGCTCGATGATGTTTCTTGCTTGTGCATGATGCCTGTTGTATCTGGCTTCAACTTGTCCTGTTAATCAAAAATCGTGTAGAAAATGTGTGGTTAATTGCAAAGTCATGAAAGTAACAATTTGCTGTATCTTCTGAGTGTGTGTGTGTGTGTGTCTGACACAAAAAAGAGTGTTCTTACTTGCGACAGGCTGGCGGTATGGGGTCATGATTGCAACAGGATACTGCAGGCATGGGTATCCACCATCTCCCAAATGACAGTATCCAGCTGGTGGATACAGAGCCTGCTGGTACCCTGGTGATCTGTGCAGCACAAAGGCATCATGTACAGAGCCTGGATTGCCAATGTACACATCTATAGATGTGCCCTTGCCATCACAGGTGGCCTGTGGAATGATGAAAGGAAAAATATTTCTGTTTATGTAAAAAAAAAAATGTGGCTCTGCAGGAGGAACAATCCTGATGTGGCACCCGTCGAAGGCACCAGCAGCACCGCAGAATAACTCTTGGCCAGCAAGGCCAGCAAGGCGAGCAAAGCCGCCCCCCCACCTCCTACATGTCCTCTGCTTTTGGAAAATGAATTACTTTGTGGAGAATGGTCATCATCTCCTCCATAACGTTCTGAACAGTCTTACAAACCATTGCAAGTGGCATGCTGAAGTTGTCTGAAGGACGCTCCACAGGCAAGCCAGTAAACTGTAACCAGCACTTCAATTTCATAGCTCCATCCGTGGGCTTTTTTGACAGGCCAGCATCTGGACCAGCATGCTCTCCGTTCCTGGAGAGTCTGAAAGCTAGTTTTAAATCCTCTCGAGAAAAATAAATACTAACAAACTGCTAACGTGTAAAAAAACAGCTGCTCATTAACACATATCTTGTTCTTGTTATAGACAAGAATAAGTTGGTACTTAGTGACGTCACAGACATTAACTCAACGCCAGAAAACGTATTAAGAAATGATGTCCCTCCAGCCTCAGCTCATACTAAAAGAATCTGAAGCAGAATCTGAGAGAAAATACCTCGTTAGATATCTTTGACAACATCAAAGCAGTTACACAGCAGAGACAATACAACTGAAACTGTATCCAGAGAAGAGAGTTGTTCTCAGACACGCTTGGATCTAATTTAGCACATTAAGAGTGGAAACAGAACCTGAGAAACTAAAACAAATGTCTTCTGGTTTTTGTCACACGTTGGTTAAAGGTTGTCTTAAAGGGGACATATCATGAAAATCTGACTTTTTCCGTGTTTAAGTGCTATAAACTGGGTCCCTGGTGCATCTATCAACCCAGAAAACGTGAAAAGTGACAACCCAGTAAGTTAGCTTTGTTTTGGTAAGCCTTTCTCCGAAAGCATGTAAAAAAATAAGCCGATCAGATTTCACTCCCCCTCTGACTAAAGAAGGGGATATTATAATAATATTGCCGCCCCTTCAACTGCACGTTTCCACCCACCGCGCCGCCATTTGGTTTTCGCAAGCGACAACAGTGTAACAAGTAGTTAACGCAATGGCAAAAGTTCGAGCAAAGTATGCAAACTGTTTTGTCGTTGGCACTACTGGGCAGCACATACGAGCACAGAACACTGTTATATATATATATATATATAAAATATATATATATATATATTTTTTATAATATATATATTTATTTATTTATTATTTAAAATTGTACTTATTTTATTGTTGTATTTTATAATTGTTGACCGTTGATCATGTGTCTTATATTCAGTCAATGTACATGTACAGTCCCTCCCAATCATTTTCTTTTTCTTCTTACACTTCTGATGTGGAAACCTTTGTCTTCTGATGCGATCGTAGAAGTGGATAAATACCTTACAGAGACATACAAAGAGCTGAAGATCCACTTGAATACTGGAGAATGCAGAAACATGTCTACCCCATCTCTATACATTGGCATTATAGATTCCTTGTACCCCGGCCTCCTCTAGGTCATGTGAAAGAGTGTTCTCTAAGGGTGGGGAAGTACTAGGAGAAAAATACTCAGTCCCAACACTGTGAAACAGCTTTTATTTCTCAATAAAAATAATTAAAAACTTTACCTTTCTGTCATTCCTACAGTTACATAAGCACATAAGTGTCATAAGCACATTTAATAACAGATTATCCTATCACACAACGTCCTTATTCACTGTGTGTGTCTGTGTGAAGAGAGAGATAGTAGGCCTATAGATCTTATTGAATCATATAAGCTCATTTTATGTTTTATTGTTACACTTTAATGGGTAAATGAATTTATTTAATGGACCAATCAAACACAAACGTGTAAGGCTTTTATTTGTACACATAACATTGAAACTATGGAGTGTGTGGTTGCTTCATTTGACAGAGCTTCTTACACAGGCTTCTGGCTGCTTTATTTAAAAAAAGCACCAGATGGCGCTGTTCTCGACACTCGCGAAGCTTTGAATCTTTTCCCGGAACAGTTAGGGGAAAGCCTCAATAGCCGCGTTTCCACTGCCGGGCCAGGGCCGAGCCGTGCTAGTGCGTGCCAGGGCCAGTCGCGTTTCCACTGTCACTTCCGGGGCTTGATCGGGGCTTACTTAGGGCCAACGGCCAGGATTTCTAGCCCGTCGAATACCTTGGGCCAAAGCGGGCCAGCTCGGGCTAGAGGCGTGCTCAAGGTAAAATGCAGAGTTTATCGGTGTTATGAAACGTTATGATCTGAAGCAAGATGCACATTTCACTTTTTTATATCGCGCAAAATAATCACCGCAAAGCTCTTCTGAGCATTTGGGCAGAAGAAAGGGTACAACGTCAATTTGACGGCGTGCGAAGAAATGAGGACGTTATAAAATACATCGATGCTGAACTTTCTAAGCTAAGCATGCAGCGATCAACACTTCAAGTTCAGGAAAAAATTAAAAAGTTGTGGGCGCAGTATTGTTCAAGGCGATTAAAGCGCACAACGGACAAAGCGAAGCTCAGAAAAGGAACTTTCCATGGTTCGACTTGATAGACGTGTGCTGGGTCACCGTCCCTCTGTTAGTGACAACTCGCGAGACAATCGGGACACTATTGCAGCCACGGCCGGTGAGTTAATATACATGCTATCTTCCTAACTTAAAAAATAAATAAATTCATAATATCCGCTGAAATGGGATGGGTTTTGTATGTATGACGTTTGATCCAGAAAGGCGTTTTAGGGGCGGGGTTTAGGGCAGCGCTGCGGGGCTACTGGCCCGGCAGTGGAAACGCAAGCCCGGTGCTTAAAGGGTTAGTTCACCCAAAAATGAAAATTAAGTCATTACTCACCCCCATGCTGTACCAACCCCGTAAGGCCTTCATTCGTCTTCGGAACACAAATGAAGATATTTATGATTAAATCTGAGAGGTGGATGACTGCTACATAGGCTGCCTAAGGGAATGAAACTTGACGGCCCAGAAAGTCATTAAAGAAAATGTTTACTTCTGAAACGAGACTTCAAGAGATTTCCACGACGCGCACGCGTGAGAACTTAACTGAAGTAGTTGAAGGAGATCGCAATTTTCGCGCATGCGTCGTGGAAATCTCTTGAAGTCTCGTTTCAGGCCTACAAGGAAGAAAAGGAATAGTCGAATAAAGTCGTTATTTTTGTTTGTTTTTTCGCACAAAAAGTATTCTCGTCGCTTGATAAACTTATAGTTGAGCCACTGTTGTGACATGGAATATTTAAACATTTTCTTTAATGACTTTCTGGGCCGTCAAGTTTCATTCCCTTAGGCAGCCTATGTAGCAGTCATCCACCTCTCAGATTTAATCATAAATATCTTCATTTGTGTTCCGAAGACGAACGAAGGCCTTACGGGGTACAGCATGGGGGTGAGTAATTAATGACTTAATTTTCATTTTTGGGTGAACTAACCCTTTAAGGCCCGAGGCCACTGGCTCGGCTCGGCTCGCTGCTAGCCCTGGCCCGGCCCTAGCCCGGCAGTGGAAACGCGGCTATTGCTTCGTGAGGCTTCATTTCCCCATCCCTAGTATCCACTAACCATTCAGGAACGCCCAGGTGCTTCTAAAAGTTACAACCTCTTCCTGAGTCTCTCCATAAGGCTGTGCTTTCTGAAATTTTGGATGACTGATAACTGATATTCGCGTGTTTTGGTATTGACGGAGTATCCGAAGCTCGTGTAAAGGTTCGGCACTCTTCTGAATGGGCGGGAAGCAGCAGCTCATTTGCATTTAAAGGGATACACACACAAAACGGCATGTTTGTGCTCACACCCAAAAAAGCTATAATAAATGATCTGGGGGAATTTTGAGCTGAAATGTTACAGACACATTCTGGGGACACCATAGATTTATATTGACATTTTGTGAAAAGGTGTCATAATATGTCCCCTTTAACACTAGCAACTATGACAGTTTTGAACATATAATAATGGTTACAGATTCTGCATGATTACATAAAAAAAGCACAACAGGATCAGAGGGCTCAAACCACAGGATCAGAGATCCCCCCCCCCCCCCCTCCCCCCACTAAATAGCAACAAACATCACTACAGCAAATCTGTTCTGACAAGTAAAATTAATAGCCACTTAATTTTACTATTAATACTGAAATTACAAGTGTCAAATTAATTTGGGGTAACACTTCACTTTATTTTAAGGGTCCATAATTATGCAGTACAACGGTAGTTAATGATTAACAGATCATATATAGTAAAGGCACATTGGCCATTATTTATGCAGTAATTAAGCTTTAACAAACCAGAAATGAATAACTAAAGGGATAGTTAACCCCAAAATAAAAAAAAATTCTGTCATTATTTATTGGTCCAAACCAGTATGAGTTTCTTTCTTCTGTTGAAGACAAATTTACAGCATTATTTACAGCGCTTGAAACAATCCATTGTTAAAAGCGCTATATAAATGAAGATGACTTGACTTGACTTGACTTGACAAAGGAAGATATTTTGAAAAATGCCGGTAACCAAACAGTTGTGGGGCACCATTGACTTTCATAGTGTTTTGTTTCCATACTATCAGTCAACAGTGCCCCACAAATGTTTGGTTACCGGCATTTTTACAAAATATCTTTTTAGCAGAAGAAAGAAATGCATACAGGTTTGAAACAACTTGAAGGTGAGTTAATGATGACAGAATTTTAATTTTTGGGTGAACTATCCCTTTAAGTCATCATTTACTCATCCTGTTGTTCTAATGCCGTATGCCCTTGTTTCATTACATTTTGGTCTGTTTTTCACAAAACCCTATCGTACACCCCCAGAACACTTGGAATATATGACATGGAATATATATATATGTTGCATGGGACAATCTGTGTCTTATTTTAAAAGCTTGATACTTGTCCATATTTACTGCCATTATATGGACAAGAGTGAGTGGGACATAAAAACAAATCCTTTTGGTCCAAAAAAGAAAGAAGGGCATATGGCATTATAACAACACCAGGGTGAGAAAATTATGACTTAATTTTCCTTTTAGGGGGAACTATCCCTTTAACTGAACTCTAATTAGAGTATTAGTAGGGTATTAGTAGACTGTTTGGTTATATCAGGTTTAGGGTTCGTAGAATAAGTTGACATGTACTTGCAAAGTTACTGATAGTCAGTAGAATGCATGTTTGGGGAGCATCAAAATAAAGTGTTAGCAGATATAATAAAAAGACAGTCTACTAATACTCGACTGGTAGTTGACATGGAGTTGCAAATAATCAGTCTAAAGTGGACTATCGAAAATGTCACCCCTATTTCTCTAAACTGAACACTTTGTAATTGTCCTAGGTTGTACATTTTCAAATCACATGCATAATTTTCTCAAAACACTGCACAAAATTCTCAAATGTTTTCACAGTAGTTCATACAGCCAACCAAAACTTTAATATATCATGAAAAAACAATTGCAGCTCTTTTGATTGGTTTTACAAAAATCAAAATCATTTGTGCACCATTTTTCCAAACACAACAAACAAACCTTGTTAAATTTGTTACATTCTCGGTTGCACTTTGTTCTAATTTATCACCAAAAAAATATGGTTAGGTAATTAAAAAAAAATATCAAGTTGGTAATAATGCACACAACACAGGAAATGCTAATTTCCCACATGTTTACACAGATATTTCAATTACAAAAACTATATACCAATATTTCTCACCATGGGCGTCAGTTTGGTTTGAAATGTGCTGGGGACAGAGACGTATTCGGAAGTGCATTTTCAAAAGTGCTGGGTACAATGAATGACATTATTTTTTTCTCTCTCTTTCGCGCAGATCATGTTTTGAAAGACGATGTAACGTTACTGTCGCTTAATGTAAATAAATAAAAATGTATACAAACATGTGATGATGTCTGACTCGTTTTATGTTGAACTTGAAAGCCTTAGGTTTTTAAAAAGCATTAGACATACGAGTAGCCTATGACCCACTATTCTGCTTCATAAGATAAGTAACATTGACAATATGACATGACGTGGTTTAATGTAAACAATGATTACCAAATTTCTCTCTCATATTGCTCCTCATAACAACTGAAAACTGTCCAAAAAAAATCGCCAATTGACAACACAACTTCTGCGTTCTGCACTACAATTTTGCCAAGATTGAAAAAGCAAAAATATGTGTCGCACAGATGAACGATGATCACACCATGATCTGACACTGCATCCATCCAATCGTATCACCATTTTGACCAAAACTTGAAAGCACCCCGCCTCCATCATCATCCTCATCACAACTATTCCAGAATTCAGCAATAGATTCAAGCAATAATTAAACAAGATACTGACTACTCCACGATCATCTCCGACTCCACCAATGCTTGCTGTACGAACGCAAACCGTAACTAAGTTAGCTGAGTAAGTTGGTGGCTAAGGCAAGGCTAACATGATGTATTGCAAGAGAAGAGTTAAAACAGCTGATCCGTTGTGTACAAATGCACAAGACTATAGCCACAATACCAGCAAAACTTAAGTAATAAACATTGTTTTAACTTTCCACTGTTTATAGGAAAATGCAAGTAATCGCGTCGGCGCCTCCATGTCCACACTCCGCACAAACACTTGGATATGCGCCTAACAACAGTGAACATATATATCTAGGTTTACGTTAGAGAGCGAGCGTTTAGACGGATAAGTCCTTTTCACGTTTAACAAATCAAATCATGCATTGTAATTTGTTTACATACCTGCGAGTAAGCGCTGCTCCAGTTTGAAAAAGGCGAGACGGTAAAAGCATGACGTTAGCCAGCGATCGCGTAGCGAGAGAGGGGGGTCTGGGATGCAGAGATATTTGCTGCGTCTTTATATTAACATTCCTGATTGTTTGAATGATCAGCCCTCGGGAGCCCCCTTAAAATGCGGAACCTTGGCCGGAAATTCTCTGCCTCGGCTCATCCCAGCAGACTATGTAGTTCCCGCTCGTTCACTGTCCATGCTAAGCTGTCAGTGTCAGCTCATTTAAAAAATAAAGGAGTTTAAACAACAAAACACATCCACTTGCATATATTTGACAATCGGAATATCAGATATGTCATGCTATAGCAAACAAATTTGTGAATATTTTGAATAAAAAGGGAAAATGACAAAAGCAGATCATTCATTATTCAGTGCTGTTGTGGCTGCGGTGTCTCACGTGACAAGCGATGAACCGTCACCATGGAAACCAGAGTGCAACATTTCTAAATAACGGTCGCCTAGAAATATTCACACTGGGTGGTCAGCCAGAATATTTTAAACTTGTGTGAAAGCCAAGGGTTAAATAAAGAAGCGCGATAGTCAGCGAGAATAAAACCAGCATCCAGCATCATGCCAAAAAAAAGTGGTGGGTACAAAATGACTCATCACGAAATCTGGTGGGTACGCGTCCCCACCGTCCCCACCGAAATCGACGCCCCTGTTTCTCACGAACGAGGCATTACAGCACTAGAATACTACCTACAGAATCGTCCTGAGGGTGTGAATCACCCAGCAGGTTTATCTGTGATCTAGCATCAACAATCCTCAGATTAAACTTCTTTGCTTTCCATCAGGGAGAATATTATCTCCAAGTTAAAGGCACAAGTATGGGGAGTACCTTTGCCCCCAGCTATGCTAACTTACATGTTGGATTCATTGAACAACACTCTATTTTTAATGAGGATAGAAACCCCTTCCTGAGTAATATCATTAGATATTTTAGATATTTGGATGATGCCTTGTGTGTTTTTAAAGGGTCCCAGGATAAGTTGAATGAATTCACGACTTACCTCAATAGGATGAGTCCTGATTTTAAATTCAGTGTAGAATCCGACTCAAAACGTGTGCATTTCTTAGACATGTGGATCAAACTAGATAAGGGTAGATTAACCACAACTCTCAATCGAAAAGAGACTGATCACAATTCGTTCCTTTTGGCAAGCAGCTCGCATCCCAGTGCCCTAAAAAACGGCCTGCCGAAGAGTCAATTCTACAGACTTAGACGTATTTGCCATTCAATTGAAGAGTTTAAAGAAAATGCTATAGATATGAAACAAAGATTTCTAATCAGGGGTTATCCCGCTAAAAGTATTGAAGAGGCATACAATATTGCCCTCTCCACACCACGATCACACCTTTTGAAAAAGAGTTGTAAAAAGGATAAAAGTTTTCTATCCCCTGCATAACTTCTTTTACTCCAAGATCCTTTATTATTAAAAACACCATAATGAAATATTGACACCTTATATCTGATGATTCTTCTCTTCAGGATAAATTTAAGGATCCACCTGTGTTTGTGTCCAGACGGGGCCCTAACCTTCGTAATAGGTTAGTTAAAGCATGTATAAGATCAGCCCCTACCCAAACACTCTTAGCACCCCTTAGGGATGGGAACTATCACTGTGGGAATTGTGCCCAATGTAATAACACACACAAGACCTATAACTTTAAACATCCTAGATCTGGTAAGAGCTACAATGTGAAGGGCATTATTACATGTAAAACTAAGAATGTTATTTACATTTTAAGATGTCCTTGTGATATGGTGTATGTGGGAAAGACCACACGTAGTTTAAAACAGAGGATCAGTGAGCATAAAAGCTCGATTAGACGTGCCGACCCTAACTACCCTGTGGCCTGTCACTTTACAGAGTGTGCTCATTCAGTTTCTTCTCTTCGTTTTCAGGGAATTGAGCAGATTAAATTACCTAGAGGTGGCAATATTGATAAAGTGCTATGTCAAAGGGAACTTTACTGGATTCATACTTTGGACGCCGTACATCCTAAAGGTTTAAATGTGGATTTTGACATGAGTGTCATGCTTTAGTCACAGCTGTACTGTTTTTCTTTATAAGTCTTAAATACTGCAGTTTATGAAGATGTTGCTGATGTTTTTGCAGTCTCCATGTACTTATATAGCAAGGATGAATGAATGTGTGTGTATATATATATATATGCGCTATATTTTTGTATACTTTTTGTATATGTATACTTATGTCTGTTTCTTGTAGTGTTTTTTCATGTTTTTTCATTTTTTGCTTATTCATTATGTGGAGTTAATGTTGATCACCTTAAAAAACTACAACTCCCACTATTGGACTACAACTGGTCCTACCTGGCCTCTGCAGGTGTGGGTTATCACTGTTGATTGTCCTAATGTGTTTTGAACACAGTTAAATGGAATGTGACATTTAATTCTTGTATGCCCTGAGGATAGCTTGGCTATTAAATTTGCTTAAAAGGATTTAAGTGTGCGGACAGTTTATTTATTTTTTGAGTTGTCTAGTCTTGTCTGTCTGTCACCTTGTTTATCGTGAGTGCGGTGAAACTTCTTCAATTACAAAAACTATAAAAGGGGAAAAGAAAAACAAAAAAGAAGAAGAAAAAAAGAAGAAGAATGGGAAGAGGAAGAGAAAGAGTGAGAAGTTTTGGATAGGATAGAGGAAGGGACAAATTTAGAGGGAGAGGAACAGTGGAAGAGGTAAAAAGAGATGAGGGCAAACGAATAGATGGTATAGGAAGGAAGAGGAGACAGCAAGAGGAGTTGAGGATATAGGAGAAGCAAGTTGAGCTGAGGATTTAGAAAGAGGAGTAGAGGGAGAAGAGACGGTAGAGTGGAAGGCAAAGGTATAAGTGGAAAGAGCAAGAGAAGAAAATATAAGACAACGCTGTCTTGGGGCCGCACAACACAGAAAGACTCCTTAAATATGTAATCTCCCTCAATGAAATCCACTTTCCGCAGGGTGATCAGGAGCAAATTGAGCAAAACTCTGTTGTTTGGGACAATTTCCAATTTCAGCACTGGTGCAAGAGTGGTTTGAGCATCACCCACATTTCAGGGTGGTGTTCCTTCCAGTAAATTTTCCCCTTGGAGATGGAAAGAATATGAACACAACCAAGCAAGTCTTCCTCGAGCGATGGAAGAAGCCTGTGGAGAAGTCGAGGCACAAGAATGGATCCAGCATTCACAACAGAGAACACACTTGTATAGTTTTGATGTTACTATTTATTTTTGATAAATGCACTACTAGAATACAATGCAGTGCTTGCTTGATTATGCAATGAAATGATTTGCCAACATAAGAGTTTAGTTTGTTGTGTTAATTGTTTTGAGAGTAACTACATTCATTTGGAAATATGTGTCAAATCGATTGAGAAAAACTGTAATTATTGATTTGTATGGCACTTATTGAGTGATGTTCAAGAACCATCAATTACCTTGCAGATCTATACAGGTGGAACTGGGGAAGGAGGACAGTTTTTAGACGAACTCTGAAAGCACCTGCAAACTGCTATAGTGAATGGTGGTAACCTAACCAGCCATTAAAATGTTGAGCAGCAAGCTCATTGGCTGCAGATGAACCAATCAGCTTGTGCCAAGGAACACTGTAAATATCATCAGCTTGTGTTAAGGAGCCATTAGCCTGTGCCATCTAGAGGTTCATGACAGAACTATGTATTAATACAGTACTAAGACAATTTATGGTGTGTTTGGTTCATGTTTAACTACTGCATAAATAATCGCTAATATTCCTTTCCTATATGTTAAGTAAATAATTTACAACTGGTGTGTTAATGCTTAACCACATGAATAGACCCTGAAAATAAAGTGTTACCGAATTTTGTTCCATTATTGCACAGGTATGTTGTGTTTTGTTTCTGTGGCCAGCAGTCATCCGTGAGGGGCTGCTGGCTTTACTTTTATTTTGTATTTGTTTATTTTATTATTAAAGTGTTGAATGTTCGCCGGTTACCGCCTCCTTCTTCCCATAACAACGAACCCCGTTACATTGGTGCCGAAACCCGGGAAGAAGGAGGAACTCGCTGTCAAAGAGTCCTCGCCGCTGTGGGGAATCCGCGTGCCATCGAGGATGGTGGGCAGAGTCCGTCACCATGGACGCTCTAGGCGGTGCGCTGAAGTGAGCTGAAGGGGCGGCTGCCGTCCGTGAGGGAGCGGAGGAGTCGGCGCCGTTCGCCGTGGGCCGGAGCCTGCTGCCATCTGCCATGAAAGGGAGGAGCAGGGAAGGGAGTAGAGCGCAGTCTCGGGTGTACCCCCCGGCCTGCGAGGGGCGATGGGGGTATGTGGCGAGCAGGACGAGGCCGAGGGACGTGAGAGCGACGCGAGGCCGGTGGCGTGAGTGATAATGAACGACACCTGTGAGACGCACCGGTCTCGCATCTCTCACGGAGGAGCAGAAGCATAAAGGAGGAGCGACGACAGTGAAGATCGAGAGAAGAACAGGCCTGAACTTATGTTGTGTTTTGTTCCTGTTTTATGTGGCCAGCAGTCGTCCGTGAGGGGCTGCTGGCTTATTTTTTATTTTTGTATTTGTTTATTCTATTATTAAAGTGTTGAATGTTCGCCGGTTCCCGCCTCCTTCCCATAACAACGAACCCCGTTACATATGCATTAAAATATTTTTCTTGAGATTCTCTTCTTTAATTTTAGGTAAGGTAGGCATTTTAGGTAAGAAAACTGAATCAAACCACTTTTTACTGCAACATTTTACTGCTTTTCTAATGCATGAAAAGGGGGTTAAGAGGAGTTGTTCTGCACCAGAAATAATTCCCCTGAACATGCTATGGAAATGACCATTATTTGAAAACTTCTTGCTCTAAATGGGTTCTCTAATTTGTTCCCATGTTTTTCTCAGAAGATTTGTGGTGTCTTGTTATTCTCCCTCCATAAGAATTATCCTCCTTGGGATAAGAATGTGGTATATTTCCTTTCCTATTTCCTTTGTTGTGTTTGGATAGTTCTGCTGTTCTGTAAATTATGAAAATGTGCTGCATATGTTGCGTAGTCTGTATGTCATTCTTTAGTTGTTTCCGAGTGCTCTGTAAGATTTGTTGACCCTGTTGGCTCTTGCAGTGGTTCCCAGGCATAGACTGTCAGGGGTGAGCACATGCATCTCCATTTGTGGTTGATTTGATATTCCACACAACATTTAGGCCTGCTTTGTAGTTCTCTTAGGTTATAAAGTTAGCAAAACCTCTGAGTCCAGTCTATTTTTGTGATATTTAGCTCAAAATACATGTCTGTAGCCTACCCATTGCTTGTGTCGTGAAATCTATTAACAAAGCACCGCTATTTCGGTAACGCTTTAGATTACAGCCCGGAAAGTACTGAGTAATTAAAGCGATTTTACAGTGTAACGTTCGGTAATTATAGTGTACCTATAATGTACTTACAATATAAGTATAAGGGAACAATATTTTAAGTTTGGGGAATAAAGGTGTAACAACCAGGAGAATTAAACAATTATTAATACTGTAAGTATTAAAGAACTAAAGGGTGCTTATTCTACTATTATGATATAACAATCTTACATTTGGGAGCAATTTAGCAAGAACATACCTTTTTGAAATAATGGTGAACCAGTACATACAGTACATATGCATTTATAAAGTAATCTTTTTAACAAAAGTGCACTGAAAACGAAAACTATTGCAACTTTTGCTTAATATTGGGGAAAGATACTCTTGTTTCATGTAGTGGTGCTTGTTACCCTCTTGTTCTATGTAGTTACTGGGTAAGTGTGACATTACGGGCTGTAAATGAAAGTGGTGCTTGTTACCCTCTTGTTCCATGTAGTTACAGGGTAAGTGTGACATTGCGGGCTGTAAATTAAAGTGGTGCTTGTTACCCTCTTGTTCCATGTAGTTACAGGGTAAGTACAATAAAAATGCATACACACAATCTTATATCACTGACTCGGAAACCTTTATTTATTATACAAGCACTACTTACCCTGTAACCACATGAAACCGGATTTATTTCCCAGTATATTTAAAAAAATTGCAATAGTCTTAGCTTTTCTTGCCTTGAAACATGTTAGCCCAAACTTAAACATCTGCACTTTTGCTATCAAAAAAAAAAAAAATGTATATATAATAAAAATATGCATTATAATAAATATATAATAAAAATATGCATTTATATATATTTTTTTTATAAATGCATGGATACCCTGTCATTTTTAAAAAGCCTGTACAGTATGTATTGCCTTGGTACACAATTATTACAAAAAGGTATGCAGTGTATGTTCTCGCTAAATTGTTCCCAAATGTAAGATTGTTGTATCATAATAGTAGAATAGGTACCCCTTAGTTCTATAATACTTACAGTATAATTTTTTTTTTTTTTTTTTCTCCTGGTTGTTACCCCTTTATTCCCCAAACTTTACATATTGTTCCCTTATACTTACAAGTAAGTACTTTCCTACACAATAATTACAGAAAGTTACACTGTAAATTCCTCTTAAAGGGACACTATGCAGCTTTTTTAGCTTAACTGAACAGCTTCAGAGTTATTGAAATGGTTATATAACTTCTTTCGGGTTGAATGGTGGGCGTCTCGACCCCCCCTGGTGCCTGTGAGCGCAAAAATCTCACTTGCAACTTCGGTGCGGCGGGCCGCCGTGCTCAGTGTCAGGAAGTATCGCGTGATATCAGCTCTCGCGATGTAACATATTCCTTTACGGCAACTGCACACATACACACAGGAACAAGGTATAGAGGGATGGAGTTTGTCACACTATCGTCATGGCTGAGCCGGCATATAAGATGCAGAAAGCTAGGAAAGCATTGTCGGAGGAACAGAGAAAGAGGAAACGGCAGACTGACCGAGCGAGGAGTCGGACACGAGCATAGGCATAATTTGCGGGTGTGTTATGTCCCCATTGAAACCTCTCGCGGCACGGATGTACCATTACATACAAATAAAACATCTCCAGGTAACTCTAGTAGAGCATTCATTTCGTTTGTTTGTTAAATAAGAGGCGATCTGAAATGTGTTATTTTTAAAATCAAGTGACCAAAGTGCTCGTTGCCTCTGCGATCAGTGGTGCAGATAAGTTACAGTGTTCTGTTGTGACCCGCGCACTGTCTTCACCATAGACTGCACACGGAGGCGATGGTGAAATCACAAAACCTAATGCACAAAAAACATGTCCCTGCTTGAAATTCAACCACTAATAAACAATCGGTTTTGATGAGGAAAATAAACTATACTACTAGTATCGATTAGAACCCAGAACCTCTGACACACTTGGCAAAAGTTCTGCCGCTGGACCATTAAAGTTCATGGGATAATTGTCGGATCTATGTATTTAATCACGTGAAAATTCTCACCACTAACAACATATATTATATCTCATTAAACGACAAATTAAACACAATGTACTATTGTATACTATGTAATAGGCCATGTCACGCTCTGAGTGATTGGTATTTACGACAGTAACGTTAAATTCAAGTACTCCACAGCAACTCTAGGGGTCGCTGTTTGACAAAAACGGGATTCCTGCATAATGCCCCTTTAATTACACAGTACTTTCCGGGCTGTAATCTAAAGCGTTACCGCTATTTCTTCTGACCGCCGGAGAACACCGACGGAACCAACGCTAGCAGGGCTCCACCTAGCGCTACCCACAGAAGTGGGCGGGCCAGAACTACACAGAAGACATGACTTACTTTACTTTATTCAATGCAGAACTGTCTCGAGTTGTAACTGGGAATGCCGATTAGACTAATCCAAATCCAAAATATGAATGTACTAGTCCACGATTTTTGCGCGCCTGACAATCAGGCCTGGCATCAAGGGGGGACTTGGGAGGGTTTAGCCCCACGTTACATACTTCATGTCGCGGCACGAATGTACCAATACAAATAAATATAATCTCCTGTTTAAATTAAATGCTATTTTTTTGTATTGTGATTTTATTTTCTGTTTTAGGTGCTCTTACTCAGCAGATGGGGACAGCCGCCGTCACCCAATTCACAGACCGGGCAGGAGGGACTGGACGACAAAATATTCAGGCGTCAGGACATTGAAGTATAAATAAAGAGTACAAATAATTAAATAAAAAGGCTAATAAAAATTAATTTCTTTGTGTGGTGTGTTCAGTGTTTTATACAATATTTCAAATGTTCCATTACTTTTTAACATCCTGGCTGTAGATAAAGCAGGCTATTTAATTTATGGCATTACATTTAAAATAAACATTTAAAAACGATTGAAATTCCATTCAAATCACGTTGATGCAGCTTAGTTCAGTTGAAATGTCAACATTGTTTCAATATTCCTGATAATTGAAATGACATTGAAATTCCGTTGATCTATGGACAGGATTTCAATGTTGTTTCAATATTAAAACAGGGTGCAAAATTATGTAGAATCAACATCAGAGTTCGATGTTGATTCAGTGACTTAATGTTGACAACGGAATGTTGATTTAACATAGTTTCAATGACTGTTTGCTATCTGGGGTAGTATCATGGGGGCAGCGGTGGCCTAATGGTTAGAGAGTCGAACTTGTAACACGGTTTTCTTACTCTTTCACTGTATATTTTGAAATATATTTGAGATTAAATTAAATTGTAGGCTATTATTTATTAATTTTATAATATAATATAATATAATATGATATATTTGTGTTAAGATGAAATAGGCTATAAATAACACAGTTAGTATAAGGCCGCAGAGAAAGTGCTTTTTGCATGTGTGTTTTCAGTTGTTCCTACATTTTTACCTACATTTAGAATAAAATGTAGTACGAATGTTTTTGGTGCATTATGATTAGTTTTTGAAAACGTACCTAAGCAGATTTTACGCACAAATGTGTGTGTAGGCTACGCATCATGCATGCTCAGTGAATGAGACTCTTCTGCAATACACATGCAGTTTTATTTTTTAACCGCTAGAGGGCCGTCCCAGCTAACAATTTTATGTTCTGGGAACGTTCTGGGAACGTTAGTTTTTGGTTCCCAGAACGTTCTGGGAACGTTCCCAGAATGTTCCCTATTGGTTCTCCAGGAAAGTTTTCTTAACGTAAATAGAACGTCCCCTTAAGGTTAGGGGAACGTTCCGGGAACCTATTCGGAAAATGAAACCTAAAAAAACCTGCAGGGAACGTTCTGGGAACGTTCCCTTTAGGTTATAAAATAGAACCTAAAAAGAACCTACAGGGAACGTTCCTGGAACGTTCTTGTTTGGTTCCCAAAAAATAACCAAATGGGAACCAATGGGAACCATACGGGAACGTTAGGCAGTCCCTCCAGAAAAACGCGATTATGCGATCGCTGAATTCAATGCATAATCAGCCAAAGTCCGCATATTTATGCGGGGGTCGCATTTTTTCAAATACTCCGCAATTTCGCCGCATAAATTGCAGATTTCCGCGCAAAATATGCAGGGCTTGCATGATTTCACAATCCCCGCATTTTTCGTCGCAAAAAAGTCACATATATCCAGTGTTGTATAAAGTACTAGAAAGCAATACTTGAGTAAAAGTACAAGTATCGTCCTAGAAAAAGACTTTGGTAGAAGTGAAAGTTACCTTTTAGAATATTACTTAAGTAAAAGTCTTAAAGTATCTGATATATACTGTACTTAAGTATCAAAAGTAATTTTCTGATATTTAATGTACTTAAGTATTTGAAGTAAAAGTAAAAAGTTTTTTTTTTTTTAAAGCAAGCGGTTAGAACTTTGATTGTGAACTTTTATTGTGGCCGTTCGAAACGAGAGCAGGAACGAGTATTGCGTAGCCGGCCGCACTAACCTGGCGAGTTGTCGCTTCAGTCGTTAAACCCATAGGTTAAAGTCCCCATGAATTCAAAATTGACCATACTTACTTTGTTTGCCTAAATTGGTCGTTTTGTGGTGAACAATTCATCCATGCAAGTGAATCCACACAAAAAAATTTTTTGGCTTCATAATCTTTAATCAAAATTTGAAATGTCCCCTCCCCTCTGCATTGGAGGACCTTCCCTGATGATGTAGGTTTGACGGTTTAGGTGTCTGCTTAACATCCGTAACCACTCCCCTCCAACTGACAGTAGACAGGCTGAATGAAAACACCTACTTTTCTAGATCCAATCAGGTGCTAGTTGGAAGAAAAGCCACGCCCACTAGTTTGCCTCATTTTGTATTCCGTTTCTCTCGGAAATACGTCACAACACTGGAGAACAGTCCTTTGCAACTTCCGGTTCACGGGGACTTTAAACCTGCTATAATGGCGAATTCAGGGGACTATTATAGGCTAAGGCCACGCCCCCTTAGCAGGCTCTGACGTGTAATGACGTGGGGCTAGTACATTGGTCGCACGTCAGAGGCGCCCGCGCCATTGGATATGCAGTTGCCGCAGCACAGCCGATGAGCGAGCTAGACGCTCAATGTGCTAGCTGTGCAGCTGCAAATGCGTTTCACACATAGGCTTCAGTAAATCAAGGAAAAGGAGTTCCCCCCCGGTCCTCCAGTAGGTGCTTCCATGGCAGTTTCAGTTGTGCTTCCTCCTCCTTTGGCAACAAACGAGCATTACACTGAAATAGAGCGTGCAGAGCGTGCGTAATGCAATCTAGGAGCAGTGATTCGCCAAACCTCCCTTATTGCAGTCGCACACATTTCTTCTTATTTTTATTGTATAGTAACGAGTAACGAAGATTTTTCGTGGAAATATAACGGAGTAAAAGTATACATTTTATCTAGGAAATGTAGTGGAGTAAAAGTGAAAGTAGACATAAATTTAAATAGCGAAGTAAAGTACAGATACGTGAAATTTCTACTTAAGTACAGTAACGAAGTATTTGTACTCCGTTACATTACAACACTGCATATATCTTAGCAGAAAGTTGGAAAATGTTGCGTTTGCTTCACACAAGAGCAGCCGTTTCCCCCTGTTGCCATGGGAACGTTATGAATTGACGTAATTACACGACGTGAACATCATCGAAAAGCTGTAAAACAGGAGCACACTTTATTTTTTAAATATTTCATTTATTCATTTTTACTACTCATTTTTTTGTAGCATATTCCTCTAGTAAAGCTACAGAACCTGTTTGACTCCTCAATGTTTTGTAAGTTTGATGTGTTTATTAAGGTCTTGTAACGCGTTGTGTCGGGAAGAAAAATAGAGATAGCTCACAGATGAAGTTATTGCAGAGGCCAGACAGACTCACAGAGGCGATTGGCATCTCACAATTAGCACTTTATTCCCTAATCGAACTCGTATAACTGTCTGTCACATGTTCTACCGTCCACATCGCTACTTAATAAACAAAATAAGATAAAAGAAGTAGCATCAAACAGAAATGACCCGCACACATGGGGTGTTCGAGGCGCGCATACAGTATAACTGCAGACCGTTCAACAGGAGCGCGCAGCTCTTAAAGGGGCCACACCTTATTTCCACTCGTTACAGTCTGAAATAAAACAAGATGAGAAATTAAATATTTCCAGCACTTTCTGTGGTGTAGTTATGCTTGCTTATCGTAGGAAGTAATAAGAAAGGACTCTTTACAATAAGGTAGTAGCCTAGTGAGAACAGGGTGTTGGGGGAATCACTTTTTTTTCTCTTTTTCATCAAACCGCAGTTTTTGCAAGTTCCCGCAATTTCATCGCAAAAAATTGCATAAATATCCCGCATATTCCATCGCATTTTTAAAGAAAACGGGCCGCGTAATCAAGGATTTTTGCCCGCAACAATCACAAAAAAACTCTGCGTTTTTCTGGAAGGACTGGTTAGGGGAACGTTCTGTGTTTGCTGGGGTGTACCTTTAAAGTTCCCATATTATGCTATTTTAAAGGCTCCTAATTTTGTTCTGGAGGTTTCCAGCAACAGGTTTACATGCATCAAAGGGTCATTTTCTTATAATATACATTGCACATCACCACATTGTTCAATGATTCTCAAACGACTCGTCCGATGAATCCATGATGAATCAGAATCGGTCTCTCATTCCCTCCTTTCCGCGAGCTTACTCTGCTCTGATTGGCCAGATGGCCCAGACTGTTGTGATTGGTCTACCTCATACAGCGCGTGTTTCGGAAGCTAACTCTCACCATAACTGAACTGCAGCAAAAAAAAAAAAAAAAATAGCAAAAAATAAAATAAAATAAAAACTGAACTGAACTGAAGCAACATCCAGAGGCTTCCTCAGCCCTATTAAAGGTGCAGTGTGTAGATTTTAGCGGCATCTAGCGGTTCGGATGTGAGTTGCACTAATGGCTCAGCTGACTGCTCACCCCTCCCTTTCGAAGAAGCTACGGTTGCTAAACCGGGACAAACATATCGTCGTCTAGACACCAGAGAATAGCCAGAGTAAGCCAAGAGTGTACACTGTGTCTGTACCACAGTCCATTATAAACCACATCATGGATAAAGTTTATAAAGCCATAGTCAGGTGAGGATCAAGGGTCTTATAATATAATATAATAATAGTAATCAGCTGATTGTCTCACGAACACAACAATCACATTTCTCCCCACATACCAAACCCATAATACAGCGAGGGAGAAGAACCACATGAAACTATCCAAAGTAAAAAAAAAATTCTAACAGGGTAGTAAAAGTTTAGCTGGCTAATATGAGCTGTTATGCTGTAGGGCTGTGGCTGAGCTGGTTAAAGCGTAAAGCATTGTTTATACTCGTCGTGTCCGCATGAGCGCAAAGGTGCGCGCAGCAAAAATGACGTGATTGTAACAGCGCGCGTGCATCCGCATCCCATAGACACCATTTACACACAAATTAATAAATAATAATGAATACAAATATTGTTTTTTTTCTCTGGTTTTTGAAAACTCTTCGTGATCGACTTAAAATGCTTCCAAGATCGACTTGTCGACCGTGATCGACGGGTTGGTGACTCCTGTAACGTTATGTTTACGGTCAATAGTACTAATCAGCTGATTGTCAAAGCCATAACACAGCAAGGGAGAAGAACTAAGTTACATGAAACAATCCAACTACATATTTTACACCGCTGACAAGGGAAAAGTCACTACTCACGGTTCTGCGGCTTCTCTTTCAAGGTAGTGACGAAACGCGCTCTGTAGCGCTGTTTGTTCGCTGTCAGCTACGGTGGAAACATGACGTCACAATATGTCGACCTTCATAGAAGGGGGTGCCCGCGGTTATGTAGATATAAATGTCTTATTCTAAAGTAATAAAATATAATGGTTCATTGAGTAAGGTCTTTATACACCACTGAACTCATAGTTATGGATCTTATATTGCATTTCTGTCAATAGATCCTCAGAAATATCACACATTGCACCTTTAAAGTGATTATACATTCGAAGAACTAGTTATTCAACCCAAACCTCCATCGCAAGGACAACTTGAGCGGGACGTTTCTCAGTGATACACTACGTTTGAGGTACATTATGAGATGTTGCAACTATAATTCCTCACCATCAGCAAGAGTATGTTCATCAACAAACTGATGCATCTTATTGTGGTGCACATGCGGGTACTGTATCAATAACGGTGCATATGTTCACAGCACTAACATGAATGACTGATGTAACAAACATTTGTAAAACAAATCTTGCTCCATCCTTTATCTTTACTCAAAGTAGTAAGAACGACAGACAATCTGCATTAATAGACTATAGACTAGGGGTGTACGGATAGGCCTACCCTCATGTCACGACTCGGTATCATGATACTGAACTCACAATACGGTATTATTGCGATACTCTAATGGTGCGTTCACGTGCTATGGTAATTATGATAAATACCAAAAGCCGACGTGGAAAATGCACATGAACACCCCCTCATGTGGTATTTTCCACTGGGCAACACGTAGAATATTTTGATGCACGAGTTGCCGAGATGAGATAACCTTTGACCTTTTCAAAATGGCGGAGAGCAACGCGAGAGTCGTGAATGGTAAAAATATGTACTATCTAGAAAATATACAGCATATTATTTACCGTTTGAGTTTTGATAAATCATCTTCTTGCTGTAGCAGATGACTTAAGCAATCTAAAATAGTTTTAGCTAAATAACAGGTCTGGATCTCCATCTTTTTACCACATTACGACAACAAAAGCACTTGAACGCAACACACTGGGAAATACCAGTTCACAAGTGGAAAATATCATATTTTCCATAGCACGTGTCGTGAACGCACCATAAGACATGATAAAAGTTACCAAAAAACGTACTGTTGATTAAAATGGTAAATTTAATATTACATTGTGGGTGTAAATGAATTGGCTTGGACGTGATGGAAACCCAAAGCACAGGACAACGGTGACACCAGAATAAAAATATTCATGATTCTGAAGCTGAACACAGAATTATATTTAGACGAATATGCTTGCACTATGTCATTGACTAGAAATATTTAAAATAATGTAGGCCACTTTTTACTGGTAACATTAGACATTTGGCATTATCAGGACCCACAAATATTCCCCCATAATTGCATTATTACGTTATATATAGTACTTTAATGTAGTACTGACACTAAAACTCCAAAAACTTGAATTTTGTCTCACACAGTAATTTTTATTTTGGGTGAACAATATACACGATATTGTCGCCATCCAAGATACATGTTACATTTTTGTATTGCGATATATTGTGACATGATATATTGTTACACCCCTACTATAGACACCGTTTTAGGTAATAGTGCCCCACAGTGGATTAGCAAAACTATTTCAGTAAGACCGAAACGTACACAATATAAAACACAAAACTATTTAGAACACCCGGTAGAAAATATACATCAATAATTATTCATACTTACAGGTCGTGATTCTGAGGAGCAAGCTGGTCCAAATACTGGGTTGGCCTACTGACCCATCTTTCTTGATAAAGCATTTTGTGATTCCCGCGTTGAACTCTGAACTTCTGAATTGAGAAGCAGTCGAGGGCTGGACAAGTTGTTCGCGGGTTGTATAGTGACATAGAACCGTAAAGCAGTAGGATTCTAATGAACGACTCGTAAAGGCGGTTCAGAGTCGATTCTTTCTTTTGGGAGACTATAACTTTATTTATTGTGCAATTTCGACTTTACAACTTTGCAGAAACTTTTCATAAACAGGTATATAACACATTGCGTGACAGGTAATATACGAAAAACCATAATAGGGGCACTTTAAAGGTGCTCTAAGCGATGTCACGCGTTTTTTAGGCCAATACATTTTGTCACATACAGCAAACATCTCCTCACTATCCGCTAGCTGCCTGTCCCGGTCTCTGTAGACAGCCCAGGCTCCACAAACAGCAACAAAAACAAACTGCGGCAACCCGCTCCACGAAACATAACAAACAGTGTTCCAGTCTGGGGGTGGGGTTAGTGAGCGTACATGGGGGGTGTGGACTGGAGGAGAGAAGCATGAAGAGGGAAGTTAGAATTTTAACTCTTTAAGTTTGATATGGCCGACACACGACCAAAGAGACGACGTCTGATGAACAGATTGCAAAAATACAAAGAAGAGGGAATAGGAGAAGGAACGCATGCCCGAATTTACATTGGAAAAGCCTTTGAAAGGTGGTGAGAACTCCGCCGGCAAAAGGGCTTCCAATCCGACATTCAGGTAACGTTAGCTCTGTTTTTGCTGGACAGGTGGGTAAATCCAGTTTGGTTTTTCTAAATGGACTTTCATGTTCGCCTAACAAACACAAGGATATAATTAGCTAGAACAATGCAGTCAGCGCTAACTTTGGTGAATACAACATATAGGTTTCTAGCAGCTAGCTATCGATCTCTATTGTAAATAATCAAGCAAACTCACAGTAGGGCGACAGTTTGTGTGAATGATTGTTTTCACCAACTATTTATTATGAAATTGAATGTTCATTCATAGCCTATTGACAACTTTGACTAAATTTGAAGCTAACGTTATCTTGCTATTATTGCGTTCTGGTATGGTAGCTAAAGTTATAACCTCAGGTGGCGAAACGTTTTATCGTGTTTTTCTGATAATGTTTATATTTTTTTGCATTATATGAACGAATTTATCTAACTTGGCGACATTACACCTTGAAAGAAGTAGCAGTAAAACTACAGGGGGAGGGGTCGGGATGAGGAGGAGGGAAGGTCTAGCTAGCCTCCTTTTGTTTGACAATACTTTGAACGTCAACAAGAAGTGACGTCACCCAGCATCGCTTAGAGCAGTGTTTCCCAACCCTGTTCCTGGAGGCACACCAACACTACACATTTTCCAACTCTTCCTAATCGATCACACCTGAATCAACTCATCAGCTCGTTAGTAGAGACTCCAAGACCAGAAATATATGGGTCAGAAAAGGGAGACATCCAAAATGTGCACTGTTGGTGTGCCTCAAGGAGCAGGGTTGGGAAACACTGGCTTAGAGCACCTTTAAGTCAAGTGTCCAAACTACTTTATGGGGGCCAATGGGGGCATGTAGGCTATTATTGTGAAGAAATAGGGGGATCTACCTGAACTCTGGGCAGGTCTAGTGTGCGCGCGAGCCCTCTAGCGGAGGATTTTACTTCTTCAGCCCTGGTGTGTGTGTGTGTGTGTGTGTGTGTCTGTGAACTCACGCGCTTCCCGCCGCAGAGAGGAAGAGGTTTCTTGTTACTTTGTTACAGTTTAATGTTTCATGAAAGCCTAATGCGTCCTAAACTGTCAGTTCGCATGATTTATAACCTCTTAAGATGCTGCTGCAATTATCTAACTTATACTGAGTGCATCATTTACTCACAAAAGCCACACTCTTACCAAATTAATTCAAATAATATTTTGATTAAAATATTATAGAAATAAAGATTTTCTTAATCTCACTCCAACAACACCAAACTAAATCGTGACTAGACGCGTTTCCCCACAATACCCTATTACGAGTGTATTTGTTTTGTTTTAATGCACTGCAACTGAGTTATTGTGTCGATGGGATGTGGATGCGGTTGGGAGGGGGAAACTCTGGACTGACATGTGTGTGTGTGTCAGAGAGAGAGAGGGGATGTGAATCTTTCACTCTGCTCAGAGCTGTATCAGTGGACACGCGCACTGATTGCAGTTGCGTCTCATTTATGAAGAGAGTCTTCACCAAACATCAGAAGAATTCATCTGGAAAAAAACGCACTCAAGACCACGATTGCTCAATAATGCTGTTCGCTTATTTGTAAAACTTAAGCGGACACGCATGAGGATCAGAGCGATTTGAGTCTATGAAGGAAGTATGACGCTGAATGTATTATTTCAGTGCCCATGTAAAGAGTGAATAATCGATCCGCAGTGTACTTCATCCAGGACCACCCTTCATCCAGCATGTTCACTGTGACTGTAGTATTTCTGCTCGTGGTGAGTACACAGTCTCCAACTCAATATGCAGCTCTAGTAGCCTACTTTTTCTTGTCACACTTGAGAAAGTGGAACATCTTTGATATAGCAGACTGAGTAAATGGAGACTATAAAAAACTAGTTTAAAGACGTAAAGAAATTGTGAAATGATTTTGTGCCTTTTGATTGTGGAGTTTGAGATGATTGAAATTACATATATATGTACTATATTAAATATAGTATGTGTGTGTGTGTGTGTGTGTGTGTGTGTGTGTGTGTGTGTCTATATATGACGCATACATACATACATACTTTTATGTTAGATGTGATTGGTTGTGAGTAATATATTTGACAGCACACATATATATATATATATACTGTATGCATGTGTGTGTGTATATCAGTGGCAAAGTCAATTGAATTTTACCTGAATTCACCCTATTTAATGCATAGGGCACTGTACTGCATTTATAATAACTCACATTACACTTTATAATCAGACGCATATTCTCATGAATAATTTAAAACGCTATAAAATATAGTAGGCTACTTATCTATTCATGCATCTTTTAAGAGTACAATGCATTACAACATGATCAAAACACAATGTCATGTTTTATAATGCATTCAATGCTTTAAATGTTTAACAATGTACATTGTAAAAAAGAATCCTGTAAAAAAACGGTAAACTACTGGCAGCTGTGGTTGCCGGCATCATACCATAAAAATACGTGTGTTACTGTCATTAAAATTAACAGCGAAATATTGTAATGTCAGCTACAGTATAAAACTTTAATTTAACAGCTATATGCTGTAACACAAAAACAGTAACACACCGTATTGGTACGGTATGATGCTGGCAACCACAGCTGCCAGTAGTTTACCGCTTTTTTTTACAGGATTATTTTTTACAGTGGCAATGCTTTATAATTGTTTATGAAAACATTTAATAGCCTAAATTATGAAGTGTATTATAAGGCATTATGAAGACCTTTATTATATAATTATTATATAATGCATCATACAATGAGGCTTCAGACAAACTAAAGATTAAATTGTCACGCCCACTTTGACAGGCAGCACAATGTGTTCTTGCACTTGTCTCACTAGCTGAAATCTTATTTTTCAGGCTAATTGTTATTTAGTTTGTGTGTTTGGGTTGAATGAGGGGTGTATGTGTGTGCTATTGAAGGAAAAGCAGTGTCAGTAATGACTGATGATTCATCATCAAGTACACCACATAACTGCAGGTACATTTGTGAGCCTAACTGCTTAATTCTCTGTTTGTACCAATTTCCTGTGTTGTGGTCACATGTCTTGTCTTGTTTCAAAACTACACCCATCTGAACAGCATGATGGGCGTGTGGGCAATACGCTGATTTCACGCAGCTGCCATTTTGAAATGGCTCCGGTGGGACGAAAACCAGAAGTGTCGCCTTTAATCATTGGAGAGTCGCGAATGCGATGGCATATTGTTGTGTTTAATGTAGACATTAGTTATTCTAAAAATGTACATACATTTCTTTCATATTTTAGACTATATACAGTGAAATTCATTTATAAATAAAATATTTACATATATATATATATATAAAATTCAGAACTTAAAAAAAGAAGCAGGAACGAACTATATACATATCAGCAGCTTCAGGTTGGTAGTCCAAGGCACTGTTGTTTATCTGTACTTCCGGGGTTCTTCCCACCGGAGCCTCGCTTTCGATTTTAAAATGGCGGCTGCGTGAAATCAGCGTATAACTACTGTATGTCGCAGACTCGCAGTTAAGAGGATGTCAGCCAGTGTCCTTCATATTAGTGTCATTTTTCTGGTAGTTGAATTACTGTACATTTTTCTTTCATAATATAAGCATACAAACACTTAAGCAGTATAAATTTTTTTACGGATGTTTTTAATTGCTTAGAAAAAGTACCAAGTATGTGTAGACATGTTCCATTTTAGGAGAAAACAAATTAAAATGTTCTGGCAGTTGGCACACTCACCAGATCTCAAGACCCACCGAGATCTGTTTCACAAACTCAATATATCATGCAAGTTGTATATGACAGTTGCACAGATGCAATTCTGTGCATCTGTCTTAGACACATGCACAGAATTCGCATTTTATGAAGAATACATGAGTGGTTCTTTCCCCATGCAAAAGTTATATACGCAGACGTGCAAATGTGTACTGGGTGGTGCTCACTATAAAGTGGTTGCTTACTGGCCCAACTCTCTATGAGATTTTTATCCCTACATATGACTCAGGTCCCACCTTAAAAAATAAGTATGATTTTTTTTTTTTGATCTACCAGGCAAAAATCTAAAAGTTTAATCTAGGGGTACTAGAGGTTTGAGAAACTGACCCCAAATGTGGTTTGATGACCTTTTTAGAGCTTGCCATGTGTCATTATGCCAAATTGCCAACTATTTATGATACAAATCTAGAGCCTTTACAGGCTGAGGATGTGGAAAAGTAAAGTCAAAAATAAAATAAATAAAAAAATAAGATCAAATAGGTGCCTTTATTTGGACTTGAATATTCTCCAAATAGTCTCAAGGCTCCTGGAAAACTTAGAAAATCATATAGCTTTAAAGAAACTAAAGCAAGCGAGAGAGAATGAAAGAGCTTCATTAGCTCCAGTATTACCATTAGTGAGTCAGCTTTGCCAGAACAGTAGACGACTTTGAAATGTTGACAAGTGCCAACAGGCTATAAGGGTTAAGAGTTAAGTGCATTCAAGCATACAAACAACAGCTCTCAAACATCATAGCCTATGTGACAGACCGAATGGGAGGGAGAAACATTCTGCAGATCTGACAAATTCCGCCGCATGATATGCGCTTACATTTTTTGCCAATCATTCTGTGGTGATTCAGTATGTACCATATCTGTCATAACAACTCACTAAATAAAAATTATGTTAGTTTGGTTTGGTTCTCAGTATTATAAAGGAGAACATTGGCATTTATAAAAAAATAGTTTATTATATTTAGTGCATTTATTAAATAATAATGTGCTGATGCCTATAATAAATACAATTTTATAATAAAAAAATGTAATAAAATATATGAAATAAAGAGAAAGAGGGCTATATGCTGTCTCTTGGGTTAGAGGGTGTGAACAATAATCAAACGATGAACAAAACCTCACAGTCTTCATAATTCTCAATTTCACCACTAAATGAATTAATAACTCAAATTAATTCATGAAATAATAATTAATGAATTATAAAACTACTATAAGTATACCAACCTTACGCGAATACATACAGTACATTGTTTGTCAAGTCAAGTCAAGTCAAATATATTTATATAGCGCTTTTCACAATACAGATTGTATCAAAGCTGCTTCACAGTATCAATCAAAACAACTTAATGTTTGTTTATTACTGGAAAAAAAAAGACATCCAAGTTTGGTAGAGCTGATCAATGGTATGATTGGTTAATTAATTTGAATATCCCCAACTGAGCAAGCCAAAGGCAACAGTGGCAAGGAACCGAAAAACTCCATCCAGTGACCTAAAGGTGTCCTAACACACCATCAGATGACCCAATGGAGAAAAAAAAACCTTGGGAGAACCCAGGCTCAGTCGGGGGCCAGTTCTCCTCTGGCGTTTATGAACTAGAGGCCGAATTTACAGTAACTGTAAGATAAAAAATGTATATGAATGCCTGGCTAAATAGATGCGTCTTCAGTCTAGTTTTAAACTGGGAGAGCGAGTCTGAGCAACGAACAATATCAGGAAGGCTATTCCAGAGCTTCGGAGCTAAATGTGAAAATGCTCTGCCTCCTTTGGTGGATCTGGATATCCTAGGAATGACCAGAAGCCTCGAATTTAGTGATCTTAAAGAGCGCGATGGATTGTAGGGCGATAGAAGATCCGTTAAATAGACTGGAGCTAAACCATTTAGAGCTTTATAAGTCAAAAGCAATACCTTGTAATTAATACGGAACTTTATAGGTAACCAATGAAGTGATGATAAAATCGGTGTTATATGATCATATTTTCTTGATCTAGTAAGAACTCTAGCGGCTGCGTTTTGGACTAACTGTAGCTTGTTTATTGAAGATGCAGGACAACCAGCTAATAAAGCATTACAGTAATCTAGTCTCGAGGTCATGAATGCATGAATTAACTTTTCTGCATCAGAGACTGATAGCATATTACGTAGCTTAGCAATGTTTCTAAGGTGGAAAAAGGCTGTTTTTGTAACATATGAAATATGCTTTTCAAAAGACAGGTTGCAGTCTAATGTAACACCCAGGTCTTTTACTGTAGCGGATAAAGTAACAGGGCATCCTACTATGTTAAAGTCGTGCTGTGAAAGGTTTTGTGGACGGTTTTTACAACCGATAAGTATTACCTCTGTCTTGTCTGGATTTAATAAAAGAAAATTACGCGTCATCCAATCTTTTATATCTTTAACACAATCTGTCAATTTGGATAATTTAGCGTATTCATCTGGCCGTGATGAAATATATATTTGAGTGTCATCAGCATAACAATGGAAACTAATTCCATGTTTCCTTAGAATATTACCAAGTGGCAGCATATATATTGAGAATAATAAAGGGCCTAACACAGATCCCTGCGGCACTCCATAGTTTGCCGAAGTTATGATCGATTTTTCTCCATTTAAGTAGACGAAATGGTAGCGGTCAGATAAGTATGACCTGAACCAGCTTAATGCTTGTCCTTGAACACCAGTGTAATTTTGTAGTCGATCTAAGAGTATTGTGTGATCTATAGTGTCGAACGCAGCACTAAGATCAAGTAAAACTAGTACTGAGATACAGCCTTGGTCCGAAGCTAAAAGTAAATCATTTGTGATTCTAACAAGCGCAGTTTCAGTGCTATGATGTGGCCTGAATCCAGACTGAAACTTTTCATAATGTTGTTTTCTTGCAAGAAAGAGCCGAGTTGACTGGACACAACTTTTTCTAATATTTTTGACATAAATGGAAGATTCGAAATGGGTCTGTAATTTGCTAGGTTATTTGGATCTAAATGTGGTTTCTTAATAAGAGGATTGTAATTGTTCTTGCGGGGTGATAATTGCGGCTGAATTATAAGGCGCGAGTAAAGATTGAACGTTTACGTTTCACGAAAATTTTCTCGGTGAAGAAGTTCATGAAATCATTACTACTAAACTGTAACGTGGTATTTTGTTCAGACGACGTCTGTTTATTTGTTAGTCTACCCACGTTATTAAATAAAAACCTTGGATTATTTCGGTTGTTTTCTATTAATTTGCTGAGCTCAGCCCTGGCCGTTTTAAGGGCCTTTTTATAACGTGACATACTGTCTTTCCATGCGATTCTAAAGACCTCCAAATTAGTTTTTTTTCCATTTACGCTCTAAATTACGGGTTTCTCTCTTTAAAACATACGTAGTATTATTGTACCATGGTGCTATATTTTTTTCTCTAACCTTTTTTAATCTAATGGGTGCAACAATATCCAATGTTCTAGAGAGAATGGTGCTCATAGTGCTAGTTAGTTCATCTAGTTCATCTGTTTGTTTGGGTTCAGGCAGCAGCTGAGACAGATCAGATAAGCTATTTGAGAAATGATCTATGGTGGATGGAAGAATTGTTCTACCTGGTCGATAACGTGGCGCAGCATGACATATTACAGCAGTACTTAATATGCAAGTTACCATGTAATGGTCAGTGACATCATCACTTTGTGGAATGATATCTATATCGGTTGGATCGGTTCCATATGATATAATTAAATCGAGTGTATGATTAAGACGATGAGTTGGTCCGGTGACGTTTTGCTTGACCCCGAAGGAGTTTAATAAATCTGTAAACGCAGCCCTAACGCATCATTTAAATTATCTACGTGTATGTTAAAATCTCCAACAATTAATGCTTTATCGACGTTGACCAAAAGATCTGATAGAAAGTCAGCAAACTCTTTTAGGATATCGGCGTAAGGCCCTGGAGGTCTATATACGGTAGCCAATGCTAGAGATAATAGGGATTTTTTTCTTACATCTAAGAGCGTAACATTTAGCACAAGTACTTCAAACGAATTAAACCTATGACGAGTTTTCTGAGTAACATTAAGGATATCTCTGTAGATTGTTGCAACACCGCCGCCACGACCGATCAGACGGGGCTCATGCTTATAGCAGTATCCTGGCGGAGTAGACTCATTTAGACCGAAATAATCATTTGGTTTAAGCCAGGTTTCAGTAAGGCACAGAACATCGAAATTATTATCTGTGACCATTTCATTTACAATAACCGCCTTAGGTGTGAGCGATCTAATGTTTAGAAGACCTAGCTTTAGAAATTGTTTTTGTTCACTAATAGCGAGATTTTTTGTTTTAATAACAATTAGATTTTTTCTAGATCCCGCAGTAGATTTATTATTTGATCTTAGTAAACGAGGAATAGACACAGTTTCTATGCAATGTTCTACACTAGTATTAATATCAATTAAATTGGTGCAGTAGAGACTGTGATTTGGATTTTTGGATACTAGTCAAACGGTATTTAACATCTTGGAGATGTTATCCGACAGAAGATCTGCCCCGATTCTACTTGGGTGTAAGCCATCAGCTCGGAAGAGCCTTGGTCGCTCCCAAAACAGATTCCAATTATTTACAAAGAGCAGTTTCTGTATATAGCAAATCTCAACTGCTTAAATGTTATATCTAAAAAAAAATATACCCTTTATTATCGTGCAGCAATATATTAAAAGTTGGACATATAGTACGTAACCTGCATACAGTACATTCGGTATACACTATATAGCAAATCTCGGCTGTGTGATTGTTTAAATCATCATAAAGTGTAAATAGCTCTATATACAATGTTATATATACATATCGGTATCGGCCAATATATGTTCATTTTTAATGTTATTGTTATCGGCCCAATAAGAAAATTTGGCCAATATATTTAAGCTGATAAATAATGGATTATTTCCTTCAGCTGAGACACTTCTCTAAAAAATGCAGGGTTAAAAAATAACCCAACCTTAACCACGCCGCTGGGTCACTATAGGACAGAACACGCGCTGGGTTGGTTTGACCCAAGTGCTGGGTTTGTCCATTTAACCCATATTGTTGGGTCATTCATTTGACCCAACCATTGGGTGAAATTGACCATCTTGCTGGGTTAAGTCTTACTCATGTGCTGGGTTATTTCCTGTATCATTGCCTTATTAAAATTAGTAAAAAATATTTTTTTATATTACCGTACTAATGTAAAATAATGATTGTCTCTGTAATACAATAAACCAGAGAGGCCACTGTATATGTGATTTCAATCATTTATTTTATTTTTTTACATCTTTAATATTTTTTTGTAAACAATTATTACAATTATACAATGTATACTCATTCTAAGGTAAAAAAACATAACGGTTCATTAAGTAAGGTCTTTATACACCACTGAAAACATAGTTATGTATATGATATTGCATTTCTGTTAACAGATCCTCCTAAATACAGTATTACACAATGCACCTTTAAAAGTCAATAAGAAACTAATTTGAACTCTTATACGATTATGATTTCATTTATTAAGATGTGTTGATTTATTAAGAATAGCTACAAACATTTACAATGCGACTAAATATCACAGGGTTTTCCTCACATTTGACAGAGGACGATTCTTTTCCATTAATTTGATACACTGCTTCGTGTATTTAACATGAAAAACTAAATAAAACTTTGAAACAAAGATCACCAGCCTCCAGCAAAGACTCGGTCTCGATGACGTGGCCTGGAACAATGGCAATGGTCTGACGTGTCCCCCTCGTCGCATCCCTGATGCTCCAGTCATTTTGTAAATATTCATCCATGTTGGTCCCCAACTGTTGATTACACACAATCACTTAGAGTGTTGCAATATAACTGTCATGCAAGTTTTTTGTGAAAGTATTTATATATTTTTTTATTGCAAACATTACCAAATATGGCCAAATGTGAAAAACAAACAAAATGTATATTTACACATCTAAATAGACAATTAGCAGTCTAAAATAGTCTGGGATTCAGGATAAGACAAAAACACGATTTGGAAAATGGATTCATGATGTACTCGCTCATTATAAACATTTTGTAAATTTTGAACACAAAAAAAGTTATGGACTGCAGCTTTAAAAATTAACAAAAATCTATTTAAAAAAATGCAATTTTATGTTGCAAACAGAGATTGCACCTTTAAATATTCTAAACCTAAATTAATTTCATAGTTATCAAGCATATCAAACTTACAGGTTGCATGTCAAGGACCTCTGAGCCTCTGTGGTGGGTCTGAAGCCCTTTCCTCCTCTCCTGTAACGTTAGATGGATGGGGGAAGCAGAGTTTGCAGGACCTTCAAAGCCATCAGCTAAACAATATGAGCATAATAAAGTTGCATTATCATTTAAATAGTATGCTGTATATAACAATTCATATTTCTAAAGTAGCATTTCTGACTTTTCTGCCCTGGTGTTTAAAATGGCGCTGTTGTGACAATAGCAAAAACTATTTATTGGCCTCAAACATCGCGCACACTTGATCCATGACCACTGTCTTAGTAGTAAGTTACTAAATTATTCTTAGTAGGCCTACCTCAGGTCCGAACAACTTATAATGGGTTCAGGGCGAGAACATGCTTAATATGAAATCGATTTATTTCTCATTGCCTCAGTCGAGTCGCCGTTTGTAAAGATTGCACGTCCGACGTCATACAGTTATTATTTGATTTTTTTGGGTAAAAACGATCCTGGTTCCGACATAGACATTACAGAAGAAACACGCAGACTGTGCTGGAACTTACCCCCGTCGCTTCTTCTGACGAGAATTTCTTAAATGTGCCAGCAGACTTTAGTTTCCACACAGACTTTTTTCCCGCAGTTTTTACGTACGAGCCCTATAGGGACATAAACATAGGCTACTGCGCGTGCACGGGTTCATTCAAAACGATTTCCTCACTTTTAATTACTAAACGTCCACAATAAATACGATATTTACGTGATGAAATTAAAATTTAAACTACATATTTCATTAAGGCTGCTGATATAGCTGGTTTACAATGTGGCATTTTGTCAAAAAATCTAACCGGCTAGCTGTTACTAATGTTTTACAGAATAAATACGTTATAGCCTACCCCTCGCACTTCCATATCAAAGACTGTATGCTGAACAGTGAAATTATTAATGTTAAAAATATTGGTAAACATATTAACTTACCATAAAACACTGCCTGCTCCGACCTCCGAGTGAAGTCCTCCTCGAGTCAGAAGTGAAGAATCCAGAAAGTTCCGCAAAGAATAAACCGGTTGCTGGGTCAAAAGAACCCAACCAGCTGTTTATTTGTGAATTACCCCCTTACAACTCATTTTACCCAGCATGAGCAACCCATTAATGTGTTTACAGTGCCCCAAACAACCCAGCATTTTGACCCAGCACAATCAACCCAACAATTTGTTTACAGAAACAACCCAGCATTTTTTTGCGTGTATGATTGTTTTGAATAGCTTGAAATATGATCTGAATCACTTCAAAAAAAGGAAAATACATTTAAGTGCAAAATGTTCTGTCATATAGGCTGCCATATAGGCTACATGCAATTATAATGAAAATAATGGGTTTTAATTGTGAGACTTTTGTTTTTGTAATAAGGCTCTCAAAAATGATTGATTATCACAAATTTGGATTTAGATTTATCGCCCAATATATCGGTTATCAGCTTTCAAATATAAAGAATAATTGGTTATCGGTATGGGCCAAAATTTTCACATCGGTCATCCCTACAAAAAACATAAAAGAACTTTGCTGTGAGTATGTCAGGGCATTAAAAGAAGTCTCATGAACGTTAGTTGCTTGCTGCAGTTCATTTAACGACCACCGGTGTCGCTAATAATCTCAATTCTACATATAGTACCTTTAAGATATTATGCATCATGGTTTTCTGTAAAGCTTAGACACAATGTGTATTGTGAAAAGCACTATACAAATAAATTTGTCTCACTCGGAACACCTTAGAAATGACATAGCAGCACGCTTTCAAATGCTTGCATCGTGTGATTTTGCAGGACAAGCACCGTTCCGATTTTCTATAGAAAATTTTAAAAGATTTGACACCAATGGTTTGACAAATTACCAGCCAAATGCTGATGAAAGCATTTAATTAGAACCATTCTTAGTTGTATGAGTAAAGAACATAAATATGCTTTGAAACGTTACGCTATTGTATCTAAACAAAACTACACAAGTTACAGCAGCTTGGCCTCCTGTAAGCTGAATGTCTCTGCAAACAGGTTCTATGACATGCGTTGTTGTTTTTGACCCTTCACACATTTCTAAAAACTTTGTGCGGCCAAATCTCTAAAGTTACCAATTTGAGTCATGGGCTGCTGAATTTTTTTTGGGGTTGTTGAACTTTACCTGAGTTGGAATGCTCCTGTGGGGGTATGTTTGTGTTTTAATTCGTGTGTGGAGGAGGTTACCCATGCCAGGGGGTAATGTGAGGGACAGGTAGAAACGAAGGGAATGTTAATTTGAGCTTACCCAACCTCCTCTTTTTTTTCCACTCATCTCTGTCACTTCTCCAGCTGACTCACAAACGCCTTGAGGGACTTATCTAATCTCGCTTTCTTTTATTCTTTTATCTCTGTCTTTCTTCTCACTCTTTTAAACGTCATTCCACACACCTGTGTTAAACGTCGTTACTCTGACAGCCAGCCAATCACCTCTTGGCATTCATGTTACACCCTCAGATATCAACCATGAAACAGCTGTGTCAGTATGAGGCTTATGTTGCCTTCATACATCAAGTTATGTTGGAAATATTGTATTTATGTGATGCGCACATGACTGGCATGACAATGTGAGATTTGGAAGTGGGAAAATACCATTTCTCATCAAGAGAATAATAAAATACATAAAGCATTCCTGATTTTTTTTTTTTTTTTTTACATAATAAGCATTAAACTGTCTCAAAAAGTAAAATACATGAAAAAATGAGAAGTAAAAAAAAAAAAATTACACTTTGAGATATAAAGTTGCCATTACAAGACAAAATGTATAAACTCTCATTTGCAAGATATTTAGGCGCAATTATGAGATACAAAAATTGCAATTGGGAGATATAAGTCACAATTATAAGGATTAAAGTTACAGTTGCAAGATTTAATTTTCATTTTTTATTTGACCTTTAACCAGGATAATCTCTCTGAGATTAAAAATCTCTTTCACTGGAGTGTCCTGGCCAAGAATGGTTATATTATTTCTTATATGTAGAAGCTGCACAGTGTCATTCGCACAAACACCAAACAGCATCAACACATGAAATTTTAAAAATGCAAAAAACATTAATTTAACAACATTAAATGTAACATAAAACTCTAATGTACATAGCTGATAAGAAAATAACTAAGCAAACTAAGAAGAAACATAGTTATTTCAACAAAAATACATCAAATGTGAAGTGTCACGCAGGGAATTGTGGGAATGTCAATTTATGGGTTTTCACTGTAAATTATACAATGAGTTTTTCTTTTCCACTTTCAAAAACTGTAAATTTAACGGTATTTATCAGTAAAATTACATTAGTACCGTTAGATCTATCAAAGTTATTTACTGTATATAGTAAGGAAACTTTCTATTAACCAATTAACAGTTCTTCACTGTAGCATTTTTTTTCGTCTTTTACCGTAAAAATCACGATCATTTTTTACAGTGTATTTTATCAGTTAGAAAAATAACTGTTTATGTCAGTATTTCAGCCAAAATCACAACGTTGTAGGTAATTTTGAGAACAAAGTATGTATTTGAGTACCAAGAATGACTTACAGTAGCCTGTCTAACGTCAGACCTCGTCTCATTGAGATTGAGACGTGGTCTGGGAACCCCATGTTCATTTTCTCGTATTTGAGGCGTGGTTTACGAATGCCCAGAGCCGTTTATTGGGTGTTTACTTAATTTTATTGGGTGTTTATTGGGTGTTTAATTGTGAGATACAAAGTGACATTGCGATTTTATTTAGATTCATTTGCAAGATATTAAGTCACAATTATGAGAAACAAAAATTACTTTTGGGAGATTTGAAGTTGCAATTATGAGATTTAAAGTTACAATTGCAAAATATCAAATCGTAATTAATTTTTTTTTTTTTTTTTACTCTGAGGGTTAGCTTCCACAAAGCACTAATTTACGGAAGAGGATTAGGGCCAAGCAATAATAAAAAAATAAAACCATCTCGAGATTAAGGTCATTATAATGCGAGATTGAACTCGTTAAATTTCGAGAAAAAAGTCGAAATACAATCTTGAAAATAAACTCATTAAATATCGAGAATAAAGTCATTGTGTTTCTAGAAAAAAGTCCTTAAATTTCGAGAAAAAATTCGAAATACAATCTTGAGAATAAACTCATTAAATATCGAGAATAAAGTCGTTGTGTTTCGAGAAAAAACTCGTTAAGTTTCGAGAAAAAAAACTCGAAATACAATCTTGAGAATAAACTCATTAAATTTCGAGAATAAAGTCGTCATACTAATTTAACGAACGATTACCACAGAAATTAATTCTGCTCACGTTTCACGAATGAGGCCCCTGATGTGCATCCATTGCTTTTCATTTTGCTGCACTGGTGCCAAAGCCTATATTCATCAGTAAGAAAAAAAGAAAGCAATTTTTCACATCAATTTAATTTCAGCTAAAATCAAATGCACATCACGCTGTAATTGCGCTTTTTAAATTTGATAACAAAATAAGAGATTTCCAAGAATGACTTACAGGGATCATAAATGATTTGCTATTTTATTTTGTGAACGTAAATACAAATCTTTGACAGAAAACATGCTTTTGAAGACAGAATGCCCTGATCAGCTGCCATTCTTTGGCTGTACCTGTCAATCATTCAGATAGATGTTCAAACAAAAGGCTGTTTTCTGAGAATTTAATTAAGGTTAAATGTACCATGAAGATTTTCTAGTAAAATGCATGTATTCCCTTTTGAAGCTCTCTGATTTCTCCAAAGTAATGCTGTTGATAGGCATCATTAGATATTATCAAGACTAAATAAGTCTTGCTCCATTGTTATATAAATAGTATTTTGGCTCTGAGTCTGTCTGGGAAAAGTTGTCAGCTTCTGGGATTGCATCCCCTGGAGATAGACACTACATAGGAGTGGGAAAATTCTGTACGGTTCATGTCTGTATCCACATCTGCAGGCTTTTTCAAAATGTTTCCCTATATTGCTTTATTTCTCTCAAGTTGTATAGCTGTAATATTGTATGTTAGCTAAAACAAACAGGAAGTCCCTCCCTAAACATATGCCATTGGTTGATCCAAAAGCTGACATGTCGGGCCACTCAAAGTAAAGTACCATAGTGTTTGATTCTTTACGACTTACGAAATGGCTTAAAGTCCCCCTGTAATCATTCATTGTATCCCTTAAAACTCACCTTTAAATTACCAAAATGACATATTTAAAGTTTTTTACTTGAAAAAAAAAAAAAACAGCCATCCCTTAAAATAGCTTGAATGTAACTCTACACCCTTGCCTCATTTAGTATACACAGTTCTATGAATATGCAAATTAGCCCCGCCTCCACTCACTCACACCAGCTCACAGATCCACTCGTTGACGATCGCATGTTGACGTGATTGGTTACAAGGTAGTTTGTGACATCAGAAAAACAGTAGTGATTTCAAACCGCTTTTTTGAGACTGCCATTGCTTCACTGCAGTTTTAAGGAGAAAATACTCAGCAACTCTTGAATACTCAGCAACTCTTGAATTTGCACATGATTTGTCTTCAAGTATTAAAAACACCACATAGATCATCATCATCATCATCAACCTTTATTTACAGACTCTTGGTCCATTCAGAAGGCACAGACATAACATGCAACAATACATAAATCAAAAACATATACAAAGAGATAAAAAGATACAAAGATAAAGAGAATAAAAAAAAGCTAAAATACGGCATTTCTATAAAGGACACCTATACCAGCCTTTCCATAGTGATGATTGGTATCGTATGGCACTAAACCTAGGATTTACTAGCAGCATCACAATGCTGTTCTGGGAGTCATTCGGCGACAAATGAATTTGTAGGTGAGTCTCCTCAGTAATGCCTGAAAAGTGCAGACCCCTGCATTACAAAACAGGTCACTTGCACTAGAGCACCTGGGTTTGTTGAGCCGTGTCCTCATACAGTCATTATAAGCAACCTTAAGCTTCTGCATACTAGCCTTTTTAAACTTAGACCATAAAGGAGCAGTATACAAAGGAGTGCAATATGCTTTGAACAGGCCAATTTTGACGTCATCCGTGCACCTGTGGAATTTTCTTACCAGCATGTTAGCTTGCATATAATATGCGACGCTGCCTGTATAGATCCTCATCATCAGATAACTGATCTTTAATGTAATGACCCAGGTATTTAATTTTATTACAAACACTCATCACTTGTCCTGACAGATAAAAGTCTGGAAAACAAAGATCTTTATCCACTTTTGTCCTACATATCAACACAGCACTCTTTTTGGCATTATACAGCACATCAAATTTCACCCCATATTCAGAGCAGATATTCAGTAGCTGCTGAAAACCAGCACTGCTAGGAGAGAAAATGGCCAAATCATCAGCATACATAAAATAATTAACCAAGGTGTTACCAATTATACAACCGTTTTGCATCTTGATAATTGGTTGGATAACTCATCCATGTAAAGGTTGAAGAGAGCTGGTGAAAGTAGCCCCCCCTGACGTACCCCATTACTCACCCCAAATGAGGCAGATACTGTGTTACCCCATTTAACCTGCATACTCTGGTTGGCATACCAGTAAGCCAGGATTCTTATAATGCTGTCATGGGCACCCCTTTGGCTCAGTTTTTCAAATAGCTTATAATGATTAACTCTGTCAAAGGCTTTGGAAGCATCAATAAACCCAATAATCATGGAAGAGTTCTGCCTTATGTACCCCTGTGTTGCCTCCTTCAAAGCATAGATACACAAATCAGTACCAAATTTAGCTTTAAAGCCAAATTGATTATCAGTGATACCAATAAATGGACCTAGACGATCAAGTAAAATCCTTTCCAGTACTTTAGATATCACACTGGCTAAGGCTATTGGCCTATAATTATCTAAGCTCCCAACCTTGCCCGCCTTGTCCTTGACGACAGGCACAAGAGTAACAGACAGCATAGATTCAGGTAGCAGACCATGGGTCATGAATCCAGAAAAAACAAATGGCAAGCAGTACTGCCACCTTAGGACTAGCAAACTTAAGGTGCTCTGTAGTAATGTGGTCTGACCCACACGCTTTCTTGTCAGATAGATGTGCTACTGCCTAGCAGACTTCACTGCAGGTGATTAACTCTGGACTACTGTTAGCAATATTTATCACTCTGTAGGGGTCACTTTTAACACAGTTAAATAAGGCAGAGTAGTGTTGCCTCCATATCTCAGCAATATTATCAACCCCAGACACCCCCTCCATGACACATGGAAGCAATGTATTGGCCCTGTTCAGGGCTCTCACCTCCTTCCAAAAGCCATTGACATCCTTAACCCTTAATTTCTCAGCCATTGAATTTGCTCTCATATTTGTTCATGTTTACCAATGTAATGGATGGCATAGACCTATAAACAACATTTAAAGCTTGATTTTCACCACATCAAAATGATTGTCCATTTTTTAAAGAATAGCCAATAAACTCTAGATAATGTTGCAGCCATGTAATATGCTTTTCTGCTTGCTATTGCTAGCTAGAGGCTTGTGGTACAGTATTATGGTGCAGTCACACAAAACTTCACTAAGTGGGTTCAATGTCAGTTGTGTATCGATTAGTGGTCACTTCCGAACCAAGCAACTGTATATTTGTAAACCCGGCGAATTTGCATGTTAAAAGTTCAACAAACAGGCATCCGTTGTAATCTGCGTGGAGAAATGTTTGCGTCATGTGTTTCCTCATGCAGAATTCTCGATCGTGTGGATTCCTATTGATATGACTTAATTTCGCCCGCAAAATTATTATGTACAAAGGTAAATGCGACCTCACCTTTAGAGAGAGGGACATCCTCATTCTAGAGCATTTGATTGGACACAAATCTGTACACGCCATAAGTGAAGTCAGTGTTCATGGTACATTTTAAATGCGTTCATCAGATGAAATTTTTAATTTTTATTTCTGTATTCACACAAAATATCTTTTCTAATTTTCTTCCATATTGTGACATACATACTAATGTAATTTTTGGAGAATGAAACACATACATAGATGAATTATTCACAATAAGATCTATAAGATACATTTAGTTGTATGTTTTAAATATGTTTTAATATGTTTTAATTTCATTTCCACTTTAATCTTGCCCTCTTTCTCTCTCTAGGGGAATGTCTTTTCTTCACAGGACTTGTGTCCTTCAGGGGCTGTCACAGCCAGTGGAGAGTGCTGCAAACAATGCCAACCCGGGGAGGGAATGAAGAAGCCCTGCGGAGCGACACAGACAGAGTGTGAACTATGTCTTGACAGTGAGTATCCACAGAGATGTTGGCCGCAGTGTTGCTAAAATGAAGCAGCTGCCTTATTTAAAATGCCATTTCCTGTGCTGAACTCTCATTTGAGGGGAGGCAGAGGGCTTTTGAGCTGTGAATGGTAATTAGTAGTTAAAGGGGAAATGCTTTTAGGAAATGAGACTTGACAAAACATTGTCTGGAGTGCTTAGAGACCAATCTGGGTGTTTTCAGCCACTCACGGCTCTAAGTGAGATTAATCAAGGCAAAATCCTGTGGTACATTGTGTTTGTTGCACTGGTAACCCTTACAGAGTGTTTGTACCGAGGTTTGGGAGATGGAGTTTTTTTATTTACATACTGTAGGCTGGTCCTGAGCCAAGTACTGGTCCAGAGCCTGCCAGAATCCCACCACTTCCAAAATGATCTCCCACACGTCTGTCTGCATGACCCAGCTGAACAAGACAAGATAGGAGGAGAGAGATGAATGGAAAGAACGACTAGCCATAAATGTGACCAAAAATAGTCATCACTTAGTATGTATTTTTATAGAGATTCATAGATCCTTAAAAAAAGACATATATATATAAATACATTTATACACTTTTATATAAATACTTTAAGGTAAAACTTTTAATTTGACATTATTAGAAGTGTATTTAAGTATGTTAAGAAACATTCTCTCTGCCCTCTCTGGAGATCTCATTTATGTTTAATTTATGCATTGTTAACTTCAATGAGGCCCAAAAGTCTAATGTCTTTTACATAAACAGAAAATAATCTCTCACAATAAACAGAAAAATATAATGTTTTTTGATACATTTTAAAGTTGTCACAATAAGAGGTATTGATTTTAGATCGCATATCTAATTTGGGACATGTGGATCTCTGGACATTACGAAATTCATGGTGTTTTTTTACTGAAAGAGTTATGCTAATAAATAATTTGTAAATGATGAAAATGTTGTATTAAATTTGATAATAAAAATGCTCTCAGACATTCTGAATGTTTCTATTAAAGTGCTTTTGAAGAAATAATAGTAGACACAAATAAGACTATTGTTGACCTACATTAAGACCCTTCTGAGATCCCTTCTGAAACTCTAGAGACACATGATTGATATTACTGGGGTCTTTTCTTGGGAGAAAATCAAAGAAGTCAGAGACTTCCAGGAGACATTAAATAGATTTCATTTGTGGTGTTCTTACCTATGGGATATTAGCATATGAATGGTTTGTTCAACATATTATCACATTGACAGATAATCTAAACTAACCTACTTTGAGTTCTGTGCATTATTTTTTGTTAATATTTAGTAGCCTTGGGTGAAGGTCAGGGAAAGGCATGTCCACAAGACCCCTCGACATTAGACCCACCATCCTCCTGTCATTCACTACAACCCTAAACATTCTTCCATCAGTAATTTCCATCTCTTTGTCAGGCCTTCCCTAAGGGCCTGTGCTGGGACCTGCGTTCCTCATCCATCAACTTTAACTGTTACATGCTGAAAACTCCAAACTGTTCTTTTCACAGCCTCATAAGTCATCTAATGCTACTTGACAGCACATCAGCAATAAAGCGTTGACATGAAAAGTAGCATTTGGGATGGTAGGCTACTGGAATGAAAACAGATGTTTAAGAAATGATAATTTACTTTAACCGGCTCAAATTAATTCCTAACACATAAGTGCTGCTGTGTAACGTGAAAGAACCAGGTGTGTTTGTTCACCATTTGACATTCTCATAGTCTCTAAAAAGAAAAGAAAAAAATACAATGAGTATCCTGTTCAGCCCAACATAACGACATTGGCTCAACCAATGGCGTGAGTTTGGCCCATTGCACTACAGTGCAATAACATTATATTTATAGGTGGCTTTTTAAAGTAGATTGGCCCCACCCACTTAACGTCCACTTAACATTACTGACTGTAGCCCGCAGGGAGATTTTTTTTTACCTTCATCTGCCTTCTGTTTACTTGCAGTTGTCACTACATTCTCCCATTACTGGACTGTAGAAGAATTCTCTTTTGCTTCAGTATTTAGCAGACTTGTGTTCTTCATTCAGTGCTTAATGCTGGTACTCTAAAACAGCGTCATGGCTAAGTTGAATAAGATAAAGACATTTATGATTGAAGTATAGTTTGGGTTCTCTTGAGAAAAAGATGTGTGCTTAATTGTATTGAATGTACACTTGAAGTCTTAAAGGTGCTGTAGGACATCTGGGAAAATGCTAACTTAGCCTGATAGCAGTAAAAGCGTACGTCCCACCCTCCCTGCAAATCGCCGTCCAAAGCCACGCCTCCTGAAAGGATGAACGCGCACAGCCAAGAAGACCGGAGAAAAAACTTTATAGTACAGTAATAACACTACAATGCACCACTGCAGTTAATCATTTTATCCCTTAAAACTCATCTTTGATAATCACAATGACATATTTAAAATACTTAAAATATCTTGAATGTAGCTCTTCACTCTTACCTCATTTAATATACGCGATGAATGAATATGCAAATTTGTCCCCCGCCTCCACTCAAAAGTGTGAAGGCTCAATTAGCAGAGCAATAGTACAGCTGTACATAAAACGAAAAAGATTTGGTCAATAGTGTCAAGCTGCAGAACTGCAGCACCAGCAGTTTAAGACCAGGAGCCACAGAACGGAAGTGAACGGGTTTATTCATGTAATTGTTTATTTGTTTTTTTTTGTGTTTAAGATATAAGCAATTTTCACAAGGATTTTGATATTTAACAACAATAATTTTAAATAAAGACACTTTGTACAATGAGCAATATTTTTTAACATTGGCTTTTAATCATGTTTGAAGTTAATGGATACAAACACAAGTTAATTGTTAGTTCAATGATATACAACTTTATTTTGATTTAAAAAATATAAACTATTAATAAATGTTTAACTGTATTGTTAAGTGTTTTACATTTGAATGCATTATGTGATATTATGTTCATGTCATTACAAATAATACCTTAAGACAAAGTATGTGACGTATTTAATGTCAAATAGCCATAACATGTGAAATTCAAAACAAACATTATACAACATTATTTCTACAACAAAATAATCTTAAATAAAGAGTCAACAAAAACTGATGACTTTAAAGCCCATTGCATTGCATGCTATATTACAGACAACTACTCACTGTATTCTCCGTCATACTTGTTCTGTTGTCAAATTTCTTATTCTTTTTCATAGAGAAATTAACATGTCACCTGTTCAATGCTTTGCATTAAATGTTTATTTTGAATTTCATATGGATAAATACAGTATATTTGACATTAAATGCCCATGCCTCTGTGTCTTTATAGAGCTAATAGAACTTCTCTGTGGAAAGTTGGCATACTTGATGCAAGCAGTGAGATTTGAGTGGTACAAGGGAGGGTAGGAATATCATTGGGGTCATCAGGTGAACACCCTCTTTCATGGATGTTTCGTTGACCCACAACATCTCCAGAGGGCTTGATGGTGACACCTGGCTTTCCAGGTACACCCCCTTCAACTCCATATCATCCCGCCTGATCTTGCCGGCCAGTTGATGTCATTCATTTTAATCCACAGCCAATAGCTGCTTCTTTCCACTGCATTCGACAGGGACTTGATTGCTTGTTGGAGAGAACGACTCCTAAAACCCCATTTCCCTCAGTAGACTGGTTGTGGATGCGGTGACAAACCCCCTGCATTCCACATCCACTGGAAAAATAAGTGCTATTTAAGTGCTATTTGTAACAACATGAACATGAAGGAAATAATATTATTACATAATACAGTCGAATGAGAAACATTTTACAAAACAGTTACACATTGATTAGTATATTTTCAAGATTAGATATTGATCCGATTAAAATGCATGTAAAAATAACTAGGGCTGTCACTTTTGTGAAAAAATCCTGTTCGATTTTTGAGACGTAAGTGTTCATTGAATCGATTGTAAAATCTATTTTCCCTGTCTAAAGACGTTTCCATTTTCATCACCAAATATAGGCAAATCCACAGACACCTAACAGGCATTAGGACGAACGTAAAGAGGGCGCTTGAGACGCACAAGTCAGCAATATTTCTGATAATTTATTGGCGTGAAGTTTCGTGCACAATGACAAACAGGAGCGTAACATTCAGGGATTGAAATGAACACCCTCCAACCCGCCAAATGCGGGTAAAAATGAGCTTTGGCGGGAAACGCTGTCAAATCACAAGCCAGTTTGGTGTGTTTCTATGTTTACTCACTTTCTTTGCTGGGGAAGTTCGTGTAAGCCAAATCTGCGCGGATTTAGCGCAAATACGCAACTCGTGAGTCCTCATGATATATTAAATACAGCGTATCGCGCAGAATTTATGCATTTCTGGCTTACTTGAACACATGTCACTACGCAACAAATAACTGTGTGCTTGTTCACTTGCATTGAAGTAATAGCAAATATTAAAAAGCATTTGGTTAACAGAAAAGACATTGTTATTTTCCAACATCCTACATGTTCTGTGCACTGTATTGATCTGTCCACCTAAAACACATTTTTGGTAAAAAAAAAAAAGAAAAGAAAAAAAAAAGGCTGTTAAAATCGATTCCCTATTTTCGTTTTCGACTTGTGTTGGTTGGTCTGATCGATTGTGCAATCGATTTTCGAACGTAAAGTGACAGCCCTAAAAATAACTAATATTTAATAAAAGAAAATGACATGTAGCCTATAGACCAGTGGTCACCAACCTCGGTCCTGGAGGGCCGATGTCCTGCAGAGTTTAGCTCCAACCAGGTCCAACACACCTGCCTGACAGTTTCTATTATGCCTAGTGAGACCTTGATTAGCTGGTTCAGGTGTGTTTAATTGGGGTTGGAGCTAAACTCTGCAGGACACAGGCCCTCCAGGACCGAGGTTGGTGACCCATGCTATAGACTCTGCCCCTCACTTTCGTCCTGTGACTGCTGGTTTGAAACTGTTGGCGCTGCGGTTCTGCAGCTGAATATATATATCTCGATTTGGTAAACACATTTGGAGATTGTCAAATGTTTCAATTTACAGTGTGTTTTTGCAGTGATGAGAAATGTAGCCAATCACAGACATGTCTGTTGATCTCTTGAACGCAGTGGCCAATCAGGGGCGTGTAATTTAGTCAGAATCCACTCACTGCACAAAACGCAGTAGTTTTTGTTCAGTGCTGAGTTCTGCACGCCCGTGAATTCTCTCATTAACAAAGTATAGACACAAAGTAAATAAGAGATTCATTGTGCAGTGTAGACAAGTTAATTGATTATAACGGAACTTTGTGAGATCGCAAACTGAGATTAGTGATTGTAAAGGGAGAGATCTTTCTGTGCTTTCTTGGCTATATATAATCCATATTGAACTTGTCACTGCCAATGCATGACATACTTCCGACATGCATGAGCAAGCAAGACATGCCGCTGCTGTACAAGCATACATGAATCACCACTGTAGCAGATCTATACAGGTGGAACTGGGGAAGGTGGAGGGTTTCTGAAAGCGAGCTGCAAACTGATACAGCAAACAATAGGCAATAATTTGAATGTTGAGCAGCAAGTTCATTGGTTACTAATACAGCGGGAACCATTTAGCTGTGCCCTATAGAGAATGATGTAATTGCATGCAGATTGGGTTAAGGACCTATGAGTCTGCACCATCTAGAGTTTCACGACAGAACTTTGTATTGATATGATTAGCCTTTGGTTTGACTACGTTATCAAACAGCTAATAATGTGTTTCTAATGTTACACAAAGCATGTTCCCATTCACCATCTCAGAGTCACACAGCTGCCTTCTAAAAATCAACATCCCTAGAAATAATTTAGGAAAAGTCCCACCCCACACGTTGACGGGACTGGTTAAAAGGTTCTTGAAGGTAAAAGAAAGATACATTCAGTGTTTAATATTATCCAGAGTCCAGATCAGGGGGCAGAGCAAGCCTTTAATAAAATTCAAGAATGGATCATAGATGTTACTGAAGGGTTTAAGGGAACCCCAAAGCATGAACCTTAATTTCTCTAATTTAATGTAGAACAATATGCTTTGTATCCATCTATTGTGAGTAGGGGAAGCAGCACACCTCTATTTAAGGAGAATATACCTTCTGGCTAATAAACTAGTAAAAGCGACCACTTGAGCAATGGGGCTAGAGGAACCAGTGTATAGTAGAATACCAAAAAAAAAGCCTTTAATTTATTGGGGCTGAGTTCAACATTAAGTGGTTTTCCCAGTGCGCCAAATACATTGGACCAAAAGGTTATAAAGTTAAAATATGGATATTTTTCATACAAAAACACATTGCTTAAGAAGGCCTTTATTTACCTGCTGGAGCCGTACGGATTACTTTTATGATGGATAGATTTGCTTTTTTGGGCTTCAAAATCTAAGTTACTATTCACTCCTATTATAAAGCTTGGAAGAGCCAGGATCTTTTTTAATATAACTCCATTTGTGTTTGGCTGAAAGAAGTAAGTCATATTCACAGATGGCTTGAGGGTGAGTAAATGATGGGGTAATTTTCATTTTTGAAGGAACTAACCCTTTAACTGTGCACTGGCTCGAAGGTGAAACACCGCTGAATGCGCTTTCTCTCCAGCAAGAGAGATCTCCTCTCTTTTAGATCAGGAAAACGCTCTTTGTGAGGCAATTGGAAGAGAGTGATCACTGTAGTCAAGTCAAGTCAAGTCATCTTCATTTATATAGCGCTTTTAACAATGGATTGTTTCAAAGCAGCTTTACAGAGATACACATATAATTTAAGGTAGCAGATTGTTTTGGCTTTATAGCGGTTCTTGAATAATGTTACTTCCATCTAAAGTTAACTTTGATTGATTCACCTCCATTGAAATGATCAGACTTTAAACGCGAACCTGTGATTAACGCTGACGGCGTTCACATGCTCATTCAGAATGGATTCTATGGTTATGTGCTTTTAAAATATGTGCGCAGGTTTGTAATTCATACAACCCAGCCTAAACAAACTACTTTTCTTGCCTATACATTTTGATACAGAATTTTGTTTTATTTGATCACTTCGGGGTACGCGAGCCGGAATTCACAACGCTTTATCTGTAGAGTGGGAAAGGGATCCTCCGTAGGGAGAGGATAGTTGACACTTCAGCACTGCATTGTCATCGGGTCCAGGTGGATCTCCTTCGTCAGATCTGGACACGGCCTGCATCCGGCAGGCTGCGGGAAAACCTCGGGATAAACAAAGACACTAATATTAGCGTAGATGCCATTCTTCTTATGATGTAGCGAGTACATCAAGATTTAAGGGAAGTGTTCCCAGTTCCGGCTGACCTAATCTATGCAGCCTAACATTGAATTTATAGAAGTCTATAATGTAATATGTGTATGCTAGGTCAAAGAGATGTGTTTTTAGTCTAGCTTTGAACTGACAGAGTGTGTCTGCTTCCCGGACAATGGTAGGAAGACTGTTCCAAAGTTTTGGTGCTAAATAGGAAAAGGATCTACCGCCTGCAGTCGATTTAGATATTCTAGGTATTATCAACTGGCCGGAATTTTGAGATCGCAATAGACGTGAAGGACTATAATGCGTTAAGAGCTCGCTCAAGTACTGCGGAGCTAAACCATTTAGTGCTTTGTAAGTAATCAACAATATTTTAAAATGTATACGATGTTTAATAGGGAGCCAATGCAGTGTTGACAGAACCAGGCTAATATGGTCATATTTCCTGGTTCTGGTAAGAACTCGAGCTGCGGCGTTTTGAACTAGGTGTAGTTTATTTATTAAGCGTGCAGGGCAACCACCCAGTAGAGCATTACAATAATCTAGCCTTGAGGTCATGAACGCATGGACTAATTGTTCCGCATTTCCCAATGAGAGCATATGGCGTATTTTGGATTTATTTTTAAGATGGAAAAATGCAGTTTTACGGATACTAGACACGTGGCTTTCAAAAGAAAGGTTGGTATCAAAGAGCACACCCAGGTTCCTAACCGACGACGAAGACTTGACAGAGCAGCCATCAAGTGTTAGACAGTATTCTAGGTTATTACGTGTGGAAGTTTTTTGTCCAATAATTAGAATCTCTGTCTTTTCAGAATTTAGTAGTAGGAAATTATTAGTCATCCCATTTTTTATATCAGCTATGCATTCCGTTAATTTTGTGAATTGGTAAGTTTCGTTGGGTTTTGAAGAAATATACAGCTGAGTATCATCGGCATAACAGTGAAAGCTAACTCCATGTTTCCTAATGATATCTCCTAATGGTAGCATGTACAGAGTGAACAGCAACGGTCCTAGTACTGAGCCTTGTGGTACGCGATACTGAACTTGTGATCGATAAGACATCTCTTCATTTACTGGTACAAACTGACAACGGTCAGTTAAGTATGATTTAAACCATGCTAATGCAATTCCACTAATGCCAACATAGTTTTCTAGTCTATTTAAAAGAATGTTGTGGTCAATGGTGTCAAATCCAGCACTAAGATCGAGTAACACTAATAGAGAGATACAACCACGATCGGATGATAAGAGCAAATCATTTGTGACTCTAATGAGAGCAGTCTCAGTACTATGGTACGGCCTAAATCCGCACTGAAAATCCTCGCAGATATCATTTCTTTCTAGAAAGGAACATAGTTGTGAAGATACTGCTTTTTCTAATATCTTTGACAGAAAAGGCAGATTCAAGATCGGCCTGTAATTGACTAATTCTGTAGGATCAAGTTGTGGTTTTTTAACAAGCGGTTTTATCATAGCCAGTTTAAAGGTTTTTGGTACGTATCCTAGAGACAAAGATGAATTAATGATATTAAGAAGAGGATATATGACCTCTGGAAACATCTCTTTCAGTAGCTTAGTCGGTATAGGATCTAACATACAAGTTGTCGATTTAGATGAATTAACGAGTTTGCAGAATTCTTCCTCTCCTATAGCAATAAATGAATAAAATTTTTCCTCAGGGAGACTACAATGCACTTCCTGATGCGATACTGTGGTAGACGGTTGCATAGTTATAATTTTGTCCATGATATTATCAATCTTATAAGTGAAGAAGTTCAACCACTAAGTGTACGCAACCACTCGGCTCCTAAGCAAAAATCTGAATAAGTGGATGCTTGCCGCCATCTTAAATATACCCGTATATGTGGGGGAGTGGCTTGGCATGCAAATTCCACTCGCCAATTCCATTGCCCGTTTTTCTACAACTCACAAGTGAGACCCCATTTGCCAAAAACCACCAACTTTGTTCATGAATATTGCACCTTTTCAGTTTTTAAAATGTTTATTTTCAATTTTCATTAAATATTGTTTACAAGTTCTTAAAAATTCTGCAGTTTTGCATTGAAAATTTGTGGTATTATAGAGTGGTAGAATTAAAAATAGTATTTAACATCACTTAATCACTCTGAATGTATAACTGTATTACGCTAACAAAACTCTTTAACGGGTTTGATCAGGTAGAAAAAGCAATTTCATGATTTCTGTCATTAATATTTTTATATTTTGGCTTTATATTAGCAGTTCGCCACCCTGCTCTTTAAATATCTGTATCGCATCAGCCATTAATAACCTGTCGGTTGACCACTACTTCAAACATGTCTTCAGTCTCATATCTGCTGAAGATATGGGTATTATCAGCTGTAATTATTTGAGACCATATCCCTAGAATTGTATACTAGTGAATTATGTACGGTCAGAATAGATTTGCTTTTTTGGAAATTAATAAATAAAGCTATTGACAGAATGTTACCTCAGCACTTTGTAGTACCAATGTTGATTGGCACTCTCATGACTATGCTGATAAGAACAGTATATCAGTTACTGCCTGATATTATTGACACCCCCCCGCCCCCCCCCCCCCCCCCCCCCCACACACACACACGCATCTGTTGTCTGTCATAATGCATAGACATTCATTATTGATGGTTAGCATCATGCTAATGGATCTCAGAGGGCAGGGATCAGGAGAAGAGTAGACTCATAGGGAGAAAGGCTGGACGGGATTTAATCTGCTGGAAATGCTCCCATCATAGTCTCCTAAATGAAGCCCGAATAACTGGCCCCCAGAAGCCAGAACATTACCCCCTTATCATTAGGGCCATTAGCAGCTCCGGCACACAGGGGAACCCATAATGTGCAACTCTATTGTCCAGCACAAAAACACAATAACATTTCATCCACGTTGATAGATAGATCTAAGGATAACTATGGCATTTACTGAAACATTTGGTAAGGTATGGGATACATGGGGCGATGTGCCGTAAATGTGCCTCAAGGGTTGTGCAGTCACACACACACACACCTAACACACACACCTAACATACACGCAAAATTGCGTCCTGAATAATTTAGTGATAGCTAGACCTCTATCCTCTAATATAACTGAATAGGATGGATGATAGGAATACAATAACATAAGCATGCAGCATTTAGACATTTTCTCTCCACTCTTTGCAATATTGACATCATAATTTATATTCTAGATATCTATGAGAACACGTCAAAATACGATGCATTACTTTCTTTCATCCTTTTTTCTAAAAAATATAAAAACTAAAACTCTAAAATGGACAGCCAATGAAGACCATAGGTTAGCAATATGCAAATTTGTTACAAACCTACATAGGTTCATGCCGGAAGTAAGACTGGAATTACTGACGCCTCGTTTCAGGCAGGTCAGAATAAGACAATAACTAAATTTATTGTTCACTTTGATCTTTTAAAACTTTGGAGACATTTTACATTCACAAACACTGCATGAAAGGTAATATTCGATAAAGCATATTAGGGTCACTGTTTTAGTATAACTGTCTAACTGTATAAAATGTCTTTATTGTATATTATATTATATAGTATATTATACTATATTTGAATGTCATTCTATAGAAGGGTGCCATTTAGTATTTTAGAAATCATATTTTTCTATCACAGCCCCAAACTGGACCCATAAGACATAGACATTGAAGGCCCACCAATATTCAGATTATTGGTCAACAAATATATATTTATTTATTTATTTTCTTTTTTCAGGTGAGATTATTTAACTATTACCTCAATACTAAATTTGTGGTTGCATTATTGGAAAGTACAATAGCTAAAGCGATAAACCCTAAAGCGATACATTATTTTAAACATGCACTGTAGTTTTAAAATTTATATAATTATAATTTGAATAGATTGCTGTGTAAAATCTGGAGTAACAATTTAATTTGATAGTCCACTTTTGACATTCCACTAAGTAACTAGTCAAGTCAAGTCAAGTCACCTTTATTTATATAACGCTTTTTACAATACATATTGTATCAAATTAGCTTCACAGTGATAACATGAAAATAATACAACAAAGTTTGTTTCTAGAAGAAAATTGCATCAACGTCCACCTTAAGTAAGGCAGATCAATAATATAGTTGAATATTAAATGTCCCCAACTAAGCAAGCCAAAAGCCAAGGCAACAGTGGCAACCAAAACTCCATCAGGAGACAGAATGGAGAAAAAAACCTTGGGAGAAACCGATGAGGCCTTCACAGGGCTGATGAGGCTGGCACTTCTGGATGCGTTGGGATGGGTCCAGGCGCAGGTCCACCATAGAGGCTCCCTCGGGATAAACAGAGAGACTAATATTAGCGTAGACGCCATCCTTCTTATGATGTACCAAGTACATTAGGATTTGCGGGACGTGTTCCCGGTTCCGGGTGATCTAAACTATGCAGCCTAACATTGAATTATAGAAGTCTATAGTGTAAGATGTGTATGCTAGGCCAAAGAGATGTGTTTTTAGTCTAGATTTGGACTGACAGAGTGTGTCTGCTTCCCGGACAATGTTAGGAAGATTGTTCCAGAGTTTTGGTGCTAAATAGGAAAAGGATCTACCGCCTGCAGTCGATTTAGATATTCTAGGTATTATCAACTGGCCGGAATTTTGAGATCGCAATAGACGTGAAGGACTATAATGCGTTAAGAGCTCGCTCAAGTACTGCAGAGCTAAACCATTTAGTGCTTTGTAGGTAATCAGCAATATTTTAAAATGTATACGATGTTTAATAGGCAGCCAATGCAGTGTTGACAGAACCAGGCTAATATGGTCATACTTCCTGGTTCTGGTAAGAACTCGAGCTGCTGCGTTTTGGACCAGCTGTAGTTTATTTATTAAGCGTGCAGGGCAACCACCCAGTAGAGCATTACAATAATCTAGTCTGGATGTCATGAACGCATGAACTAATTGTTCCGCATTTGTCAATGAGACCATATGGCGTAATTTAGATATATTTTTAAGATGTAAAAATGCGGTTTTACAGATACTAGACACGTGATTTTCAAATGAAAGATTGGTATCAAAGAGCACACCCAGGTTCCTAACCGACCACGAAGACTTGACAGAGCAGCCATCAAGTGTTAGACAGTATTCTAGGTTATTACATGTGGACGTTTTTTGTCCAATAATTAGAATCTCTGTTTTTTCAGAATTTAGTAGTAGGAAATTACTAGTCATCCAATTTCTTATATCAGCAATGCATTTCGTTAATTTTGTGAATTGGTAAGTTTCGTTAGGTTTTGAAGAAATATACAGCTGAGTATCATCGGCATAACAGTGAAACTACCAGTCATTAGTGTGTTAGTAGACTATCTGCTAACACTTACATTTATGCATTTGGCAGACACTTTTATCCAAAGCGACTTGCATTGTATTTCAAGGTACACATTTACATTCTTATCAGTTCTTGCTTTCCCTGGGAATCGAACCCATGACCTTGGCGTTGTAAGCGCCAACGCTCTACTGTTTGAGCTACAGGAAAGTTTATTTTACACTTTATTTTGATGCTCCCCAACAGACATTCTACTGAGTCTGATTTGGTTGTTTTAGAAACGAAAAGGTGCACACTCCATCAATTAGGGTTAGAAGAACTGTTGCCAAACATATAACATGCTAGAAACATAAAAATCACTGCAATAATGATCCAATCATAGACTCTTAAGCATTTGCATATTTAAATCCAGTGGCAGTATATAAGTGTATGCCAAAAAAATTTAAATTTTTTTCAACTATGAGGTCAAAAGACTCCCCAAATATGATATCAGAAAGATCAAACTATTATCTATAGTTTTACTTTCAGTTAACGATAACAACCCTGAAATGCACAACTACAGACTTTGTATGTTTAGAGAGATTGTCTTTTAACTTTTTCTTCTTTTGTCTTCAGGTGAGACGTTCTCTGAGAACTTCAGCCACACGGAGAAGTGCCAGCCTTGCACACCATGTTCTGAACTCATGCGCATGCTGGAGCCCTGCACCGACGCCAACGACGCAGTGTGTGTCTGCGACTATGGGTTTTTCTTCAGCGACGTGACAGGGCGCTGCGAGGCCTGCACAGTGTGTCCTGTGGGCCAGGGTGTGCTGATGCGCTGTAGTTTTGACCATGACACAGTGTGCGAGGAGTGCGTGGATGACACGTTTTCAGACCAGGAGACATCTTTCGACCCCTGTCTGCCCTGCACGCAGTGCGAACAGCCTGACATGGAGTTGGAAAGCTGCACTCCTCTCCGTGACGCTGTCTGCCAAGGTAAGACAATCGAGAATCAAAATCAAATGAAAACTAATAGATGGCTTACCATGACACAATGTGACAAAAAGTTTTCTGTTACTCGCTCTCTTGCTTGTTTTTAAAATCAGTGGTCAAAAAATGACCCCATGTGTTGGCCCACAACAGCTCTGTTCTCTGGAGATGACAGTTAAAGTCAAATTATGACAGCTGCATTTTTACATTTGCATGCAAGTCACCACTATGTTACTAGGTTATTGGATGGTTTTTAGCATTTTTGGTAACACTTTATTTTACAGTGTCCTTGTTACACTTGTTACATACAGTTACTAGAAATAAGTATAAATTCTGCATAATTACATGGAACTAACCCTAAACCAAATTAAACCCTAATCCTAACCCTATAAGTGTATGTAGTTATTCAGTACTTAAAAGTATAATTACAGTGTAACAAAGACACCTCAAAATAAAGTTTAACCCCAAACCCTCATCCTAATCCTAACCCTATATGAAGTACATGTAGTTTATTATTACTCAGTACTTAAATGTATAATTACACTGTAACACGGACACCTTAAAATAAAGTCTAACTGCATTTTTTTGTGTTACTGCCTATGTGGTTGCTAAGGCGTATATTGTACTACCACTGTTTTACCTGCTGTTGATGGTATTGATGAAATTTGATCTTTCACTTCTTACACATAATGAAATATCATAAACAGTCTCCAAAACACATGATTAACAATCTGCGAAGCATGAAGATTTCACAACACAGTACTTCCAAAACTGTAGTATACAATATTTGTTTTTATTTTAGAAGCTCATGTCACAACAATATTTAAACAAATATTTCATATATTTAATATTTAATACATGCTCATTAACGGTTTATAGCATTACTGGTAAAACGTTTGGAATATTACAGTATTTGAAAATGTGTTTGAAAGATATTTCTTATTCTCACCAAGTCTGCATTTATTTGAAGAAAAATACAGTGAAACGGTTGCATTGTGCAATGTTGTTTCAATTTAAAGTAGCTGTTTTTCGTTTGAATATGTTTTCAAATGTAATTTATTGCTGTGATCAAAGCTGAATTTTCAGCATAATTACTCCAGTCTTCAGTGTCACATGATCCTTTAGAAATCCCTCTAATATGCTTAATATTTTTTTGTGGATTCTGGGATAAACTTATAATGGGATACAGGAATAAATTACATTCTAAAATGTATTTTAATATTTTTTTTTATAGTATTATTATTATTAATGAATTTTTCAACAAATAAATGCAGCCTTGGTGAGCATAAGAGACTTCTTTCAAAAACAAATTGTAGTTATTCCAAACTTTTAAACGGTTGTATTTTATTAGGTTAAAAGCTGGTCTGTTATGTTTTTGTCATTTTGCAGTTTGGCTATTTACAATGAATAAAATTAAGTAAGGTGGACTTAAATTAATATATATATATATATATATATATATATATAGACATAAATTAAAGGATTTTTTTGTGAAAAGACAAAACTATGATGAAACAAAAAAACTGTAAAAATGAAAACAATGTATAAGACAGTTCTGCCTATAGGACAGAATGTGATGGATAAATGTATAGATGAGATTTTCTCATGATCATTGCATCATTCACAGTTCACTGTTGTGTTTGCATGTAGACAAGTAATATGACTTACCTTTTGTGATTGCCCAGATTACTGAACTCTCTGCTTAATGTCAGATGCTCTCGGCGTAGCCAGAAACCTAATATTTGTCGTCTTATTGGTGAGCTGAACTTGTGAATAAAATTAAAACAGTATCTTGAGCAATGGATCACATTCAAAGATCTGCAGTCAACATTACAGGCTTTGTTCTGGGTCGCTTTCAGAAGTGGATCAGAGGCTTTGTACACAGCCCAAGTTCTGCCATTACAAAAAAAAAAAGAAAAACCATCCTAAGTGCAATAGGGTGCATAAATGGATTTTCAATGTACTTTCTTAATGTATTCTCATTATCACATTACACACAATATATATATGAGGTAATTTTGAGCATTTTATGCAATCTGTGTGCATGGACACAATCTGTGATTCAGTAGAAAGGTGTTTTATTACCAACTGTTTTAGATGTTTATCTTAAAATTCTTTATATCTTGGCAAATCTTGTTTCGACAATTTGGGAAACAGAAGACTCAATTAGAAGTCTACGTTTGCTCTCCTCTTAATTGTCTAAGAAAAACAATAAGATAGCCTATCTTTTGTAATGTTTCATTCCTACAGATTATGGTTTGTTTTGTTCTGTAAATATGTCCGCCATGCAAAAATAGCAAATCCGATCACTTAGGAAACTAATAGAACACTTCTCCTCAACAAATCACAATTTGAGGCATTAGCATATCAGCACAAAATCATCCTTCTCATCCTGCACTTAAAGGGTTAGTTCACCCAAAAATGAAAATTAAGTCATTAATTACTCACCCCCATGCTGTACCAACCCCGTAAGACCTTCGTTCGTCTTCGGAACACAAATGAAGATATTTATGATTAAATCTGAGAGGTTTATGACTGCTACATAGGCTGCCTAAGGGAATGACACCGTACGGCCCAGAAAGTCATTAAAGAAAATGTTTAAATATTCCATGTCACAACAGTGGCTCAACTATAAGTTTATCAAGCGACGAGACTACTTTTTGTGCGGAAAAACAAACAAAAATAACGCCTTTATTCGACTATTCCTTTTCTTCCTTGTAGGCCTGAAACGAGACTTCAAGAGATTTCCACGACGCGCACGCGCGAGAACTTAACTGAAGTAGTTGAAGGAGATCGCAATTCTCGCGCGTGCGTCGTGGAAATCTCTCGAAGTCTCGTTTCAGGCCTACAAGGAAGAAAAGGAATAGTCGAATAAAGTCGTTATTTTTGTTTGTTTTTTCGCACAAAAAGTATTCTCGTCGCTTGATAAACTTATAGTTGAGCCACTGTATAAACAAACATTGTTAAGTTGTTTTGATTGATACTGTGAAGCAGCTTTGATACAATCTGTATTGTGAAAAGCGCTATATAAATATATTTGACTTGACTTGACTTGACTTGTTGTGACATGGAATATTTAAACATTTTCTTTAATGACTCTCTGGGCCGTCAAGTGTCATTCCCTTAGGGAGCCTATGTAGCAGTCATAAACCTCTCAGATTTAATCATAAATATCTTCATTTGTGTTCCGAAGACGAACGAAGGCCTTACGGGGTACAGCATGGGGGTGAGTAATTAATGACTTAATTTTCATTTTTGGGTGAACTAACCCTTTAATTTTATTACTTTAATACGTACAGTGTGATGTCTCTTAAAATCCATGAACCTAAGTATAACTTAAATATCCACAAACTTAAGTATGAACAATACGAATAACAAAAGCTGCCCCTATCTTATACCGCCACTTACTCTAGTATGGAATACTTGGGAAAGTAAGAAAAAAACAACATTTCTAAATTTCTAACTTCTATATTTTTCTTGATTTTATTTGACATGTAATTAATTGTCTTAAACAAAGATTATTAATTGCCATTGCCAATAGCTAATAATCAGCAAACATTAAACACTGATAATGTGGTTTGGATTTGCTGAGGCATGTGTGTAGGTATGCATGCCTGATGTTTATCTGTCAATGATCAACATGAGATTTTCTCTGACCATGTCTGACCTCTTGCCGGGGTCTTAACATGAAGGTGAGAGGTCATAGGTCACGGGTGGCTACTGATTTCAGTTCATCCTGGGTTCTATAAACATGGAAATCTCCAGAAGACAGCAAATAAAACGTGTTTTTTGTTGTCCACTTCAATGAAGTGAGACGTCTGTCTCAAATAAAGAATGTTCATATGTTCATATGTATCAGGAACATTAGAACAATTCTTAGACTATAGACCTTATGTAGCACCTCCCCTTTTCAGCGCTGCACTCGTTGTGTTCTGTCTTCCGGTATGTATTTCCACAGCATGAAGGTAAGATCTTACGGATTTATAAATGAAGCTCTCGTTTTAAAGTCTACTGACAAATGTTGTGATATCTGCTTCAAACATTACAATGCTCATGATAACTTTCGTTTACTCTACAATAAGTAAATCCACTTCATCAGCTAATTACTCTTCGAAAGTGATGCCATAGAAATATACAGACCTAATATTCATAGACAAAATTCTAAAGATGGCTGTATCCTTGTTTCTCTTGCGCATAAGGTCTATAGAGGCTGCAGAAATATAAACAATCTGAGGGTTTTCACACCTGAGTCCTTTTTAAAAGAACCAAACTCAGATCTCACCAAGTGAAAACAGACTCAGATCTCTTTATGTTCACACTGTCCCTGCCCCTGAAAGTCTCTTTTAGGTCTACTTAAAGGCACAGTATGTAAGAATTTTGCTTTAAAAAATCAACAACAAAAAACCCCACTAGAACAATGTTATATATTTTGTTCACTTGTTTACATTATCCCAAATGTTTCCAACAATGTTTAAATCCAGAGAAATTCACAATTTTAACCAGTGTCTCATGAAAAAATGTGGAAGTCGTAGTTGTAGCATTAGCACGCCACTCTGTTCGCTGTCATCGTTTGCAGCTGGTTCTGTAGCCAAAGATAACTCCAAGAACGTAAACGTACAGGTTAATCAAATAATTTGGAGAGATCTTCAAACAGAATTAGCCGTGATGAATAGTGCAATTTGTATGGAGGCATCCGATGACCAAACGAAATGGTCATTTGTGAATCGGGAAAATCAAGTGAGCCAAGAGCGCTCAGACCCCTGAAGAGGACCAAGTGTAAAAGCACCCAGATCTTCAGATTTTTTCTTTGCTCTAATGGGAGATTAGTCATGTGTGAGAACAGGCACCGTGAATGAAGTGGCGTGTAATTTCATTAAAAAGCATGAAGTTGTCTTGGTGTGTGGTGTGTGTCAGAGAGCCCCATAAATCGAGTGAATACAAGAAAAGGTCACATTTCACCCAAAATCAGAAGGATACAAAAAAAAGAAGAATTTGGCAAAGAAAACAGAGATTTTTGTTAAATTAAGTTTTTTTTTTTTTTGCAGTGTGACAGTTCTTCTTACCATAATGTATCAGGAAGTTTCACTTTGAAGGTTTTGTTGTCATTGATGATTCTCATTAAACTGTCATTACTGTAATACAGTCATTTTGAACCCATACAAACGCAATACAACAAATACATAAACAGTATAGGTTTTTTTCCACATTACATTAATGACAATTTTTGCATTATGGTTATGAGAATGGAAATGGATTAATTGTTGTGAAAAAAATAATGTTCCAACTTTAGAGCTGAAAATTATATTTAAGGTTAAAAGTTCAAAGGAAACTTGATTAAACTTAAAGCAAGAGGATGAAAATGTATTTACATAAAAATGAATAATCTTAATAAATTTGTTATAATTTTCATGTTATATTTAAAAAAAGAAGATAATCAAAGATTATCAAAATGAAACGATGTACAAATTGATTGAACAAGAATCATAAACAAAAATGCAGACTGTAATATTGCCTTATTGATTTTTTACAGGAATTCTTTTTGCCATTATTTAAAGCTCATTTAAATTCAAACTTAAATTTAAGCTTTAAAATCACTAACACGGTTGATGATTCTCATTACTATCATACAGTTATTTTGAATCAGTAAAAAGGCAATAAATACTGTCATGATAATACAAAATAAATTGTACGATTATTTTTTTCACATTACAGTAATGACAATATTTGCATTTATGGTAATGGTAATGGGACTACTTATCTTAAGAAATAATGTCACAACTTCAGAATTGAAATCTAAATATTTTGGTATAATTTTAATCAGTTTTGTATAGATGTATTTGTAGATTTTCGAGATATTATAAAATGTTAAAAATGAAACTTTTCATAATGTATTTCTCTAGTGAATCATTTTTGTAAGTGGCCATGAGACACTGCAGTGTGTGTGTGCGCAAGAGGAGCACACAGAGGAGCTTTATTGGTCAATTTCCCTCCCTTCCAAACCTAAAGATTTATCATCACCCATATTGACTCTTTAACTCTGACCTCTCTTTCTGCCTAGTACAATGTATGCCTTGTAACAGAGACGTCTGTCTGTACTGGACAGAAATAATCAGTCTCTTTCTGTGTTTTCCCCACCCTCCTCATCCTATGATAATGAAGTATGTCCATTCATGACAACTGCTCATCCCCAGCTGTCTGCACTTGTCTGGCATGTGCCCTATGACATTAGTGGACAGAGCGATGGGCTGTTTTCTGGGGTAACGCAATGCTTTACCCTGATGTGAGGGTCCAGGGGTGACGATCTGGCGTGTGCCTGAGCTAAGTTTTCTACTTTATAAATTTCTGAAGTTTTTGGGCCAGTGATTCTGTCCTGCTCTCCCTCTGGGATATAGCTGTGATTGTGACTGGAATTACATCACTGAAATTCCAATATGCCCAGGGTGGAATTTCAGCTTCTTACAAAGGTTTTTTTTTTTTTTTTTTTCAAGAGAATCCTTTCAGTTGAGAACAATTTACATCTATTCTTTTATCTCACAATCTTCCCCTTCACAACCCCAATGTCAAGGTTCACCCACTATATTGTGTGGCAAGAGTGTGTCCGGATGACATCACTGACATTCAAGCATTGAAGTTCATTGGCTGGTGAAGTTAATGAGAAGTGGCGGACTGGCGGTTATAGACCATGTTAACCAGGAATCTGTTAGGGGCGCAATTATGTTATACTTTTAAACAAGAAGATAGGCCTATTCAAAGATTTTTCAAATAAAACGGAGTACAAATTTATTTAACAAGCATAAAAAACCCTCAAAAATCAATCTTTTGCCCACTGTAATGTTGCCTTCTTGTTTATTTTATAGTGATTTATTTAGCCATTGTCTAGCACTCACTTGAAGGGTTAGTTCACCCAAAAATAAAAATTCTGTCAGTAATTACTCACCCTCATGTCGTTCCAAACCCATGACCTTCGTTCATTTTCGGAACACATATTAAGATATTTTTTATAAAATCCGATGGCTCAGGGATTGTTCCATTGACAGCTTTTTAATGAACACTTTGAAGGCTCAGAAAGGAAGGAAAGACATTGTTAAAATAGTCCATGTGACTACAGTGGTTCAACCTTCAATTTATGAAGCGACGAGAATACTTTTTGTGCACCAAAAAAACAAAATAACGACTTTATTTAACAATTTCTTCCGTCTCCGTCTCCAATGCGCGTTCACAAGATCACCACGACACAAGACGCGCCCTTTAAATAACAAAAAAAAAAAAAAAAGTCTATTTCAGTTTCCTCAAAATAGCAACGCGCCAAAAATACGCCTGATCACACTTCGTTTTCAGACCAGCCCAAGGGCGCACAGATGGGCGCAAATGCATTTTCTATTTAAACAACATGGCGCAGGACGTGAAAATTATAACTGTGTTAGGCTGAAACTAGCATTGCGCCGGGTGTATGATAGGGCCCTAAGTGATTTAAAAAGTGTTAATAGTTACACTTCATTTTAAGTAAAGTTGTTACTGTGTAATTACTCAAATGTGCATTCCTAACAAATAATGTCCACTACTTTGAAATGCTGTAGTATATAATTAGTGCATGTAACTACAACACCTTCAAATAAAGTGTTACCATTAGGCTTGGGAAGCCTTCATGTTAAAATTTATTTCGAAACAGATTTCATAATACATTTACTTGTCTAAATACCACTAAGTAATCTGTCTCAGAAAAAGGAAATATTCTTGACTTTTAACTGACAGGAAGCCCTAAAGATCACGAGTGGCAGTGAACAGAATTTATGCATTAGCACTTAATTAAATCAGGTAGTAGGAATCACTGATTGAAGATCAGATTTCCTTGCCAGTGAGCTTTGACTCTGACCAGTGGATGACATTGTTAACTTATCCTAGACTAGGTTAACTTGGTGATTAGAGGGACAATTTGACTCTGTTGACATGATAAAGATTGTATGATTTTCTGGCTTGCTATTAGAAAAAAGGATTTGAAAGAGGAAGGAAAAAGTTGTAGCAAAAGATCTGAAAGAAAGGATGAAAACATAAGAGAACTGAAAACAGAAAAGCAAAAGAAAAGACAGATATGTATCAGGAGACACAGATTTAGTGGCGAGGGGGGGAAAGCATATGTACAGAAGTGTTTGTGGTCGATAATAGAGATGGAGTTTCTCAGCTGCACTCTCAGGTTACTCACACTGACCTTTTGTGAACGGTATCACATTTTGCTGCTGAGAACACGCACGCACACGAATATATTCTGCTCTCCTCTCCAGCTTGACAAGTCATGTAGCCGCGTATATTCCCGTTAAACATAATGACACAGTCAGATCTCGCTTACAGGAAATACTTTCTTCGTACCATCATCTTCTCATTATAGACCTTCTCAATCAAACAGTCGTGATTGTGAAAAATAATTATCTGTCTGTGTGTGTTTTTTTTTCTGATTGTCCTGTCACAGGCGTACATGATTACAGTAATGCACACATTCAGACTATGCCATAAAATGTGTTAGAATGGAGACTGTGTTTGTCCAGACCTGTCCTCTTTTGTTGCTCATACTGTATGGGATGTTCTGTAACATTATAATGCAACTTCGATGAAAATGTAATACACAGTTAGTGCCATTATCCCAAACACAACGGTCTACACTGGAAGTGACCACAAACCAATGCTAGGCTGCTTTATGCTTTATGTTCTGGGTGGCTACTAGGGTGTTGCTAGGTGGTTTCTTACACCAAGAACGAAAACTGTAATTATAACTATGAACAAAGTTTTAAAAATCATTGTAACTCTAATAGCACATAAGCACATAACTATAGAATCAATTCTGAATGAGCATCTGAACGCCGTCAGCGTTAATCACAGGTTCGCGTTTAAAGTCTGATCATTTCAATGGAGGTGAATCAATCAAAGTTAACTTTAGCTGGAAGTAACATTATTCAAGAACCGCTATAAAGCCAAAACAATCTGTTACCTTAATATGTTTATCTCTGTAAAGCTGCTTTGAAACAATCCATTGTTTAAAGCGCTATATAAATGAAGATGACTTGACTTGACTTAATAGCAGAGTCCACACCACAACTATATCAATAATGACATAGATCGGATTGAAAGTGGTGGTGTAGACCTGAAATAATCTGATATAAGCGCTTGATTCTCTCTATTTTCTCAATTGGATTCAAAAATACCTTGCATTTTGCACATACAGTGCTGTGATGAGCTTACATATGTTTTATGTCATATGAACATCCGTATATTTATTTGCATCTCATGCCTTACGAAACGGTCAGTGGATGAGACTGAATATTTACTAAATATTTGCTAAAAAGCTCTTCTGACATAAATGTAAGTTTATACGGCAAAAAGAAGTTTATATTTGCAATAGCTACGGTGACATTATTGCAGTGACTTTCTCCGGATCAGATCGTGTCGACTGTGTACAGGGCATGCGCTGAAGTTTTGTTTGGAATACATGTAACGCATGTACTTGGTTTGTATTGTAAACCAATAACTTAAGAGATTCACTTAGTATATCAGTTCTCTACTTTTTTCCACTCCAACTTGTGGACTCATTGTCCACAAAAATATTTAGGCCCCACAAATTTTTTACATTTTGTTTAAAAAAAAATAAAAGAATTTTAGAGCTTGGGCATATCTATAAAAAATTTATATTCATTATAAAATTCATGGAGTTTTACCATTTCATTAATTTATATGACTTTTCCAGGTCTAGAAATCACACTTTCAAAATTAGGCCACCTCATAAATACAGGTTTTTCGAGACTCTTGGGAACCCTGCTTCTTCAAAGTGTTCTTGGGGAGGTGAATTAAAATAAGAAATATCTTTATTTTTTAGTTGTTTTAGCTTATTTTAAAGCTTGTTTTGTCTCATTTTAATTTATCTTGAAACCCCCTTGGAAGTTTCCTGAGGGCCCCTGATGGGCCCTGGCCCCCTGGTTGAGAATCAGTGTCTTCGTTTTTTTAGATAAATCGTCGATAACTCGTTTTTCATGTCATTGACAAACATATGGTGTGAGGTGCAAGCATTACACTTTTTTCTGAGTCCCTAATGTTAGAACTATCGTCCTCTCTCGCAAGTTATGAAAAATGGCAGATAATTGGGGAATTATATGGTTGTAGAGTGAAATTAAACTCTTGTCAAGTGCGTAGGAGGGCATGCAAGGAAAGAAACAGAACATTTTTAACCACATATCTGAGAGGATGAAAGCAGCGGGGATGTCCCGGAATACCAAACAGTTTCAAATTAGTATTAAATCCATGAAGAGACAATGCAAAGTTTCATGATATTTACAGACCTTATCTGTTACTATTAGTGGTGGGTACAGAGATACTGAACCGTTATGTTTCATTAATAAGTCTTATCCTAAGTGTTTTCAAGTTTATTCTGGTCCAGACTTGACACAAAGTGATGATTCACAGATCAGATGTTTGAATGGGTAAGTTGTTTTCTCTGTAACTAGTCCATCTTTGTCTACCAGTTTGATCCATTCAGGTTGATTTGTGGACCGTTTACAATCATGAAAGCCAGGCATTGTCAGGTAGCCAGTATTTATGCCTCTGAACATCCGCTGAGACGGCATTTGTGTGTATAAGAACAATATGTAAATGTACAAAAGTATAATAAACTACTAAGAGGGACAGAGCAGAACTGTGTAGATGAGTGAGTCACGTCTTTATGAAGCTGAGGATAACCTGCCGACTAAAGGTCAACCATGCATGAGAGAGATGTGATGGAGAGATAATGGAAGAGAAAGAAAGCAATACAGAGAGGTAGAGGAGTTACAGAGACATTGGTATGGAGGGGGATTGTTTCTTGACAAAGAACATCTCTGTCCATGTTGGTGTCTGGTGTCCCTTCTCCAGTGATTCAATATGTGTGAGTGAGTATGTGCTTATGGACTGGCATATTATCCAGATATTTCAGGAGGAAAAGGAACCAGATATGAATTGAGAAATTGAATTTCGGTCTGTTTACCTGCAAACACAATTCAAAGCCTCATACGATACTCAAATATTGTTTTCAAGACAATACACTAGTGGCATCTGTTAAAGGGTTAGTTCACCCAAAAATGAAAATGAAGTCATTAATTACTCACCCCCATGCTGTACCCCGTAAGGCCTTCGTTCGTCTTCGGAACACAAATGAAGATATTTATGATTAAAGAGAGGTGCATGACTGCTACATAGGCTGCCTACAAGGAAGAAAAGGAATAGTCGAATAAAGTCGTTATTTTTGTTTGTTTTTTCGCACAAAAAGTATTCTCATCGCTTGATAAACTTATAGTTGAGCCACTGTTGCGACATGGAATATTTAAACATTTTCTTTAATGACTTTCTGGGCCGTCAAGTTTCATTCCCTTAGGCAGCCTATGTAGCAGTCATGCACCTCTCAGATTTAATCAAAAATATCTTCATTTGTGTTCCGAAGACGAACGAAGGCCTTATGGGGTTGGTACAGCATGGGGGTGAGTAATTAATGACTTAATTTTCATTTTTGGGTGAACTAACCCTTTAAGGTCGAGATTAGATTGTCATTCACTTCATAGGGTTGTAGTTCTTTCCCTCATCCTTATAGCCATTAAGTACACAGACTGGTTGTACAAAGACCTTCGTCTTTTTGTCCGATTTTAAAAACCGTTTTTTAGGGATGCTCCGATAATGATTTTTCCAGCCGAAACGGACTACCGATTTCTTGTCCTCATGATCGGCCGATACCAATCCTGATCCTGATTATTCAAGCTGTATACAAGTGATATGTAAAATCTTTGTTGGCTTGGCTATCACTTTTAACCCCTTACACCCTGAAGACATTTGAATGATTTCGTGTGATTTCAAGTGGCATACTTAAAAGTAATGGCTTACTTTTAGTACCTCTACAAAAAACAACATCAATGTATAATCAAGTACATGGTTTCATTTGATAGAAAACCTTTAAAATTCGGAAGAAAAATACAACACTGCTGAGAAAACCTCAGAAAAAGTGATGCAATTTATTCATTTGTTTTGTGATTATTCATGCTTGACATGATGACTATTAGAAAGTATATATGACAGGTCATAAAACCATAGGTCATAGTTTTTGATGATCGTCCAGCGCTGTTGCAGCTGTGCACTCCTATTCTATGACGCACAGTAAGTCAAGACCTGTCAATCTGAGAGATCAGTCCAATCCAAGTGCGATCCAGCTGTAAAAAAGTGTCCGATTGTTCCCGACACCATGTCCCTTTCCAGCATTCTCGAGATCCAGTTTCAATTGGTTGAACTTTCAAACGACGTAAGAAAATACTGAATCATGATTGCAACATGATCCCGGAAGTCCTATAGCTTTAGCCAAGCAGCATGTCGTGTCAATCCGTGAGGATTTTCTCAAGATCTACGCTTCATGTTATGTGGTGTCTGAGCTCGTTTGAATTGAGACAACCTGCTCTAAATAAAGTTGTGTGACCTACTCTGGTTTACTAATGTATATTAAAATATTCTTATGTAAATTGTTACATTCCATTCCATGCAACAATATCATTTCAAAACTATTCCTACAGAATTTTGTTCTACTTGTGTTTCATGAATGAGGTCAATTACTATGCTGGCCACAAAACAAGCTCACATGCCCAAAATTCCCTCCAAAATGTTTCATGCTGCAGTATTTTGATCAATAAATCCATACCCAACATTCCCTAGAGCATGGCCCTTCCCCCAAACCAAACCCCAAATGACCCCCCCAACCCCCTACAGCCAGAATATCTAATGATCTCCAATGTGTCTGTCCATCTGTCTATGGTATAACTTACACACACACACACGCGCACACACACACACACACAGAGAGAGAGTAGCCCTGGGCGAGGCCTGTCCTACTTGGGCTGAACTTATACTTCTCCAATCTAATCATAGTCTCCTGCATCTGAGTGTCCATTAGGTTTGACTCAGGACAACGCCTGTTTATTACGGGCCCCAATTGAATCAAAGATAATCCAATCAAAAGAATCATTTTTTAGCTTGCCGGCGAACAGAGCTGACAGCGCCAAGACAAAGCAGTCTTAGTTCTAATGTGCTTTTGCTCAATTTTACAATATTCTCTGGGCTGTTTTTGTGTCTTTTATTTTGGATTGGTTTTAGGAACTAATGACAACCTAGATGGAATCTGTAAACCTTTTCCACAAATGTATTACTACACATTTTAGTAGAACTTTTATCAGACAAACAAATTAGCCAAAATATTAAGTAATCAAACATGCAGGGGATGTGTAGAACTTTCAGTGGAACGTTTTCCAATTCTGTGGAAATGAGCAGTGGGCACAGATTCCATGTACAGTCCAGCTAATGCTGTAACTAACTTGACCCTAAAGTACTAGTTTTGTGGAACACATAAGAAGATATTTTGAAGAATGAACTGTTTTTATCCATGCAATGAAAGTCAATGAGGTCCAACATTTTTCAAGATGTCTTCTTTGGTGCATGCATTTTAGAACAACATGAGGGTGAGTAAACAATGAAAGACATGAATTATCCCTTTAAATTATTAACTTAAACACAACAAAAATTATTCAAGCAGAACTTTATATATATACTCACAGTATGCGTGCAATCTTTCATCTTTAATGTAAATTGCTGTATTGAATTGCATGAATGCCCCCCTGGTATCGCTGTTGACTCAATCCTTCCCTGGCTTATTGTGGCTCATTTGGAAAAACAACTACATGATTTTATATGCACTTTTAACTTGCTTTAGAAACCTCTTATGTCATTTCACATACTTAAACAGCTTTTTCGCAACTAACAGATTTTGTAAATGTCTTTTTCTTTGTCTTTGTCCCTTTCCTCCAACAGAGGTAGATTCTCCTAACAGCTCAACCTCTCCTTCTCCTCCTCCTATTCCATATGTTACACCTGCCCCTTCCCTTCCTACTTTTTCTTCTCCTGCTCCATCAGTTGTCTCGTATACAGACAAGTCTCCACCCAACAGTCCCACGGAGAGCGTGACCACGGCTGACCCTGGGCTGAGGAGACTCCACGGGCTGAGCGACAACCTCATTCCCATCTACACCTCCATACTGGCTGCAGTGCTATTGGGCCTGGTGGCCTTCATCATCTTTAAACGGTGAGGAGGATCGGAATTATTCTCACCCCGTGATGTTTTTTATCTCCACTCAAAAAGCATATTGCTATGTAGGCTTTAGTTCAGCTATTTTTATAAAGGAAAAAAAGGAACAAAACGCTTCTAGGCTGTTTTTCCATCTGATCCATCACGAGTGCATTGTTTATTATGTGAGGTAAAACAAAGCCAGATTTCATTTCTGATTGGATTAAGCACTTTCAAAACCTTAAGTGAATATGGCAATATAATAATCAAGACAGTATATTCATATATGCAAAATAACAACTAAATGTTTTCGCAGACTGATAACAAAATAGAAAAAATTAAAAGAAGGCCGTTTTCTGAGCAGACACAGATGGAAGTTGTGGAGGAAGGGGTCATGAAATATTAAAAGCACTGCTGGAGGGTAACATTGACCCGCTTTAGTTCCTTTAGGGTGTGAACATCCTGGTGCTTACAAATCATTGTTTTTTTGGCTGGTCCTACATCTCAATTTCTGGCTCGACCAATGGGGTGTGTTCGGGCGGTATTAGATTGTCTGAAGAATGGCAGAAAGTGGAAGAGTTAGGGTTAGGGTGCAGAAATGTCAGACTTTAGGTTAGAAGTGAATACTGATCTTAGTCGTGTTTCTACCGCAGGAACTTTCCCCAGGAACTAGGAACTTTGGGGTGGTACTCGGTGTGTTTCGACCACTGGTACCAGGGTCTAAATGAAGTTCCTGGGGTAAACATTTCCCCCCCAGAAAATCCTGCTCGCGAGTTCAGGAACTTTCGGGGTGGGACTTGGACGCTGAACATGCTGATTGGTTGAGTTCACGCAGCATTTTGATTGGTTGTCTCCATGCAGCATTTTATTTCAACCACCATTTTTAAAAATCTGTTGTGCTGTGTGAGAGTAATGGTGCATTCACGTGCTATGGTAATTATGGTAAATACCAAAAGCCAACGTGGAAAATGCACATGAACACCCCATCATGTGGTATTTTCCACTGGGCAGCTCGTAAAATATTTTGATGCACGAGTTGCCGAGATGAGATAACTTTTGACCTTTTCAAAATGCCGGAGAGCAACGCGAGAGTCGTAAATGGTAAAAATATGTACTATTCATGATCTAGAAAATATACAGCATATTATTTACCGTTTGAGTTTTGATAAATCATTTTCTTGTTGTAGCAGATGACTTAAGCAATCTAAAATAGTTTTAGCTAAATAACAGGTCTGGATCTCCAATTTTTTTACCACATTACGACAACAAAAGCACTTGAACGCAACACACTGGTAAATACCAGTTCACAAGTGTAAATTATCATTTTCCATAGCACGTGAACGCACCCTAAGAGTTGATTGCTATTAGAAACAACAATGGAGTTTAAAAAATACGACCGAAGGACCGACGACGTGGTTCAGGCTTTATTAAGCTTATATGCAGAGGACGAAATCCAGCGGGAACTGGACGCGCACAGTCCTACGTCACCGGACTAATTTGCGTAATCTTCACGACACTTTAGAGCGTGATGGAATCGCAGACAGCAACAGGTTCCTGGGACAAATTGTTCCGGGTAATTTTGCCATTTGATAATAAAAACTTCGGATGTTTGCCTTGATGTCTTTCAGGTGGAACAGTTGTAAGCAGAATAAGCAAGGAGCCAATAACAGAGCGTGCAGTGCAAACCCCAGTCAGACTCCTTCTCCTGAGGGAGAGAAACTCCACAGTGACAGTGGCATCTCAGTGGACAGTCAGAGCCTGCAGGAGGGCCAGGGGCCTCCACATACAGGTAAAAACTTTTAGGTCAGGGTTCGGCAACCTATGGTAATCGCTGGCAAGTGAGCAGAATTGAGAGAGGTGTTTTTCATTCAGATAAAGTACCTCGCACCTGCATACAGATCTACATTTTGAGGTAATCATTTCTCATAGTAACACAGCTTGTTTTATTAAGTTAGGAGCTACTATTAAAGCCTACTACTGAAAGTACGAAGCAGATCCTGACAATAGATGTATCAACAAGTTAAGTCCCTTTGAGTGCTTATTGTACCTTTGAGAAAAAAAGAAGTTAATGCTATAAATTTCGGAGATATTCAACTAATTAGAGTCCTATTAAATATAAAGATGTAGGGTCACATTCAGTAGGGTCACATTGGAAATCTGTTATCCAAAGACTAATTTAAACCTGAAAACAAACTAAGTTGTAGGAATATGACATATTCAAATTTTTAATTTTATGGAAAATTGCTTTAAGGTTCTGCAGTATTTTTTTTTAGGTAATTAATCAACTAAGAACGTTTTGTCATAGCATCAGGTTTCAACTGTAAAGTGAATCTTTCAATTAACACATTTATGAACTTTTAAAATGTGGTTATGTGTATTTATTTCACTTAAAAATTGCACTTCATGACAAAGATTTGCAGACCTCTGGCTTAGTTCATTATAATATATACAAATAGTATATAGACCGTTTTTCTTTCTCCTGAACCACCCACATGGCAACGAACCAATGACAAGACAAGACAATGATGATGATTCATAACAATATTATAAGCTGCTGTCGATCCGCTCCCACAAATCCCTCTGGAACTGGCACAGAAAATTACAGTCGCTTTGCAAATAAATAATTTACGGACAGTTACATGTGTATCCCCAACATTTTATCATATAAGCTTTATGTTACACCTGAAATGACAAGGGACTTTAATGTTAATTTTAATTAGCCAGTTCCTGTACTGTTTCTCAAATGAGAACGGACTAGATCTGTTACGCTGCTGCTGTTGTTACTGCTGCTGTTGCAGAGCAAGTATGGAGAAATGCTTCTTTGTAGTCTTGTTTTAACTATATTAATCCAGATGGCTAAATGTATTCTCTTTGTTTTAGTGGTCAAGATAGATGGAAGTTCAGCCCTGTCCTTGCCCTTACACACACGGGAGGAGGTTGAGAAACTGCTAAATTGTACCTGTGAAGGGGAGGAGTCAGGGGCCAACGAGGAAACCGATTGGTGCAGTCTGGCAGGGCTACTTGGATACAAAGAAGAACACATTGCTAATTTCAAGCAGGAAGAGAGGCCCATCCAGGCTCTTCTGTCTCATTGGGCGAGCCAGGATTCGGCTAATATTGATACGCTTTGTACAGCACTGAAGAAAATCAATAGGGAGGATATTGCGCAGAGCATCACTGTCAAACCAACTGCTACATCAACCGTATGAGAGAACAAACACGCACGCTCACAAAATCACACTTTCAAGTGTGCTCCCAAATACACACCTTACATTGCCTTCAGCATACTTCGATCTTGATGTATCACTGATGAAGTTGTATCACTATATTCTTAACTTTAGGCTGTAAACTCAAGTGCCGTTTCCCTTTAAACCCTTGATTATGACCAAACTATGTGCAAATAATGCATTGTTCTCTAAATATTTTTTGCATGTTCCTTTCATTTGAGGAAAGTCAAATGGACTTGAACATTGATATTCATGTTTTTTCCTGAAGATATTCAGGATAAATGACTCAAAATCATTCATTTTACATTGAACACACTTCAATACAAGAAATATACAAACTACACGCCACATCCAACTTTATCCTACCAATAATTACTCTTAATAAGTTAGTTTTTTTTATCATTCTAAAATTCCATTTGTCTGCCTCTATACAGTATAGAAACTGCTATGTAACATCCATAACGCATATGCTAATGATATGTCAAATGTGGCCAGTTCAGTCATTTGCTAAGTGTACCATATCCACTGATTATATCGCATCAGAGCTTGAGCCCTCATGTACACAGTTGATGTTGTGCTCCTGTGCTTTATATACAACCAGTGAGAGTATGAGGAGAAGGACCAGTCATAGAAAAATGAAAAAGATAAATCACAATGCTCAATATGGAGGCTGTGGAAATGTATTTCTAGAAGAGTTTTTCTGTTATGTGAGCTAAAGAAAGCTAGATTTATGATGCCATTGTTGTCAGTTTATTGCTGATTTGATTGTAAACTAAACCAGGAACCACGATTTACTACTTGCTATTGTTAGTGCCAAGTAGTATTAGGTGTCGCGGTTTGGTTGGAAGGCAAGAAGAGTTGAGGTGAGGATCTAAACGCTAGCGATATATTTATTAAATGAGAACAAAAAGTACTCTTGAACACAGGAGAACAGGAACACTGGAAACTCACAGGAGCAAACCAATACATTGAAAAGATTAGACAAAAGGGAACTAAAACAAACCTGGAATGAATAGTGAGGATTTGGGGAGAAAAACAAAAGATTCTTTGTGCATTCCAGTGAATTATTCATGGGATGAATTGTAAATTAAATTAGGAGAACAGACCAGAAATGCACAGTATATGTTGTCTTTTTTCAGAGGAACATCTGACATCTTCTGACATCTGAAAATAGAACATGAAGGAAATTTCACAGCTCGTTCAGTCAAACTGACAGAAAAGGATTATTTGTAGCGCAACCTTATTATTTGAAATGATTTGTTTCAGTCTTTTTGAGTGGAACTTCCCCAAACCAGAAGTGCCTCCCATAATCTAAAACACAGTAGGCTCATTAGGAAAAAGGTGGATATAAATAGAATAAACAAGCAACTAAACAAGACACAGGTGAACATAATCAGAAACTATATAGAAACAAATGAGAACCTAATTAGAATTCATGACAACCAAGAAAAAAGGAACTAAACTTAGGAACTACGGGAACCGTGGAGTGAAATGAAATCAAAATAAGTCCTTGAACAAACATTAACAAAATTAGATTAGACAGTAGGGAGTTGTGACATTCTCTAGCATTTATTGTGTACATTTATGGGTCTTTGAAGCAACTTTGACATGAATTGTCAATTGCATTTCTTGGTCAACCCAATCTTGGTAACAGAGAGGAACCATTTTGGTAAGAGTTAAACCATCATGTAGATGTTAAGTCAGATGTGACGCAGAGAGATGAAATGGTAGGAAAAAAAGAGAGAAACATCAGAGAGAGGTCAAACTACAGGAAGACACTGTCTCTTTATCAGATGCTTTCTGGTGCCAGATGACAGGATGTTGAATTTCGTTAAAAACAGTGGTAATAAATAATCTTATTCCAAATATAAACTAGATCTTAACAGTTTCTGAAGATTTATTTGCCCGTGGGTGATTGCTAGGTCTTGATCTGCCTAAAATATAGCAAAAATCTTGATTGATGTATAATTTATGCCAAAGTTTGTTTAGACATCTTACTTTAAGTATGAGCAATGATGTAAGTGATGGCGACATAAACAGACACCACTTAAGTAGGTTCATGATGTCTGCATCTTTTTGGGCAGGTGACTCAGAACATTCTAGAATTAATAAGCTGGAGGTTTTGTCGTCCTGGTGGTCCGGCTGAAAGATGATAGCGGTTTCTTTTTCTTTTTTACTTTTTTCTTTATTACAGCGGTAACCAGACACTGGTCACTACCTGGCTCAGGTCATCACCATGACAAAAGCACTTGGCCATGCAGTCTGTGACCCAGATAGAAAAATGTTAAAGACACAAGACACAAATACACCCATAAACACAGAACAAAGAAACAAGCTTCCCTGTAAAATTAACCACTGACTGATATGACCGTCAAGGGTGATTAAACGAGACTCTTTTGAAGGCATAATACAGGGTTCCCACGGTCACGGAAAACCTGGCTGTATCAGGAAATTTTAAAAAGTGGATTGGTCGTTGATCGGTCAGAAGTGTGGGAACACTGAAGGACTTCGAAACCAGGAGAACAACTCAAATATCTTTTGTGTTTATTGTAACGTTGGACTCTCTAAGACCAAGAATGGAAGTGATCCAATGTAACATTTTGGGTTTGCAACTGATATATTTGGTTCAAATACTGAAGTCGGTGATACAGTGCTTTTTTTATGACAAGTAAATCAATTCAAAAGAAATCTCCAGGGATTTATAATTTCTCAGGGTTTGTGTGGAGATTTGCCCGTCTGTCAATGCTCCATGTTGTTATGTCGTCGGTATCAGTGGCCTTATAATGGAGTGTTATGGAAGCACTAGCTGAAGTTAACTTCAGCACAGACATTTGGACTCAAAAGAGCTTTTTTACAAGTATGAAAGAAGGTCAGTTTGAGAGGGGAAAAGTGTTGGATTTACTTGTTGTGCAGAATATATGAAACATTAAAATTCTGTAGCTGCATGATTGTCAGTATTCATAGATTCTTGTGATGTCCATTCAGTTTGAAAAGCAATGCAGCTGCGTACATTATTCATAGTTTTGAATATTAAATACTGATTCGGGCTATAGATTTTTGGAACACTTCAAACATACTGAAATTTGTATCTTAAAATGAAGGCATTCTCCATTTCTGGATGTGATTGTTTTCTCTTTTAATTCATTTTAAATCTCTTTTTTTTTTAGCACTTACAAAGTATAAGATACATTTTGTATAACAAATGCCTGAGATTTATATCAGGTCAGTGTTGTTTTTGTTCTGTTTAGTATGTACATAATTTTGCTTTGTGTAGATTAACTGCTTTCATTTTGTCTTTATTCATAGCATCAGAGGCTTGTTATTGCAAATTTGTTTATGTTAAATATAAGCCAATCCTGAATCCACAAACCCAACAAGCTCAAAGAAAGTCACATGATTTGCCATGGTTTACTTCCTCAATATTTTCCTTTACTGGTTTGCCAATATTGTCTTGTATAACATCATCTTTATTATTTGACAAACATGCAAACATGTTTTGGTTTACATTTATTTGCAGATAATTTTTTACACAATATCAGAGTACATATCTCTGAGATGGATGTTCTAATGTGGCACATTTCTCTCTGACAATCAACTAAAAATATATGTGTATAGTTGCTGGAATATGGAGTTGATCAGAAACCATTAATAGCCTGAGACTATTAAGAATCAAAGAATCTTGCACTTGGCGGAGGAGCTTTGTGAGATGAGTGTGAGGAGCATGAGAGGGTGAGCAGAGGTTTTGTTGGGCTTTTTTGGACACAGGTTCTGCAAGAAGAAACAATACTGAATGTCACTTGTATTTACTGTTATGTACACTGTATCATATAAATGTGAATTTACTAAAATTCATAAAGTAGGTTTAATGCAGTTACTATTACAAACAAGAAATAATAAACTAAATAAGATTGCAACTGTACATTTGTCTGATGTTTTTTTTCACAAATACACACAAATATGCTACCAATTTAAATAAACGTTTTCTTAAAATATTAAAAGTGTAAACATTTGTTTAAAATGACTTAATCATGCTGTAAGTTTTCACATATCAGGTTGCTGGATCACAGGGATTTATTTTGATAAATTTCACTGGTGGTTCAGGTCTCCTAACACTATTGAGTTCATTTGACCTGGTAGTTCTCACATCTGCACAAATGTCTCTGAGGATTTTGGGTATTAGGGAAACTGTTGACACAACGGATGTCTTATCCCCCCTGTGATGTTCAGTTCTGGGCCAGTAAACAGACCGTCATTGGAGCAAGCATTCCTGTGTGTGTGTGTGTGTGTGTGTGTGTCAATGAGGGGACCTAAATTGAGGTCCCCGTGAGGAAACAAGCTTATATATCATATAAGTTTTCATTTCAGTTTTTTTGAAAATGTAAAAATTCAGAAAGTTTTCTGTGATGGGTAGGGTTAGTGTAAATGGATAGAATATACAGTTTGTACAGTATAAAAACCATTACGTCTATGGAGAGTCCCCAAAAAGATAGCGAACCAGAGTTTTTCACCGGTGTTTCACCAAAAAATTAAAACTCTGTCATTGTTTGTTCACCCATCCCTTGTGAAAAAGAAATACACTTTAGCCTACTTTAAGATATTATTACAGAAATATATACTTCAAACGAATATGCTTAAGTATGAACTGAATCTAATGTTTTGGACTAATTACATTATTTGCAATTACCTGAAAATGTTTTATAGTTTAAATTTACATTAAATGCAAGTTTTTTTGACTCGCTTAAGTAGGACTTGAGTACATCTTAATATGTAATTTCATAGTTACTTCTATTGTCTTTGAAATATGGTCAAAGTGTTCTAAAGTGCACTGACAAGCATTTGTGGTAAACTAAAATCTACTTTAATGTATTTATCGTGAAACTTGTATGTCATTTAAATATATTTGTAATTGTAAATTATGTAAATTGAGTACATTTAAGAAATATACATATATAGGCTACTTTAAATGTAATATTTAATGACACCCATACAGTTAAAATTATAATCAAGTATTTTACATGTGCTCTAGAATGTTTGTCAACACATCAAAATAAGTGTCTTCTTTAAAACATGATGAAGGAAAGGATAATTAAAACATTATGATTTAAAAATTTGACATACTCAAATTTCATTAGTATTATATTATCTGCAAGTGCATTTTTAAAAACATACTTCTAAGATTTGAAGTCCACTAGTGCACATTCAATACTATTAAGCACACTTCTTTTTCACAAGTGTCACTCCAAACCTGTTGTTTTTTAGTAGAAGTAGAAGTAAAATGACTAATTAAGAAGAATTACTGAAGAAACTTCACCCAGCTCCAAATGACCACATACAATGGTCACTCTCAAAAAACACCATATAAGTAGGCCATTGCAGGAGATTAAAAGCTTACTTGCATTTCTTTTTTTATGTGTTCTTCTTTTTATGTGTTCTGGAACTATTCTGCTTTTCTGTGCTGTTTTCTAAACTTAAAATATTCAGTACAATTCAAAAATTTTGAATAGAAAGATATTGCGAACAACGGTTTATAATAATTTACTGCGCTGTTATTGTGCTAAATCCTAATACAGAAACCTATTTTTTAATGGCACTTAAAACAAAATAAAAAAACTGTGACTGATGGCTTTACACATCAGTCAAGCATTCTCTTGTCTAAATGGATGTTTCTTGGCCAGAATGACCTCAAGTGTGGACCAGACTCTATGCTGATAGTAAAAAGCCTGGATCCGTGAGACAATTTCCAAGCTCCATATCACTTTTTTATTTTTCCTTCATAGACAAAAACAGACAAATAAACATGTGGTGGCCATGCCATGTAGTGCTCTGGAAGGCATTTACTGAATTGGAGAGGAATGTGTGTTTGTCTTTGTTTACTACTGTAGTACTGTAGTACTACTTTATTTTATTTTTTATTCCAAACTGTTTTTATTATTCTTATTTGTTTTGATTATTTTAATTTCTTCTATGTAAAGCACTTTGAATTGCCATTGTGTATGAAATGTGCTATATAAATAAACTTGCCTTGCCTTGCCTTTGTTTGTGTGTGTTTCTGCTCATTCTCTTTGCTATTGAGCAAAATAATCCGGATCCCTTGGCTCCTGACGCAGCATGTGCACAGTCAAATGATTCTGAAGTGCAATTAAGGGAATGTGGTTGCAGACCAAACAATAAAATGGTTAATAGTGCATTAACCCTCTGGATTTCCTGCTCTTCCAACCAGTGTTTGCTACAATTCAGGCCTCATAAAATGTTTATTGATTCAATAATAAGAGGGAGGAATATTCTAATCATGACTGAACTTTTCTTGTCGATCATTTAAAATAAAGCTGTAATGGTAACAATATAGATGTGCGCAGAAATCTTTGGCAAATGATAGTATGTGTGTTTCATAAATTCTGGCAGCAGTGCCGACTGCAGGTATTATAAACCGCACAACCTGTTTAGCAGCTGCTGGAGATTTTCCTCATCTTCAAGTTCCTCTTGACTCACAGTTCTTAATGACATTTCAGAAAATGGAAGCTGCAATCAGGAAGTGTTTAATATATTTTTTTATAGTCTTTCACTGTAAGTTCCTTTGACATCCATTTCAAAATTACATTTTAGTCAGGAAACTGCATGCAGGAAGCACTTAGATTTCTTTTTATAGCCTTCCTGATTTTAAGATTAAATGATATTTTTTATAGATTAGAATAGATTTTTGGTAACTGCAGGAACAATAAAAAATGCTGCAATTTCTCAGAAACAACTTAAAGCATTTTAGAAAAAAAAACTTTAGGATGTGAAAATGTGATATTTAAATTTCAATAAAAGCAAATAATTGGGGATCATTTTGATTAGAGTTTGACTGATAACTGTTTGTCAGATCTATAGAAAATAGTTTCTACAACGAAAAATAAAAATATAAAAAAGGTAATTGAGACTTTTTATCTCATAATTCTGACTTTATTTCTTGCAGTTACGAGTTTATAACTCACAATTACAAGAAAAGTAAGAATGAGATATCATATCATATATCATATCATATCATATCATATAGTATTTTAGTAATGTAACAGATCAACAGGGCAAAATGACATTTGAGTCAAAGAATTCTACTCAACGGGGATAAACTTCTAAATACCCCATAGTTATTTCTAGAGTTTATGAATATAAAGAGTTATTACTAGATCCCCATGGAAAGGTGAGAAAACTCTCAGGCTTGAGCAGGCCTAAAACATCTGTCATAACCCCTTCCTCTGGTATTTACTATACTCCACCCTCACAAGAAACCTACTCAACCAGTTGACTGACAATCATAACCTTTCAAAAACAACAGAAAAGTGTGACAGGGCTTAAACAGCTCTTTTCTTTTGGCATCAGTAACATATTATTAAAGGCACTTTCATAGAATTGGTCAATTATAGTTTGTACAGTTTGATAAAAGTTGTATAGTTTAATGGAATGCTGCACTTTCATATTCTTGCTCAGTCTGTTTTAGTTTATTTTCACTCTTATGTACTGGGGCACTAAAGCTGTCAGGAATTAGCCGTAGAAACATTCAGTTTGCTTGTCCTGTCATGCCACTCCTGACAACAGCAGAAAGCATACACAAACACTCATTCGAGTTACATTTTAGATAACTGAATTAATGCCTGTAGAAGAAGTCTCTGGCTATGTGTGTCTCTGTGACAGCTCTCGGCTTCACATGAGCTCAGAACAGAGGCAGGATAGAGAAAGAGCGTGAAGGACTGGGCCTGGATGTGCACTTTTATCAGCGTTTGTGAGGAGTGAGCGTCCTGTTCCCTTTCGTTGTCACTCCGAGTTCCGTCGGAGGACGACGAATGGGGTTTCGCTTAGAAAGCCTATCGACTTCGAGTATACAAAAACGAGCCAATGGCAAAGAAATGCCATGGGTCTGCGGAATTTGCATAGCGTATCTCCGCCCCACCTCGTGGGTATAAAGCGGAAGACGCCGCAACATGCAGATATGTTTTCGCTTCGGAGCCAAGAGTATCTCTTCACTCCACAGCCATTTCTGACTTCACTCTACGAGACGAGCCACTCTCTCCGGTGTTGGTGTGACGGCGATCTGCAGCGAGTTCACATTGCCTGCTGATCTGTGCAGTGATCTGCCAATGAGTGTGTTTCTCCCTGCTTGCTTCAACATCGCGGAGTTTTTTCCTCCTCTCACAAAAGAGCTCGCACGCGGCACGTCTTTTTAAAGACGGCTCGCCCGTGAATTTCTGGTTGCGGTCGACTCATTTCAGATTTTGATGGGCACATTCTCTGCTCTGCGTGCTTGGGCTTGATCACACTAGAGCAGCGTTTGTGGATGACTCACATTCTCCCCGCGGGAACGTGACCATCGCGTCATTACGGTCGAGACTCAATGATCTCGTTAGAGAGAAAGTCCCCTCATCCAACACTCTCCACGTGAGATGCTACTTCGGCTGGTGGCCAGGGTGACCTGAGGGTGTGAGTGTGGAACAAATACACCGACTGTTTGTCCGTGGACCACGCCCCCCTCACGCACCCCCTCTTCGGCGGTGCGGTTGAGGGCTTTGCCCAACAGTTCTCAACCGCCCACGAGCAGACTGAGGCTTATTCTGCCCCGACGGGCCCGCTGTCCGAGCTGATCCCTCAGTCTGCCCACCGCCGAAGGCGCCTTCCTGCGGCTCCCACCCTGCCCGTTCACCCGGGCTGGCTCTGGAAGCCGCAGGGGGACGCCACAGCCCTCTCCAGCCCCGCCCCCCACTATACGCCGGGTTAAGCGGCACTCTTGAGATGGGCTCCTCAGAGATGGGACTCAGTTCTTTCCAGGAGCTGGTAGCAGGGCCACTCCTTTCCCTAGTGGAGGGCCGGGGAAGAATCCTTATTCAGAAAGAACTGACTCTCCCGTCTCTGAGCACACAGAGTTCTCGGACGACACGGTGCGCCGCCCCCGGGCCGTGCACCCCTTGTCCTCCTCTGTCCCACAGCCGGATGACAGTGCGCGCCGTCCCCAGACCATGCCGCTCTCATCCTCCTCTGTCGCCAGACCCCTGGCAGAGCAGACCCCCGTGGAACGTTCGTCCTTCCCTGGTCTCCTCTGTCAGGACGCGGTCTATGACTGTTCCCCCACACCGGACCGCTATGCCGTCCACGTCCGGGCCAGTCATACCGCCTCGCTGCCCCACCGACGGGAAGTCTTTGGTTCGCGTGACCCCGCTGGTACAGTTCTTGGGAGCCGGGCTAGAGCTTCCCAACCTGTCCCGCTGGGTCGCATGAATGATCAGGCTCGGCTACGCGATTTAGTTCGCACGGTCTCCTCCCCGCTTCAGGGGAGTCCACTCCACTATGGTCGGTGGCAATGCCCCTATCATGAGAGCGGAGGTTGCTACCCTGCTGGCGAAGGGTGTGATCGAGACTGTCCCTCCAGCCGAAATGAGGTCTGGCTTCTACAGCCCGTACTTCATTGTCCCGAAGAAAACCGGTGGGTTACGGCCAATCCTGGACCTGCGCGTGGTCAACCGCTCCCTTCACAAGATGCCGTTCAAGATGCTCACTGCCAAACGCATTTTCGAATGTGTGCGGCCCCAGGATTGGTTTGCAGCGATCGACTTGAAGGACGCCTACTTTCATGTCTCCATTCCCCCTTGACACAGACCGTTCCTACGGTTTGCTTTCGAGCGGCAGGCATATCAGTACGCGGCTCTCCCATTCGGGCTAGCCCTGTCTCCTCACGTCTTCACGAAGGTCGTCGAGGCAGCCCTTGTTCCCCTTTGGGAACACGGGGTTCGCATCCTGAACTATCTCAACGATTGGCTGATCCTAGCTCACTCTCGAGACCAGGTTGCGAACACAGGGACTTAGTGCTCCGGCACTTAGCCCGTCTGGGCCTTCGGGTCAACTGGGAGAAGAGTAACTTTGCCCCGTGCAGAGGATCTCTTTTCTCGGTATGAACATCGACTCGGTCGCCATGTCCGCGCAGCTTACGAGCGAGCGCGCGCAGTCACTGCTGACTTGCCTGAGACAGTTCGAGGGCAAGAGTGCGGTTTCATTGAAACTTTTTCAGAGGCTCCAGGGGCATATGGCATCTGCAGCCGCGACAACGCCGCTCGGATTGCTTCATATGAGACCGCTTCAGCTTTGGCTTCGCGACCGAGTCCCGAGGTGAGCATGGCAGCACGGCACTCTCCGAGTACCAGTTACTCCGACTTGCCATCAAACCTTCACCCCGTGGTCGAACCTCAGTTTTCTACGGGCCGGAGTGCCTCTGGAACGAGCTTCGCGGCATGTTGTTGTAACGACAGATGCCTCCAACACGGGCTGGGGAGCCATGTGCAATGGACATGTGCTCCTGGATAGGACCCCAGCGCCTATGGCACGTCAATTGCCTCGAGTTGCTGGCTGTACAGCTCGCCCTGCGCCGCTCCCGAGCCGTGCTCACGGGCCAGCATGTACTAGTCCGATCAGACAATACCGTGACTGTAGCGTACATCAACCGTCAAGGTGGTCTGCGCTCCCGCCGTATGTCGCAACTCGCCCGCCACCTCCTCTTATGGAGTCAGAAGCATCTGAGGTCGCTTCATGCTATTTATATTCCTGGAGTCCTGAACTGTGCAGACGAGCTCTCACGGTTTCAGCCCCTCCCTGGAGAATGGCGACACCATCCCCAGTCGGCTCAGCTGATTGGGACCAATTCGGGGACACACAGATAGATCTGTTTGCCTCTCACGACTCGACCCATTGCGCCCGGTATTATTCCCTGACCGAGGGCACGCTCGGCACGGATGCACTGGCGCACAGCTGGCCGCGGGGCCGCAAATATGCGTTTCCCCCAGTGAGCCTTCTTGCGCAGACCCTGCGCAAGGTCAGGGAGGACGAGGAGCGGGTCTTGCTGGTTGTGCCGTATTGGCCCACCCGAACCTGGTTCTCCGAACTCATTCTCCTCGCGACAGCACCTCCTTGGCCCATACCTCTGAGGAAGGACCTACTTTCTCAGGGATGGGGCACCCTGTGGCACCCTCGTCCCGATCTTTGGAGCCTCCACGTGTGGCTCCTGGACGGGACGAGGCAGGTTTGAGTACCCTACCACCAGCGGTGGTGGCTACCATCACTTCCGCTAGAGCGTCATCCACGAGACACGTCTACGCGTTGAAGTGGAACCTCTTCGTCAACTGGTGCTCTTCTCACCGAGAAGACCCCCGGAGATGTTCGATCAGCGTCGTCCTTTCCTTCCTTCAAGAGGGGTTGGACCGAAGGCTGTCTCCCTCCACCCTTAAGGTCTATGTCGCCGCTATTGCCGCACAGCATGATCTTATAGAATGTAAGTCGTGGGGAAGCACGACCTGGTCGTCAGGTTCCTGAGAGGAGCGAGGAGACTGAATCCTCCTCGCCCTCCTCTCGTACCCTCTTGGGACCTCGCAGTGGTTCTTTCTGCCCTGCGGAGTGCTCCCTTTGAGCCTTTGCAGTCAGTCGAGCATAACTTCCTGTCTATGAAGACACCGCTTCTGACTGCATTGGCCTCCATCAAAAGGGTAGGGGACCTGCACGCATTCTCCGTTGACGAAGCGTGCCTGGAATTCGGGCCGGCTTACTCTCACGTGATCCTAAGACCCCGGCCTGGATATGTGCCCAAGGTTCCTACCACTCCCTTCTGGGACCAGGTGGTGAACCTGCAAGCGCTCCCCCCGGAGGAGGCAGACCCAGCCTTGGCACTGCTCTGTCCAGTACGTGCTCTCCGCATCTATGTAGACAGAACGCAGTGTTTCAGGACCTCAGGTGGGAAGCTGAAGGGAAAGGCTCTCTCCAAGCAAAGGTTGTCTTACTGGATAGTGGACGCCATTGCTTTGGCATACCAGCAGCAAGGTCAACCGTGCCCCCTTGGTGTGACTGCCCACTCCACCCGGAGTGTGGCGTCCTCTCGGGCTCTAGCGCATGGCGCCTCGCTAACAGACATTTGCAGAGCTGCAGGCTGGGCGACACCCAACACATTCGCCAGATTCTACAATCTCCGAGTGGAGCCAGTGTCCTCTCATGTACTCGCTTCAACCAGCTAGTACCGGACCCGCTCAAGGGTCTTCGCTTGCTCGCCATTCCACTCCACGGACTGGATACGTGTGATATTTCCTCAGGTGAACTTCCCGAAAGCCCTGAGTTCCTCCAGCACTCCTGACGCTGGCCTTTTGCCTACGCGTCGGCTAGGTGCCTCCCGTGTGCATGGTCCCTCCTCTGAGCGACCCCCACATGTGTATTTCCACTGTAAGCCTCTCTGAGCATGTGTCTTTCCCTTGGCAAGCCACCTTGCCACCCCTGGGGTTGAAATATTCCACCTGCGGCTGGACATCCCAGTGATTCCCCACATGCATCCCTCGGGTCATATGTGTATTCTCTAAGTCCCCCCCTCTGGGTTGGCAGTAATTGCATATTCCCCTAAAATCTTGGGATATGCTCCCCAGTGTACCTTGGTATTCCTGTGCTAAATTGGAGTCCTTCGTCCGTGCCAGCTTCATGACAGGGATCTCAGATTTACGCAGGGCACTGGAAGACAGCTGAGAAGGTGGCATGATTAGACTGGTATCCCCATTTGTCGTCCTCCGATGGAACTCGGAGTGACAACGAAAGGGAACGTCTCGGTTACGTTCCGTCTTCTTGCCACTTCCGCTGTACCGCGGGGATCGCCTGAGCTCAGTCTTGGCTTTTCAGCGATTAAACATATCTGCATGTTGCGGCATTTCCGCTTTATACCCACGAGGTGGGGCGGAGATACACTATGCAAATTCCGCAGACCCATGGCATTTCTTTGCCATTGGTTCGTTTTTGTATACTCGAAGTCGATAGGCTTTCTAAGTGAAACCCCATTCGTCGTCCTCCGACAGAACGTCTCTGTTCCCTACTCAGGGAACGAGGGTTACATCCGTAACCGAGACGTTTTTGAACACCTGCCTCTCGCTCATTGACCTAATCTGCCCGTTTACTGTACTCTATCAGTTAGTAAAAACAAATAAAAATCTAAAAAAAGACTTAGATATAATCAGCATCAGGGCACATTTGATAGGAACCTAATGAAGTATTTTTGTTTAGTCAGTGAAATTCAAAAGGCTTTTGTTGAAGTCATTATATACACTCACCCAAAGGATTATTAGCAACACCTGTTCAATTTCTCATTAATGCAATTATCTAATCAACCAATCACATGGCAGTTGCTTCAATGCATTTAGGGGTGTGGTCCTGGTCAAGACAATCTTGTGAACTCCAAACTGAATGTCAGAATGGGAAAGAAAGGTGATTTAAGCAATTTTGAGCGTGGCATGGTTGTTGGTGCCAGACGGGCCAGTCTGAGTATTTCACAATCTGCTCAGTTACTGGGATTTTCATGCAAACCATTTCTAGGGTTTACAAAGAATGGTGTGAAAAGGGAAAAACATCCAGTATGCGGCAGTCCTGTGGGCGAAAATGCCTTGTTGATGCTAGAGGTCAGAGGAGAATGGGCCGACTGATTCAAGCCGATAGAAGAGCAACTTTGACTGAAAAACCACTCGTTACAACCGAGGTATGCAGCAAAGCATTTGTGAAGCCGCAACACGCACAACCTTGAGGCGGATGGGCTACAACAGCAGAAGACCCCACCGGGTACCACTCATCTCCACTACAAATAGGAAAAAGAGGCTACAATTTGCAAGAGCTCACCAAAATTGGACAGTTGAAGACTGGAAAAATGCTGCCTGGTCTGATGAGTCTCGATTTCTGTTGAGACATTCAGATTGTAGAGTCAGAATTTGGTGTAAACAGAATGAGAACATGGATCCATCATGCCTTGTTACCACTGTGCAGGCTGGTGGTGGTGGTGTAATGGTGTGGGGGATTTTTTTTGGCACACTTTAGGACCCTTAGTGCCAATTGGGCATCGTTTAAATGCCACGGCCTACCTGAGCATTATTTCTGACCATGTCCATCCCTTTATGGCCACCATGTACCCATCCTCTGACGGCTACTTCCAGCAGGATAATGCACCATGTCACAAAGCTCGAATCATTTCAAATTGGTTTCTTGAACATGACAATGAGTTCACTGTACTAAAATGGCCCCCACAGTCACCAGATCTCAACCCAATAGAGCATCTTTGGGATGTGGTAGAATGGGAGCTTCGTGCCCTGGATGTGCATCCCACAAATCTCCATCAGCTACAAGATCCTATCCTTTCAGTATGGGCCAACATTCCTAAAGAATGCTTTCAGCACCTGAGAGGAGCGAGGAGACTGAATCCTCCTCGCCCTCCTCTCGTACCCTCTTGGGACCTCGCAGTGGTTCTTTCTGCCCTGCGGAGTGCTCCCTTTGAGCCTTTGCAGTCAGTCGAGCATAACTTCCTGTCTATGAAGACACCGCTTCTGACTGCATTGGCCTCCATCAAAAGGGTAGGGGACCTGCACGCATTCTCCGTTGACGAAGCGTGCCTGGAATTCGGGCCGGCTTACTCTCACGTGATCCTAAGACCCCGGCCTGGATATGTGCCCAAGGTTCCTACCACTCCCTTCTGGGACCAGGTGGTGAACCTGCAAGCGCTCCCCCCGGAGGAGGCAGACCCAGCCTTGGCACTGCTCTGTCCAGTACGTGCTCTCCGCATCTATGTAGACAGAACGCAGTGTTTCAGGACCTCAGGTGGGAAGCTGAAGGGAAAGGCTCTCTCCAAGCAAAGGTTGTCTTACTGGATAGTGGACGCCATTGCTTTGGCATACCAGCAGCAAGGTCAACCGTGCCCCCTTGGTGTGACTGCCCACTCCACCCGGAGTGTGGCGTCCTCTCGGGCTCTAGCGCATGGCGCCTCGCTAACAGACATCTGCAGAGCTGATGAAATAAATAAGATGAGATGAGATGGGGGTAAAATGTATATTACAAAACATTTACGTTCCCTCTAGAAATCTAGTTTGTTTACCAAAAATTTGTGTTGGAAATAATATGAGGTGGGAAAAAAAAAAATATATTTCAGTGCTTTTGTGAGTGAACGCAATTACAGGATTGAAATATAATTTTTCCTCACATTATCTCACACTTTTTCCAATCCATGTTCCCTTAGGGAGTCAGAACATTTCAGTAAATTTGGGTAACAAAAGGAATCCATGTACAAAACATAAACTAATGTCCATGCCATCTACAGTATTAGTGTTTCAACCAGAGTTAAAAGTAACGCATTACAAGTAACGCTAGTTACATCAGATTACCTTTTCAAGTAACTAATGTAGTCCATTTCTTTTAAATAAAAAAAATATATACTTTGAATAAGTATAAGTTAGAAGTTACTTTTTCAAATAAGTAACACAAGTTCATTTGTTTTCTCATTTATTGACTGACAGTACTCCTGTCAACATGTTGAGAGAAATCGGAAGTAAGGTGTAGAGGCGTTGTGGGAATGGAAGCCACTCTTACGGTTCCCTTAGTCTTGGTTGGACTTCCATTTATTTACCTTCATTTATATAGCGCTTTTTACAATACAGATTGTTTCAAATCAGCTTTACAGTGATAATAGGAAATTAATGTGACAAAAATTGTATTGGCTGTACAGTAGCTCTAGAAAAAAAGTTATAGTCTGGCTTAAATCAGTCATTGATTGATTAATTTAATCAAGTTATTAACCCTCTGGGGTCTGAGGTGTTTTTGGAGTCCTTGAGATGTTCTGACATGCTGTGACATTTGTGTTTTTTTCAGTTGCTTATAAACATATTAATGGCACAGGTGAAATTACACTATATTTAGCACAAACATGGCTATGATAATATGTGATATAATATGTATGTACATGTTTGTATATTTGAGAGAATATTGTTTATGCGTGGTTATTGAAAAAACTTAAAATGAAAGTTTCTGAAATAAGGCTACAAAACACATAATAAATATGTGTCCACAAGACTTTTGACTAATGGATGTTGTTGCCTAGTGTTTTTACTTCAAAATGATCTGAAAAACATCCTGCCTAATCATTCACATAAAACTGTGAATTGGGTTTTATTGTAAAAAACTTTTTTTTGTTTGCCAAGGCAATATGCGAATGGCCTTGAACAGTCCAAACCCCATCATGAATAATTAGGTGATTCTCACCTGACCCGCATAATAATGAGCCTTTCAGTCAGGTGTCACACAAGCAAAAATTGAAAGGACAACATACATACATACATACATACATACATACATACATATATATATGTATATATATATATATATATATATATATATATATATATATATATATATATATATATATATATATATATATATATGTATATATGAAGAGTTCAGATGCAAAACCCTCTAAGTGCCATTTGAAATTTTCTTCTAGAATGATAATTTTTATCAAGCTTGTATATTTAAGTTCAGTAATTTCACTTAAATGCCAATGAAGATTAACTAATAATTGTCATTTAAGTGAAATTACTGAACTTAAAATGTACAAGCTTGATAAAAATGATCATTCTAGAAGAAAATTTCAAATGGCACTAGAGGCTTTTGCATATGAACTCTTCATATAATCAAAATATAAATGAAAGTCAAAAACCCATTTTTAGTCATACCTGGAAACAAATCCTGGTCAAATAGGTTATATGGGTCATTGTATAGAATTGGTTCAAAGTTAGAGTTGGAAACATCTTGAAAAGAATTTTTTTCCATATAAAGTAGGCTATTATAAGCTTGCATTGGATAACAGTTGATTAGTTTATTTTTTACAAAACATAGGCTACTATATATTTAACATATGAGCAGAAACTGTCTAACTAAAGCTTATTTGATGTCTATTTTATAGTAAAAACTTTCTAATCTATTTCATCTGTAACAGTAGGCTATGCATCTGTGTGTTCGTTTGTTCACACACCCAGACACCCGATTCATATTTAAACAGTCTTTTTGGTTTTACAGATACTATTCTATATTGCGATTAGAACAAATCTCAGTAGTCTTACTAATGTAGGAGCGAGAGTGAATGAACGCACAGCGCGCGCGCGTCTGTGAATTCGTCCATTCATTCGCACACAGACACGCATTTAAAATTTAAACAGTCTTTGTGCAGTTTACAGACACTATTCAATAACACGATTAGAACAAAGCACTTAAGATTAAATGACTTACTACATCAGCTGAATCCGTGCTCCTCGAATGAAACAGGTAACTGAGTTAACTTTTCCAGGAATTATTCCTCACTGCACAGCAAGACGAGATAAAGGTTAGGGCGTTCTGATGTGGGCGTTTTCATGGCTTGCCTCAACATTAACGTTTGAATAGCGCGCGCTCTCAGTGGGCGTGGTCACATTAACACGTCATACGCTATAATTAGGTGAAAGGAAAAAGACCGACATCTCTCTCTTTTCATACAGATTACATCAACTGAGAATAGTTGCTTTTTTATATAAGTTACTTCATTTAAAAGAAGAGAATTTCAGCTTCATAAAGAGAAATCTTTCGTGTCTCTGTGACAAGTATTTATTGAGTTACAGTTCATTTTTCGGACGCGTTTCAGAAAGATTTTTGCGGAGACAGTGTGAGCTGAAAGCGCACCCTGTTTATTTTATTTATTTTACAAAAACACAAGGTTTTGATGTTAATAAGAGTGTACACAAAAAAAGAAGACATTTAACAGTATTGAATGATGTGTAACACTTATATGTAAGATCAAAATCAACAAAGTATTTTGAGTTTGTTTTGCACTGATAAGAAAAAAAGTGAGCTGATCACGCCGGCGTGATTGCCGACCCCAGAGGGTTAATTTAGGGGCCGTTTACACGACACGGTTTCTGTATCGAAAACAGCAAACGTCTCGGTTACTAATGTAACCCTCGTTCCCTGAAGGAGGGAACGGGAGACGTGACGTCGACGTGACGACGTAATTGGGATCACTTCAGGGAGCCCTATCAACTTCGAGTGTCTACAGAATGAGCCAATGAACGTTGACGTGTATGAGAAGCGTCACGCGCCCCGCCCCGCAACGCGAGTATAAACAGGAAGCGGGCACACGCATTCATTGTTTTTCGCTGAGGAGCCGAGATTGTGACGGCCGTACAGCGATGGTTAGCAACCGTGGCGGCGGGATGTCACATCTCCCGTTCCCTCCTTCAGGGAACGAGGGTTACATTAGTAACCGAGACGTTCCCTTTCAGTCGCTGAAGTTCCCTTTCAGTTGCTCACGTTCGACGTGACGTCGACGTGACGACGTAATTGGGATCCCATGGAAAACGCCATCGGTTGCTGCCACATCCAGCGCCCTACGCAAGACTCTCAGACCCCCAACTGGCTGGGGCGGAAGGCCTGCGTAGAGGGAGGGACTCGACTGGAGCAAAAAGCGCACGTATCCTCTCCGTGGAGGGGAGTGGCGCAGCAAGCCGACACTAGAGTGGGAACTTCGGTGTTACCGGCTGGTTGAAGTGAGCACACAGGAAGAAACCGGCTCAACAAGTAGGCTATAAAACCTAGCGAACGTGTTAGGTGTCACCCAGCCCGCAGCTCTACAGATATCTGTCAGAGAGGCGCCGTGTGCCAGCACCCAAGAAGAAGCGACACTCCTAGTGGAGTGGGCTCTCAACCTGGGCGGGCAAGGCTTCATTGGGCTTCATAAGCCAAGGCGATGGCATCCACTAACCAGTGGGCCATCCTCTGCTTGGAGACAGCCTTTCCCTTCTGCTGGCCTCCGTAACAGACGAAGAGCTGATCTGAGGTCCTGAGGCTTTGCGTTCTGTCCACATACAGGCGCAGATCACGGACGGGACAGAGAAAAGCCAGGGCTGGGTCTGCCTCCTCCGAAGGCAGCGCTTGCAGGTTCACCACCTGGTCCCGGAAGGGAGTGGTAGGAACCTTGGGCACGTATCCGGGCCAGGGTCTCAGTATAACGTTAGCCGGGCCGAATTCTAGGCACAATTCGTCGACTGAAAATGCATGTAGATCCCCTACCCTCTTGATGGAGGCCAATGCAACCAGGAGTACTGTTTTATAGGACAGAATTTTTAACTCAGCTGACTGCAAAGGCTCAAAGGGTGGTCTCTGAAGAGCCGAAAGGACCAGAGACAAATCCCAAGAGCGTATAGAGAGCGGGCGAGGAGAATTTAGTCTCCTTGCCCCCCTCAGGAATCTGACCATCAGGTCGTGCTTTCCCAACGACTTACCTTCAACTGCATCGTGATGTGCGGCAATAGCGGCAACATACACTTTAAGGGTGGAGGGAGACAGCCTTCGCTCCAACCCATCTTGCAGGAAGGAAAGCACGGCTCTGATCGAGCAAGTTCAGGGATTCTCCTCGTGAGAAGAACACCAGTCAACGAATAGGTTCCACTTCAATGCATAGAGGCGCCTCGTAGAGGGGGCTTTAGCGGAAGTGATGGTGTCAACTACCGCTGGGGGTAGGTCACCTTGAACCTCCGCGTCCCGTCCAGGGACCAGACATGGAGTTTCCAGAGGTCTGGACGCGGGTGCCATAGGGTGCCCCGTCTCTGAGAGACCATGTCCTTTCTCAGAGGAATGGGCCAAGGAGGGGCTGTCACGAGGAGCACTAGTTCGAGGAACCAGGTCCGGTTGGGCCAATACGGCGCAACTAACAAGACCTGCTCCTCGTCCTCCCTGACCTTGCACAAGGTCTGTGCAAGAAGGCTCACTGGGGGAAACGCATATTTGCGTAGGGCCGGGGGCCAGCTGTGTGCCAGGGCATCCGTGCTGAGGGTCCCCTCGGTCAGGGAATAGAACAACTGGCAGTGAGACATGTCCAGCGGCAAACAGATCTATCTGTGCGGTCCCGAAGCGCCTGAAAATCAGCTGGACCACCTGGGGATGGAGTCGCCATTCTCCCGGTAGCACCTGCTGCCGTGAGAGCTCGTCGGCTGCACGGTTGAGCAGGCCAGAAATATAAATGGCAAGAAGCAACCTCAGATGCTTCTGAGTCCAAAGGAGGAGATGGCGGGCGAGTTGTGACATGTGGCGGGAGCGTAGACCACCCTGACGGTTGATGTGTGCAACGGTTGCAGAGCTGTCCGTACGGACCAGTACATGCTTGCCTTGAAGCGGCGTTTTGAAGCGCCCCAACACAAGATGTACTGTTAACAACTCGAGGCAGTTGATGTGCCAATGCAGTTGAGGCCCCGTCCACAGACCTGAAGCTGCATGCCCATTGTACGTGGCCCCCCAGCCGGTGGCAGAGCCATCCGTGGTGACCACAGAGTGCCTGGACACTTGTTCTGGGGGAACACCTGCCCGCAGGAACGAAGGATCCGACCACAAGCTGAGAGTTTGGCGACAGTGCGGGGTTATTTGGACCCAGCACGAGCCACTCTGCCACGCCCATCTCGTGACTCGATCGTGGAGCCAGCGTTGGAGCGGCCTCATATGAAGCAATCCGAGCGGCGTTACCGCGGCTGCAGAAGCCATATGCCTCAGGAGCCTCTGAAACAGTTTCAGTGGTGCCGCTGTTCTGCGTCTGAGCGTGCTCACGCAGTTCAACACTGACTGGATGCAGGCTTCGGTAAGGCGCGCTGTCATTTTGATCGAGTCCAACTCCATACCGAGAAAAGAGATCCTCTGCCCGGGGGTGAGTTTGCTCTTTTCCCAGTTGACCCAAAGCCCTAGATGGCTGAGGTGACTGAGCACCATGTCCCTGTGTTCGCACAACTGCTCTCTCGACTGGGCAAGAATAAGCCCGTCGTCGAGGTAGTTGAGAATGTGAACACCACGCTCGCACGTGGGAGCAATGGCCGCCTCCGCGACTTTTGTGAAGACACGGGGCGACAGTGCCAGCCCGAAGGGTAAGACTTTGTACTGATATACCCGTCCCTCGAAGGCAAAGCGAAGAAACGGTCTGTGTCGAGGGAGAATTGAGACATGAAAGTACGCGTCCTTCAGGTCGATCGCTGCAAACCAATCTTGGGGACGGATGCATTTGAAAATGCGTTTCTGCGTAAGCATCTTGAACAGTAGCCTGTGAAGGGACCGGTTCAGGACACGCAAGTCCAAGATTGGCCGTAACCCACCCCCTTTCTTGGGTACAATGAAGTACGGGCTGTAGAAGCCGGTCTTCAAATCGGCTGGAGGGACCGGCTCGATCGCATCCTTCGCCAGTAGGACTGCGATCTCTGCCCTGAGGACAGGGGCACTGTCCACTAGAACACGGGTGAACAGAATGCCCTTAAACATAGGGGGATGCCGGGCGAACTGACTCGTACCGAGTCTGACAGTACGGATGAGCCAGCGACAAGAGCTGGTAAGCGCTAGCCAGACTTCCAGACACCACGCAAGCGGGACCAACGTACCCGGGGTGGGGCAGCGCAGCGGAATGCAGGGACCCGACTCGGACGGCATAGCGGCCCGGAGTAGGGTCTGAGTGTGTGGTGCAACATGTACCTGGCTTCCGTCGAAGGGCAGAGTGAGTGTGCAGGAGGCGTCAGTGCGTCCTGAACACAGCCACTGCTGCTCACTGGCGATGAAAGAGGGACTTGAGGGTGACAAGGCATAGCGTCGTCGACCGCCAAGCACGCCCTCTTGGGACCCAGAGGTTTCAGAAATTGCTCTTTTGTTGAAAATGTGGGTACCACTGGCCCGTGGGTAAGTGGCGGAACAGAAAAAAAGGAAACAAAAGATTCTCCGCCCGGTCCTCCACCGGGGGAAGGGGCGGTGCCTTCACCACCTCCTGAAACGCAACTTGGTCCACCTCTGGGTCGCCCGTCTCAGGGTCGTTTGCACCTGCGCTTGCCTCCTGGTTTGGCAGCGGCCTGGACGGGTGTGGTCTTCCTGTGGCCTGCTCCACGCTGAGGCCTGGATGGTGGCTGCTGCTGCTGAGGCTTAGCGGGAGCGGAGGACTCTGCAGGAGGTCGACCTCGGCGACGAGCGGATGGAGGGTCTGCGGCCGGCGAATGGGTGGGAGCAGCAGCGGTCCGCCGGGGCAGGATGTGTCGGATGGCCTCCGTCTGCTTCTGGGCGGCCGAGAACTGTTGGGCGAAGCTCTCGACTGCGTCGCCGAATAGCCCAACCTGGGAGAGAGGGGCATCCAGGAACCAATATTTATCGTTTTCCCTCATGTCCGCCAGGTTGAGGCAAAGGTGGCGCTCCTGGACCACCAAGGTGGAAATTGCCTGACCGACTGAACGTGCGGTGAGCTCCCGGAGGAGCTCTGGGTCATGTCCATGAGCGCCTGGTGGACCTGCAGAAGCGCCACGGCATGGAGGGCGGAAGCAGCCTGTCCACAGGCTCTGTAAGCCTTCGCCGTGAGACCGGACGAAAACTTACATGCCTTGGACAGGAGGCGTGGATTGCCCCGCCAGGAGGAAGCGGACGCCGGTCACAGTTGCATTGCGACGGCACGCTCCACCGGCGGGACATCCACATAGCTGCTCCGCCGTCGAGGGTGGTGAGGAGGGAGGAGCCACTAGGACGGCTTCTGGCACTATACGGTGCCGTCCACGTCCTAGTAAGCTCCTCATGCACTTCTGGAAAGAATGGTACCGGGGCGGCGCTTGAGAACCAGCACGGCCCGCCCCGAGAAACCAATCGTCCAACCGAGAAGGTTCGGGACGTGGTGGAGGGTTCCACACAAGCCCGACATTCTCGGCGGCCCGGAAAAGCATAGCCTCCCATTCTGGATCAGACTACACTCCCCGAAGGGGGTAACGCAGCCGAATCTTCATCTCCAGAGGACTGAAGCTCCCCCTCCGATGCTGTGGAACATAGGAGCTGACGAGATAATTAAAGAAACATACCTGAACTGAGGACTCAAATCAATCTGTAATACAGAAACAAACAGGGAGAGAACTTAACAAATGAACAGACTAGAAGATTATGACATCTAGGAAATTCAAACATGAACAAAACATGTCAAGTCAAGTCACCTTCATTTATATAGCGCTTTTAACAATATAGATTGTTTCAAAGCAGCTTTACAGTGATAATAGGAAATTACAGTAACAGAGATTGTTTTGGCTTTACATCAGCTCTAGAATAAAGTTATTGTCTAGCTACAGTTAATTTTGATTAATTCAGTTCCGTCGCAATGATCATCAGTTATTAAATTAGGGGCCGCTAACACTACACCATACTAACAGAAAACACTCAATGTGATCCGGCCGCTCATTTGCACAAAACAGTGCCTGATGGCTCGAGAAAGCAAACCATGAAATAGGTTCCAAGGAACAAGCCTTGAAAAATGTATAATACAGAATTTGTTATCGCTTCCGCGCAGCCACGTGAACCGGAACTACCCCGACAACGTTTTATCTGTACAGTGGTAAAGGGAAGGGAATGAGGCCTTTACAGGGGAGAGACTAGTTGACACTTCAGGACTGCGATGTCGTCATGTCCAGGCGCAGGTCCTTCATCAGATCTGGATATGGTCTGGTTCCGGCGGACTGCGGTAAACCTCAGGATAAACAGAGAGACTAATATTAGCATAGACGCAATCCTTCTTATGGTGTAACAAGTACATCAGGATTTATGGGAAGTGTTCCCGGTTCCGGCTGAACTAATCTCTGCAGCCTAACATTGAATTATAGAAGTCTATAATGTGTTATGTGTATGCTAGGTCAAAGAGATGTGTTTATAGTCTAGATTTGAACTGAGAGAGTGTGTCTGCTTCCCGGACAATGTTAGGAAGACTGTTCCAAAGTTTTGGGGCTAAATAGGAAAAGGATCTACCGCCAGCAGTCGATTTTGATATTCTAGGTATTATCAACTGGCTGGAATTTTGAGATCGCAATAGACTTGACGGATTTGACGCTCAAGTACTGGGGAGCTAAATCATTTAGTGCTTTGTAAATAATCAGCAATATTTAAAAAAGTATACGCTGTTTAATAGGGAGCCAATGCAGTGTTAACAGATGCCACTCTCACTCTGCTTCATTTGCTCCTCAAACATCTCGAGGGTAGTGGGTCCTATGCACAAATTCTTTTATTGATTTTTCACCTGCTTTTAATACAATCCAACCATACATTTTAGCTAATCGTCTTATTGAGCAATTTGATTTTTCTTCTAATCTTGTTGGTTGGATTCTGGATTTTTTAACAAACAGGACACAGAGAGTAAAGGTGAATGGAGCTATATCTGGTCAGCTTTTCTCTTCTACAGGTTCACCACAGGGGTATGTACTTTCACCCCTTCTGTTCAATTTATATACAAATATGTGTCAGAGCAAATATGTAAATAGGCCCATTATAAAATATGCTGATGACACCGCCATAATGAGTCTGCTCATTAATAAAAATTAAAGAGGCCATGGTCCAATAATTGAAGACTTTGTCAGAAGATGCGAGGAGTCACACCTTCAATTGAACATATCCAAAACAAAGGGTATGTACATTGGTTTTGGAAAAACTCCAGGATATGAGGCAATAATTATAAACGGGCAACTAGTGGATCCAAGTACAATCTTATAGATGCCTAGGGACAATTATTGACTATAAATTAAATTTCCAGGAGAATTGTGAGGCTGTCTGTAAAAAAGGACAACAGCGCCTATACTCTTTGAGAAAATTACAGCATTTCAATATAGACAAGACTATGATGACCTTATTTTATAAGTCTTTTATTGAAACGATTATATCATTTGACTTGGTGGCATGGTTTGGTTGTGTCTCAGTCAAGCACAAGAATTGCCTAAACCAAATAAAGTGGTCAAGTAAGCTGACCGGGGAATCCCAGCTGCACCCTATGACTCTGTATGCAAAACAATTACAGAGGTTAGCTATGGCTATCACTAATGATAGTCTACATCCTTTGAATAGGGAATTCCAGAGTCTACCTTCGGGACGGAGGTTAAAAGTCCCTATTTGTAGAACCACTCGTTTTAAAAAACAGTTTTGTACCAGCAGCAATCACTCTGTTAAACAAGCTGTAAAATTACTATTTGCACAAAACGCACAAGCACTTTGGTCATGTACTGTTCTCTGTTCCTTCTTTTTATTTATTTGTATTGCCTGTTTTTATATGTTTTAACGTTTTGTGTGTTGTATGTCATGTTGTGGTCAACAATGTTCTAAGGATGTCCTGCCTCTTAGACTGTAAAACCAGTTTACCTACGGGTATTAATAAAGTAACCAAAAAAACAGAACCGGGCTAATATGGTCATACTTCCTGGTTCTGGTAAGAACTCGAGCTGCTGCGTTTTGGACCAGCTGTAGTTTGTTTATTAAGCGTGCAGGGCAACCACCCATAATAGCATTACAATAATCTGGCCTTGATGTCATGAACGCATTAACTAACTGTTACGCATTTGTCATTGAGAGCATATGATGTAATTTAGATATATTTTTTTAAGATGGAAAAATGTGGTTTTACAGATACTGTACTAGACACGTGACTTTCAAATGAAAGATTGGTATCAAAGAGCACACCCAGGTTCCTAACCGATGATGAGGACTTGACAGAGCAGCCATCAAGTGTTAGACAGTTAGTATGTGAGGAAGTTTTTGTCCAATAATTAGAATCTCTGTTTTATCAGAATTGAGTAGTAGGAAATTACTAGTCGTCCAGTTTTTTATATCAGCTATGCATTCCGTTAATTTTGTGAATTGGTTTGTCAGGGCGTGAAGAAATATAGAGCTGAGTATCATCAGCATAACAGTGAAAACTAATGCCATGCTTCCTAATAATATCTCCTAAGGGTAGCATGTACAGACAGAGTGAACAGCAACGGTCCGAGTACTGAGCCTTGTGGTACGCCATACTGAACTTTTGATCGATAAGACATCTCTTCATTTACTGCTACAAACTGATAACGGTCAGATAAGTATGATTTAAACCATGCTAATGCAATTCCACTAATGCCAACATAATTTTCAAGTCTATTTAAAAGAATGTTGTGGTCAATGGTATCAAATGCAGCACCAGGATCGAGTAACACGAATAGAGAGATACAACCACGATCGGATGTTAAGAGCAAATCATTTGTGACTCTGATGAGAGCTGCCTTAGTACTCTGGTAAGCCCTGCCCACCAAAGAAGAAGTAGTTCGGCAGGGTTTGGTGGGCAGTGCCAGGGCTTTCAAGGATGACGCAGCGTCAGGGGGGTTGGACAGCCAAGAGGAATAAGATCTGTTCCATGACTTACTCATGACCGGCCTCATTGTACACGGCCAGGCGGGAGCATAGCACTCTGCGCTCCCAAGCAATACACACTTGTGTGTCCCCACCCGTGATGAATCTCGGTTCCCCAAAGTGTTGTTACAGATGCAGTGCAAGTTCCCTTGAAATATCGGAGGGGCTTTAAATGTAGTCACGCAATGCTGATGTTGTTAACATTAACAATTTGAGAGCAAAGTATAATTTGCACGGTTTGACGTGATATGATAATCGATCGTTAGATAATTTAATCAGCACGATTTACTGCAATGCTTTTTTTCAGTTAGTTGGTCAGAAGAACAAACGTGGATGTTACTTACTTGTTTTACTACATTTTAGGGTGAAAATTCTTATGTTGGTCATACTTCCAAAAAGAATAATCTGTGATTCTGAATGATAGTATCCACACCGCGCGGTGACTGACAGCTGCACATTCTCCTCAAAACATTGGATTCATCCGCGCTGTGCTGTGTCGAGGTACAACTCACGTAAAGTTGATAATTCCACGAATGACACTTGGGACAAAGAGGAAAAACTGCGGACTGCATCTTTAAGCATGCTGGACTAGATAAATGTATTTTTACCAATTCTTACTGTCCTACAAAAACACAATCTCCATAAGTGACACCACAAGCTTTCACTGGAGATATTCCATGGTTGTCTTGTACCTTTTCTTTTTCTGATTAATTGTTGAACCTTATACTCCTGAGAACGGCCTGATGACAGACACCTAATTCTATAACTCTAAATAGGAGCAAAGGAAATTACCATGCCACAAAACAAAGACTGGTGTGTATTTTTGACACACAAGTATCATCTAAATAAATGACAGATTTACAAACAACTTTAAATGAATTGCTGTGAAAAATAGCAGAAGCATCCTCTTTTATTAAAAATGTATTCTGTCATTAGATACTAATGCACTGCAGTGGGTGTTTGTGCTTCATTTGATAAGGGTAAAGAGCATATCAGTTAAGACCTCAGAGACAAATTGAGTTCCGCATGTATCTATTTCCAGACTGTACACTGTTTCAATGAATTTTATGAGTCTGACTATGGCTTTTACAGCCTAAAGATATATATCTATAGGCTGTAAAAGCCATAATATCAGTCATAGGAAGAAATGTACCACCTACGCAATATTCATTGTCTTTTGTTTTCAAAAAAGGCTTAACACTTTAACTCTATATATATATATTACGTAGGTGGTACATTTCTTCCTATTGTAATAGGGTCAAATAAAGTTCCCTAGCAGCTCTCTGGACTCCACCGTCCTTCCCCCTTTCTGAATAAGGATTGAAATTAGATCTGATTCGCAGAGATTTATGGAGGAAAAGATCAGCTAGTCATTACTAACCTTATTTTGTTTCTCAGTCAGAATTACTCTTGAAAGCAACATTCTCATTTTTGAGACAGTCATAATGCTCTTTTAATACTCGCTTACATCGCTAATAGAGTGCAACTGTGCACGCCTACTTCTTCAGCGGCTTTGGTTCCGGAATTATTTTTCCTATTAATTTTTCCCATAGGTATTTTTCAAAAGTCTTCGTTTAAGAGCTATAAACCATGAATCAAACCAACCAGCTGCGAGGTAAAACACAATATTAAAAACTTTGATTTGAAGCAAAAAAGTATTTGAAAATAGGACAAAAAGACAAAGGTACAAGTCAAATCAAAACCTTTATTTATACAGACCTTTTTACAGTACAGATTGTTTCAAAGCAGCTTTACAGAGATAACAGGAAATAATGCAACAAAGTTTTTTCCAGAAGAAAATAGCGTCACAGTCTAGCTTAAGTAAGTTCAGTGATGGTTCATTTCTGTTGTAAAAAAGTTATTAATTTATCTATACAGCTGCTCTAGAGAAAACGTCTCGGGTTACGTATGTAACCCTTGTTCTCTGAGAAAGGGAACGCGACACTGCGTCGGTGACGACACTAGGGGAACGCCCTTCAGCGTAGCGCATCTGAATTCATGAATGAAATCGAATCCAATCCTATTGGCGTTGCGTGATGACGTAGCGTGTGACGGCATACGCGGATGTGTATAAAAGCACACCGGCACAAGCAAAGTCAGCTCTTTGCTATGAAGCAAATGCTCCAGGCGGGGTGAGGTGTGGCGAACCGACGCAGTGTCTCGTTCCCTACCTTCTCAGGGAACAAGGGTTACATACGTAACCCGAGACGTTCCCTTTCGAGGGAACTCGAACTGCATCGGTGACGACACTAGGGGAACGAGATACCCACTATACCACAACGAACCCTGCTCATCCTAGTGTGAAGCTGTCTTCAGGCACAACTTAGGACGAAAGCACTCGTGCACCGGGTGTAGAGGGAAGGTCCAGACTGTAAAACCTCATGAATGTGTGCGGAGTGGCCCAGCCAGCCGCCTCACATATGTCATGGATAGAAACCCCTGAAAGGAGGGCTCTAGAGGATGCTATGCCTCTGGTGGAGTGAGCCCTCACGGCCATAGGTGAAGGCAAATTGCGCACCTGGTAGACCAGGGAAATAGTCTGAACGATCCAGTTGCTGATGGTCTGCTTAGAGGCAGGAAGCCCCTTCTTGGGCGACCCAAAACACACCAGCAACTGGTCCGACTTTCGCCATGAGGAGGACCTCTGGATATAACACTGCAGTGCTCTGACAGGGCAGAGCAGATGAAGTCTCTTCTCATCTGCCGTCACATGAGGTGGAGGATGAAATGCCTGCAGAATAGTGATATTTGTGAATAGTGATAGTCGGCTTTTTTTCCAACCCGTGGGTCCCGCTTTTATGAAATTATTTAGCACGCCCCAGCCCGCCCCACACCACTGTATCTATTTTTACAACCCGCCCCGCCCCGCACCCGCGACCGTTAAACAGACATACTAGGTATTGTAATGTAAATGAAAACAGCCTCGTCCTAACATCGTCCTGTAAACATCGTCCTTGCAACAACAGACGATTATGAATATGAACCATAAATCTGATCATATTAATAAGATAATGATAAACATATTCAACATTTACAAAGCAGCGTGTGTATTCATCTAATAGGCTAAACAATTTTTTATTTCTTAGCCCCCCCACAAATATGTCTTTACATGCTGGAAAAGTGGAAATGCCCATTTTGTGGCTCTCCTGTTTGTATATTTTTCACACGAGTTGCACTTCACGTATTGCCGATACTGTCTCCTGCTGCAACTATTTCTGAGAACCGGTTCCAAACATTAGATTTAGCAGCCTGACCTTTTTTTCTTTTAATTATGTGAATTCCCGACCTCAATTTCTCCCGCACCTCGTCTTCCATCTTCACTTTTATTTCTCCGCTCTTGTTGTCGTGGCTGGTGGCGGGAGCTGCTTGGCGCGCCGCTTTCGTGACGTGTCACGTGACGCCAAAGGTTTGGGGAAATAACACAAGTTACGTTGCTACTGCATTCGTATTATAACCTTATCAAAGAACCTAATAAAATATGAAAAAATATATTCCCAAATATTTAATATAGGCTGAAAATTGTACGCAACATACATGGATTTTTTTTTTAAAATTTTGCTTTTAATAACCCGCCCTGCAAATAAAGTGACAATTTCTTGCCCGCCCCAACCCGAACCGCGGGTTACCCGCGGGGTCCGCGGGTTATGAGACGACCCGCGCATCACTACTGCAGAACCATAGGCCGTGCCATATTAGATGGCACCTTGAGCAAATAGCCGGGCCTGGGATGTAAGATGGCTTTAATGTTGCCTGGAGCTAACTCCAAGCACCCAGGGGAAATAGAGAGCGCCTGGAGATCTCCTACCCTCCTCAGAGAAGTAATGGCCAACAAAAAGACCATCTTAAACGAAAGGTTCTTGGCCTCAGCCGACTCCAGTGGTTCGAAGGGGGCCTCGGCCAGCCCTTCGAGAACCACTGCCAGGTCCCAAGAGGGAACCCTGGTGCGAGTCGCAGGTCTCATCCTCCAGGCTCCACAAAGGAAACGTATGACCAGGTGATGCCTCCCCAGAGGACCATCACTCAGAGGAGCGTGGAAAGCCACAATGGCAGCCACATATACCTTGAGTGTGGATGAAAAGCGGTCTTGGAGAAACTCCAGTACTGAAGCAACTGGGCAGTTAACTGGATCCAATTCATGCTCTCTGCACCAAATGGAAAAAAACATTCCACTTAAGGCCGTATAACTTCCTTGTGGAAGGAGCTCTGGAAGTGAGTATAGTTTCAACCATTTCTGCTGACAGGCCGGCTTCTAGGTACTGTGCCCCCTCAGGGGCCAGACCCACAGTTTCCACAGCTCGGGCCGAGGGTGGAGAACTGAGCACTCCGCCTGAGACAACAGGTCCCTCCTCAGAGGGATCTGCCATGGCGGGCCTGCCAGAAATAGGATGATCTCCGAGAACCATACTCGGGCCGGCCAAAACGGGGCTACCAATAGCAGGCTGACCCTGTCTCGACGGACCCTTTCTAGAACTGCTGGGAGCAGAGCGGTCGGGGGAAAATCGTACAGACGCAGCCTCGGCCACGTCTGCACGAGGGCATGCAACCCCAGCGGGGCTGGATGCGTGAGGGAGAACCACAGTGGACAGTTTGTTGTCTCTCGAGGCGCAAAGAGGTCCACGTCCACTGGGTCGAACCTCTCGCATATCAACTCCACCGTCTCGGGGTGGAGTCTCCATTCCCCGGGCCTCAGCCCCTGCCTCGACAGTACGTCTGCTCCCTGATTCTGGTCCCCTGAGACATACATCGCCCTGAGAGACGATAGTCTCTGCTGGGACCACAAAAGGATCTGATGCACCAGTCTGCACAGAGGGCGCGACCTCAGACCCCCCTGGCGATTCAAACAAGACACCACTGACATGTTGTCGGTTCTCACAAGGACATGGCGACCATGGAGGTCTGGCAGGAAACTCCTCAGAGCCCGGAACACCGCCAACATTTCTAGGCAATTTATGTGCCAAGAGGAAAGATGGTCCGGCCGTCCATGACCGCGCCCCAGCCCGTGAGGGAGGCGTCTGTCAAAATAGATATTCGGCAACATAACGCTCCCAATTTGGGACCTTGGGACAGGAACCAAGGCTTCTTCCAAATTGATAGGGAACGAAGGCATCTGCGCGTAACCCTTATCAAGCGGAATGGATTTCCCCTCGGGGAGAACCCCTTGGTTCTCAACCACCACTGTAAAGCTCTCATGTGTAGCAGGCCAGAAGGCATCACGCTGGACGCTGCTGCCATGAGACCCAACACTTTCTGAAAGTATTTTACAGTGACGGCCTGGCCTAGCTTTATCCTGGACACTGTGGTCAGGATAGACTCGATCCGAGCAGGAGACAACTATGCCTGCATCGTGACCGAGTCCCACACCACTCCCAGGAACGTGGTTCTCTGGGCTGGTGTCAACACGCTTTTCTTCATGTTGAGTCTCAACCCCAGGCTCTGAATGCGGGCGAGGACGACATCTGGATGCTGAATCGCCAGCTCTCGCGACTGGGCCAATAGTCAAGTCAAGTCAAGTCACCTTTATTTATATAGCGCTTTTTAAAATACAGATTGTATCAAAGCAGCTTCACAGTGATAACATGAAAATAATACAACAAAGTTTGTTTCTAAAAGAAAATTGCGTCAACATCCACCTTAAGTAAGGCAGATCAATACTATTATTGAATATTAAATGTCCCCAACTAAGCAAGCCAAAAGCCAAGGCAACAGTGGCAAGGAACCAAAACTCCATCAGGTGACAGAATGGAGAAAAAAACCTTGGGAGAAACCAGACTCAGTCGGAGGGCCAGTTCTCCTCTGGCCAACAAAGAAACAGTGCATGATTGGGGCAGCATTACAAGTCATTTTGGAAGTCCAAGTAATCACGCCGGTATTGAGACGAGTTGTTGAGGATCAGTGCCGTCCACCATAGAGGGTCCATATCGCCGGCGTTGAGTCGTCTCTTCAAAGGCTTTGTGATTGGGGCATCTGAAGTCTCCGTGAGAGGCTGGATACAAACTGGAGCTGATGAACGCCATTTTCCTCGGGACTCGCGTCCCGAGATAACAGCAGAAGAGCAAAAAGGGAAAATAATAGCATAGCAATAGCAACCAGCTGTCGATGTAATTGAGCACCCTGATGCCCTCGAGCCTCAGGGGTGCTAAAGCTGCATCCATACACTTGGTGAAAGTGCGAGGGGAGAGTGCTAGGCCGAACGGAAGAACCCGATATTGGTAAGCTTCGCCCCGAAAGCAAACCTCAGGAACTTCCTGTGAGATGGAAGGATGGAGCTGTGAAAGTAAGCGTCTTTAAGATCTATCGTGACAAACCAATCCTCGGATTGGATTTGACTCACGATGATGGGAATAGTGAGCATCTTGAACCTGAATCTCCCCAGAGACAAAATTGGACGCAACCGTCCATCCTTCTTTGGAACTATGAAGTACCGGCTGTAGAATCCGGACTCCCTGACTGGTGGGGGAACACGCTCTATGGCCCCTTTTTCAGCATCGAGTGAACTTCCTGTTCCAACACTAGACCCTGCTCTGGGTGCACTGAAGTCCAGACCACCCCATTGAATTTTGGTGGGCGGACCTGGAACTGCAGTCTGTACCCAGTTTCCACAGTGCGCAGGACCCATGGAGAAAAGTTCGCGAGGTTTTGCCAGCCCCTCAGGGGGCGGCCCTTTGAGGTCTCATATAAGTTAGGACCTCTTTCCCTTAGCCTTCCTGGACTGGAGGACGGTCCTCAGATCCGCCCTCTCTGGAGGCTGCGGGTACGAGCGACGTCTAGAGTCCCAAGCTTTATTAGGGGGAGCTCAAGAGGCGACACTTGCTTTCTGTGCCTGGCGATGAGAGGAACTGGAAGACGGCTATGGCTGTTCTCTAGCAGCCGCCCTCCTGGACCTTGAACGGCGAGGGAGACACTGCTTAAATGCTTCGCCCTGCTTCTTAGCATCCTGAAACCTGTCAATTACAGTGTTATCAGCTTCCCCAAACATATCAGAAGCTGAAACAGGTGCGTCAAGCAGGAAGGCCCTGTCCTTTTCCTTAATGCCAGACAGGTTGAGCCACAGATGTCTCTCAGTGGTTACCAAAGCTGACATGAAGCGACCGATGGCACGGGCCGTCTCCTTGGTAACCCGGAGGGACAAATCTGTGGCTCCGCAAAGCTCTGCAATATCATCAGGCGAGGGACCCTCGCCTTGGTCCATGTCCCTCAACAGGTTGGATTGGTTCGTCTGCAAAATAGCCATTGTATGTAGGCTCGCACCAGCGAGACCCGCCGCCATATAACAGATGACGCAAGGTCGGGTGAAAGGTAGCTGGCTAGTGCTTCCTCAACCCGAGGCATCATCTCATATCCCTCATCCCTAACCCCCACGATATTACTATAGTTTAAAATCAGGGGGTTAGACAGGCGCGCTGAAAAAGGCCTGTTCCAAGATTTACACAACTCATTGTGTAAATCCGGGAAGAAAGCGAGAGACCGGCGTGAAGGTTGCGCGCGGTGCTGCAGGAAGCGCTCATCGAGCTTGCTTTTTGCACGCGCTTTCTGCCGCTCTTGTGGCCAAGAAATATCAAGGTTGGTCACAGCCCACGTTAAAACCTCCACCAACTCATCATAACTGGGTGCAGGCTGAACAGTATTGTGTCTTTCATTAGGATCCCCCTCCCCAACACCAGGCATGTCTTATTCCTCGGAATCAGAGAGCTGTAAAACTGGGTCATCATCCCGAATGGGAGAAGCCGCGGAGCGGGCTCCCGAACGGGGAATAGGGGAACCTGAGCTTTCAGACGAAGAGTGGGAATGTGCCTCAGCAGTCCCACTTTCGTCTAAAAGATCTCTCTGCGATCCCCACGATCTAAGCCGCCGCATTGCCTCGGCAGATGCGGGACCTGAACCGCGGGGAGAACGCATTTGGCCATCATCAGTAAACAAAGCCTCTTACTGATAAGGATTCACAATGAGCGCAAGCACCCCCCTCAAGAGCTGCTTGAGTGTGCTGCCTTCCCAGATAAGACACACACATTTCGTGTGTGTCCCCAGCCGTGAGATAGCGTGGGCATGGGAACACACATTTCCTGAATTGTTCGCTTGCCATGATGAGAGAATAACAGGACAAACAACACCAAATAAGACTCACAGTTTCAACACACACACAGAGCACTTGCTGAATAGCAAAAAGCTGACTTTTCTTGTGCCGGCGTGCTTTTATACACATCCGCGTATGCCGTCACACGCTACGTCATCACGCAACGCCAATAGCATTCGATTTCATTCATGAATTCAGACGCGCTACGCTGAAGAGCGTACCCCTAGTGTCGTCACCAACGCAGTTCGAGTTCCCTCGAAAGGGAACCGTGATGTCATCGTCCAGCTCAGTTCAGTTCCCATATAATGGTGTCAATGCAGGCAGATCAATAATATTGTTAAATATTAAGTGTCCCCAACTAAGCAAGCCAAAAGCCAAAGGCGACATCAGGTGACAAAATGGAGAAAAATACCTTGAGAGAAACCAGGCTCAGTCGGTGCCAGTTTTCCTCTGGCCAACGAACGAAAAGTGTATGATTATGATTCAGGCAGCATTACAGGTCAGAAGTCAGACTGGATCGGAACATTCAGAATACATGATCATACTATATCATAAAACATACGATCATTACGATCACCCTTTCTTCCCTATTGTGACGTATATCTGAGTGAAACGGGTTCTTGGATTGTTGGATGGTTATGGTTTGCTATTGGTCGATCACATGTGAGTGGTAGGTTGTCCCGCCCTCGTGCCATCAGAGAAGACATGTCATTTTAAGAGGGATGGGAAGTTATTTTGATTTAAGATCATGAGGGCACATGAATTGAAAAAAAATGTCTACAGATAAATCATTTGTTATGGCAGTGGTTCTCAACTCCAGTCCTCGGGACCCGCTGCTCTGCACATTTTGTATGTTTCTCTTATCTGACACACTCAGTTCAGTTCATAGAGTCTATCCTAACGAGCTGAGGATCTGAATCAGGTGTGTTAAATAAAGGAGACATAGGGCCTTTTTCAGTCTGTGTTCTGGTCTGTACTTGTGTCCTTGTGTCCCAATACACAAGTTTACATTTTGGCAAGAACGGTTAAAAATCCCAGATGTGTTCTTGACCCGCCCATTTTACCGAGGATGCATCGGTTGGTAACTTGTGTGAACTTGACGGCAGAAATATCCCAGCATTCAATTCGGCATTCGAGGAAGGAGAGGCAGGTCAATACAGTAATTCGTTTTTCTACAATTTCTTACGCTATTTCATCACTAAATTCACTTCTGAGAACATTTGATGCGAGAAATCAACTGCGCAGATTTCATATATTGGCATTTTTACGAAAATCTATGGCGAATCGAAAATGTGCTCAACCGTTTTCGGAAGTGAGAATCTCCATAAGCGCCTGCGGGTGTTAAGTTAGCTAGCGAGCCAACCGGCCAGTCTGCTCACAGACTCGTTTTACCCCACAGTCAAGAGACCATTGCAGCCTGGCTGTTATCGTCAATAATTCTCATTATGTTTGGGTACTGCACACGGTGTCTGTGCGGGGGTATTATTGCGCAATACCAGCAAGAACACATCGTCTCAAACTGTCAGCAGCGTTCTGTGTGCTTGTCACCTTGTGAGCTCATTCTTCCAAGAACAACTAGCAAGAGCCTTCTCCCCAAGAACACAAGTCCGTTTTTTGCATTCTTGGTTTTGAGAAGAGGCTATACACAATATGCAGAGCAGTGGGTCCCGAGGACTGAAGTTGAGAACCACTGTGTTATAGTATACTGCTTTATTCCATATAAACTTAAGACTTATACATTTGATTTTAAATAATACACTTTCTCACATAACTCATCCAAAAATGTTTGTGTGACATGAATGACATATCAAATCATGCAGCATGTTGAAATGTTCTTTCTGTTTTAAGCAAGCGTGCCGCACAAGCGTGCCACTTAAAAAAAGTGCAGGCAGAGTGCATTCTGCAAAAGTAAGGGCGGGGTTTGATTTTGCGGCTTTACTTCCTGCTCACTACTGCGCAGGTCTGGTCCCGAGATAAGAGATTGCTACTGCGCAGACTCAAGTCCCGAGATGTCAGTGCCATATCGGGACACTGGCGGCTTCAGTTCTCACCAATGGAAGAGAGCGAAGAGGCGTTGTCCATCTTTTTTCACAGTCTATGGTTCTAAGTGATTATACTAATAATGTTTACACAAAGAATGATAAAATGTGCACAAAAAACATCCCATAGACTTACAATAGAGACTAGAAAATTATGGAGACTTGAAGGTGGAATGTTTTGACCTTTGCCTTTGGTCCATTTAAAACGCAGCCATTGAACAAGGAGTTTCTCACGAAAGTTTGCATTTACTTTGGAAAGTTAATGTAAACTTTCCAAAATAGCAAATTAAATTAAATAAGAAAGCTCATCATCTCCAGCCTCTCTTCCATGAATGCCATGTCCCTTACTGCACTCTGTGATTGAGAATGGGAGTGGATGGAGGCAGGTTCTTCTTTTCCACTCTTGATTTCAGCTCTGTCTTTTAACAGCACGGCTTTGATGTCCCTCCATCCCTGATAACCGATACCGCCATTAAACCTGACACCATTGCAGCGCTCCAGTGGGATTCAGCCACAGAGAGGACAGAGATATAAAGGATAGTGGAGTACAGTAAGGGAAGACTGTAGCCTGTTGGTCTTGTTTTGGCGTGAAGATTTTTGTACCATGTTAATAATATTAGAGGAGGGTGCGCAAAATCATTGTGCTCAGTTTTTCTGTTATGTGCCCCATGAGCAGATGTCAGATACATGATACCCTTCAATGTGTGTGACTTTTGTAGTATCTTGTGAGATGTACTGTATGTCATGTCTGGTGTCTGGTGAGACTGGTGATCTTGTTTTAAGCAATTACAAAAGGATAGATGCCAGTGTGGATGAGAGTAAGCTTTTGCTTTACGTAAATTTACTTAATTTTAGTTTTCTAACTGAATGACTTTTTTTTTATGTATGCCTGGGTGCATCCTATTAACTGTAACAGCAGGTGCAAAGACAGAGAAATGTATAAGGACAAGCTAAGGAATGAAGAAGAGATGTTCAGGATTTAAACAAGATACAACCAAATTGCTTCTCTTTACAACCTAGATGCATGTTAAAATACTCGGTCAGCATTTTAATGATTAAAATAATATTCTGGATTCAATTCAAGTTGACAATCTACAGCATGGAAAAAAAGATGCAGGATTTAAGAGTAAAAATTTGAAGCTTATAAAAGCACTTAGATTATTTGAGCAGTAAAAATTTTAAATGAATTAAATTCAGTGATTTTAGTGTTTTAGGCATTTACATGCCTAAAACACTTTACATTTACGTTTACATTTACGTCATGGTAAAAAATTTTGTCAAATTTGAAAACTTCATGCAGGTTACTGAGCACTGAGTATTGTTTATGTCTTATGGCTGTTGAAACTGAGTATTTTAAAGAAAATTACTTTTTGTGGTAATCAACATTAAACAAAATTCTGTTGATTGAGCCTACCTTGTACTAAACTCTGAATACTAATGAGAAATATAAATTTTCTTGCGCAATGATTCTTTATTTGACGCCCTTAAGTCAGGACTTAAAGAGTTTCCAGCTGGTAATTATGATATTATGGTGCCATTCACATGCACTCATTTCGTAAATGTGATAATTCTTTCATGACTTGAAGGCAGCTTAACCCTTTGATGCGCAAGCTATGGATACCCCCTCTAATGCACACTAAAAAGACCCGTATTCATTTCCTATGTTATTTCATGCATGGCTCTGCATTTTTTTTTGTTTCACCTTTTGAAATCACTTTATTTGAGCATTTTATATTTCATGATCTATAAACTTCATGATTTATGAATATTCAAAATATCTTGTTTTCAATTATCACAAATTCATATTTTAATATTTCCTAGGTTTTGTGTAAATACATCAAGTTTACACACATGGGTCTAAAATGACCCATCTATGCAAGCGTGATAAAACAAAAGAATAAAGAAAACTTTTTGTTAAAATAACCATTTCAGTTGTTTAGAACCGTCACAGTTGTTTAGAATCAACACATTTACTGTAACACTTGAAATATGTGTATTGGCCACTTTGTCACGCATAACACACATATAACCGATAACACTGAAATTGAACTGTAGTGTAGTGCAACTGTAGGTGGATCTCCCCACCACCAATGATCTCCCCACCACCAATGTGCAGCATCCACCCGGATGATGCGACAGCAGCCATAGTGCACCACATGACGGATTATGTGACCGATAGCATTGATTTATGACCATTTATAAAAATTAATATGGAGGTACTGCCCAGGTAAGGTTTCTGCCCAACAGCGCCAATATATACTTGTATATATAACTTTCTATTGCAACTTTTATTTTGTTGACCTAGCTAACATTAGATCAAATAAAATATGTCGACCGCAAGCTAGCTAAAAGTATTGGACATGTTTCTCTTTTGCACTAGTAATGGATTTCAAGGTCAAGGTAACCTTAGCCTAAACGTTCTAATTTTAGGCTATATCTAGATGTCTTTCACAAAATATCAAATATTTTCTGTGACAAAAAATTTATGAAATAAAACTTACATGCATGAAATATACACAAGTAGCCGTGTTGAATTGTGAAATGTTTGGCAGGTGAAGAGTTTTCTGCAGTAAATATATTTATACTATTTATAAATATCAAAGGTCCCTATATGGGTCATTTTTGACCCATGTGTGTAAAATTGATGTAGAAATACAAAAACCGTGTTTGTTTATAAAGTAAGAAAGGAAAAATAAAAATAATGATTTGTGGAAATCAAAAACAAGATATTTAATGAATACCTGGATTAATAAATGATAAAATACATTTCTTTCAAATATTAAGCAAAGAAACATGAATACGGGTCTTTTTAGACCCATGTTGTGCATTAGAAGGGTAGTGAAACAAAAACAATTTTTATTCGAAAAGTAAGAAAGGAAAAATTTAAATAAGGATTTGTAATGATCTAAAACGAGTTAATTGAGGAATACCTGGAATACTGAATGATGAAATCAATTTCTTGCAAAGATATAGAAAATGAAAACTCAGTCGAGTCTATTTAGACCCATGTTGTGCATCAAAGGGTTAACAACCTGTAAAACTACCAAGTCATGTGATTTCAGTCTAATATACATGTCCGTGAGTGTTTCTATTCATCTATATGGCAGTTATAGCCCTGGAAGTATGCAAACTGGATGCTATGGTGTTTGACACTCACTCAGAAAAAATCTTCTTCCTCATTCTTCTCTATTTTCAGCTAAAAAAATTATGTGACATTATTTTGACATTATGTCAAATTATTATGACATTGACTGAGAAAAGGTACACTTTAAAACACTTTATTTTTATTTTTTTCTTACCTTACGATATAATCTCCTTTAAAATAATATACTAAGTAATCCTGTATATAATAATATAAGTTCCTTTTTGACCTTCTTAATTAGGACTTAAGTACATCTTTACATGTACAGTATATGCAATTTTTTATAATTAGGCCTTCTAGCTTTGAAATATGGTACTGCTGAATGTATTGACTAGCATTTTTGGTTTACTAAAATACACTTTGATGTTATTTCTATTGAAACTTTATGTCATGTATTTACATATATTTGTAATTGCACATTTGTAATGATGAAGTTCTAATTTTAGTACATTTGAAATGTATTAATTTATATAATATTGGGTTTTTAATTTCAAATAACATGGTAGAAAATGTACTCTAAAATGTGTGAATGTACTTTTTAAAAATGTACTTTAAAGTATTGTCTTTTTTGTGTTTTTTTTAAATGGCATGAGTCATTCTCAGCTTCAAGAAAGTCATTAGAAAATCACATTTGTAAGCGACCGTATCCGCATGTAGTACAAGGCCTCATATATTCCTTTTTGGTGGTCTGTTCGGAAATGAAAGCTGTTTTAAAAGGAAAATGTATGAAATATGAGCTTAAAGATCTTTTAGCTGGGGGAAAACTATTGAGTCATTATCTTGAGTGTGATTGGTTTGACATCTATCTGTAGGTGGTTAGCAGCCTTGTGTCCTGTGATTATGAGCTTTATAATGGATTCACTAGGAGCAGTCTTCCTAACATTGTCAGAAGCAGACACACTCCGTCAATTCAAATATAGACTAAAATCTCTTTGACCTAGAATACACATAACACATTATAGACTTCTATAATTCAATGTTATGCTGCATAGATTAGGTCAGCATAAGAAATTACAACATAAGAAGGATGGCGTTTACGCTAATATTAGTCTCTCTGTTTATCCCGAGGTTTACCGCAGTCCACCGGATCCAGGCCGTATCCGGATCTGATGAAGGACCTGCGCCTGGACACGACGACAACACAGTCCTGAAGTGTCAACTAGTCTCTCCCCTGTGAAGGCATCCTTCCCTTCCCTTTACCACTGTACAGATAAAACGTTGTCGGGATAATTCCGGTTCACGTGGCTACACAGAAGCGATAAAAAATTCTGTATTATACATTTTTTCAAGGCTTGTACCTTGGAACCTATTTCATGGTTTGCGTTCTCGAGCCACCAGGCACTGTTTTGTGCAGCGGTGAAGCGGGCGGATTGCATTAAGGGTTTTCTGTTAGAACGGTGTTGTGTTAGCGCCCCCTAAGTTAATAACTAATGATCATTGCGACGGAAGTGAATCAATCAAAACTAACTTTAACTAGACAATAACTTTATTCTAGAGCTGCTGTAAAGCCAAAACAATCTCTGTTACTTTCATTTCCTATTATCACTGTAAAGCTGCTTTGAAACAATCTATATTGTTAAAAGCGCTAATAAATGAAGGTGACTTGACTTGGAAAAAACGTTTCGTCAAAGTGATCAAGGATGGATCATTTCAACAAACTTGATGAACCTGTGATATCTTCTTCGGGGCGTAAAAAGAAAATAAAAGCTGAAACTTTTTCACAGAACCTTGCTAAAGCAGCACGTTACAGTGGTGAAGGAAAATCTCCCTGTATTCCGTGTAATCACAACAACAAAGTTTGTCAGGCGGAGGAGATTAACGTTACAAAGATTAACCAAGTGTTTCATTAGATATCATAGCAATTATTTGGTTTTGTTTAACTCTGAAACATAAAATGTGGAGTTATCTGCTTTTGCCAAAAAACGACTGTTGGAGTTATCTGCTTTAGCTAAAAAACTAACTTTTAATATACACTCACCTAAAGGATTATTATGAACACCATACTAATACTGTGTTTGACCCCCATAACTGTCTTAATCAGGGGCGGACTGGGACCAAAAAGTGGCCCTGGACTTTCTGGCCCACAGCAGCCCACCACATCCCACATCATAACACATTGGCCCATTAATGTGCAGAATACTTTTTAACACCACTTATAGCATAAAAATATAACACAATAGAAAAATAAATGCTATTTAAACATTTATTTGAAGTAAACAACATATATTAGGTCATATTTGTAAAACCAAAGGGAAACAAACAGAAGAACATTAAGACACATAACATTACTAATATAAAACTATAAAGACATTATATCAGCTAGTCAGGGGGAACTAGAGCCATCAGCGCCTGTTGAACTGCTACTCTTCGTGCCAAATGTATAATCTGTTAATTTGAAGCATTTCACAGCATCTACCTCTAATGCTTTTTTTAACGCGTAACTTTTCAGCTCTACCTTTTCAGCTCCACCTTTTCTTTTCTTCCCCTTTTCATCCATGGACAATTGTTTGTTATTATCTGCTCAGAGAAGTTTAATGTAAAGGATCAATCTCTCTATCTCGGTAAATTAAGCCTGGAACACACCAAGCCGACGGTCGGCCGTCGGACAGTTTTTGTGCGTCGGCTGACTTTTCTCAGTGTGTTCCGCACCGTCGGCTGAAATTGGTCCTCGTCGCTTTTTTTTGGCCGATTCGACATGTCGGTGAAAGAGGGAACTCTGATGGGCTGTTCAGCTTAATGAACGAGTCAGTGCACTGCATGATAATATTAGCAAAACAGCGAGCAAAGAAGTCAAAATAGCACAGATAAGGCTGTTCAAATGTTACGTCATCTTACCTGAGTGTTTCTTGGCGAATATTTCAATATTAACACGAGCGGAGTGGAATAAAGAAAGTGTTTAGCAGGATTGATATTCAAACGGTAAGCAAGCACTGCTTTGTTTACGGTGTGTATCTGCA